>CM071952.1:26700000-27177500 GCA_036784905.1 Acrossocheilus fasciatus | reverse complement strand
TGAGCATTATTCTAATATCCCGATATCTAGAAATCAAAACAGGCCTGTATTAATCAGAATTTGAGTAAATTTTTTATTAATTCTGGGTGCTTTGTGATGCAGGTATTTACGAAAAGCCCAATCAAAGAAGCATGTTTTGGAGTGATGCAGAGATTCTTTTTTGTTTACAATCATTAAATGAAAAGGGGCGAAAAAATCAATATGTAGATGGACAAAAGCACCTTAAGAATCTCGTGACCTACATTTTTTTTGCACTCACATGTGCTGTTGTCAAGGGCATGAATGAGAATGAAAGGGATTATTCAATTATGATTCAATTTCAGCAGAAAGACTAAAATTCTATGCTCACCAATGGATGCTCTGCAGTGAATGGGTGCCGTCAGAATGAGAGTCCAAACAGCTGATAAAAACATCAGTTAATCAGTTAACATCTGGAGAACACAAAAGCTGCGTATTTGTAAGAAATAAATCCATCAATAAGACGTTTTTAACTTCAAACCATTACTTTTGGCCAAATATAGTCCATAATCCATAACACTTCCTCCAGTGAAAAAGTGTTCTGGTGTGAATCAGGAGAGAAATCTGCAGATCAAGCAGCGTTTACAATCCAAAACAGCTTGTAATGTGGCTGGATTTTGATGTGAGAGAAAAGATAGACTTTTTCACTGGAGGAAGTGTTATTATGGACACAGCCAGAAGAGATTTAAAGTTAAAACATCTTAATGATGGATTTGTTTCTTACAAACACTTAGCTTTTCACTTGACAAGATGTTAACTGGTGGACTGGAGTGCTGTGGATTACTGTGATGTTTTTATCAGCTGTTTGGACTCTCATCCTGACGGCACCCATTCACTGCAGAGGATAACAACTAACTCTGTAATACCACATTTCTCTAAATTTCTTTATCCAATTATAATAATATAATGTTTCATCATCACATAATAAATAATAATTTAAAACCATGTGTATTTTAATGCTACATTGACCTGGATAATTAAAACCCTTCACAGACAGTGCTCTGTTCATCCACAATGCAAGAGAGAGCGCAGGTCCTCGAGAGAGAGAGAGAGAGAGAGAGAGAGAGAGAGAGAGAGAGAGAGAGACACAGACAGTCAGGTCATGTTAGCAGGGGTGAAGGTTGAAGACTGCGTCTCTCTCTCCCTCCGATGCCTTCCGGATATTTCTCTTCTCTCTCCTTCTCTCTTTTCGTCCTTCACTCTTCTCCCAGCATCCCTCTTTCCGCTCCTGAGTCTGACCCACTTTCCCTGTTCTGCCTGTTTTTGTTCACATATTAACACGGGAACAGCCTTGTGTCTGTCTGAGTGCGTATAAATAAACTAACAGTGCCATTTGTTTGTTAAATAAAATTAAAAACATACTGAAAAAACATTATTTAACATTAACTGTGCATGGATACAATGACAGTCCAAGTAAGTTTATTCAAATTAATCATTCTATCAAGATAAAGCGTGTAATTTCCGTGCCAATCGCATCAGCAAGCAGAATTGTAAAAATAACTGTTTTCAAACAAGTTTCCATTAGCAGTTGTTCAAGAACTGATTGTCCTGCCACTCAATTCATGCTATTTGTGCTGTTTTAAGCTTTTTGGGCCGTTAAAATATGTAAAAACACTAGGACTTTGTATTTGGAGGACCTGTATGGAAATAATTAATTTAGTCATTCAGTTGATTTTATTCATCAGGAATTAACTGAGAAAGTAATGATTAAAGTAATGATTCTAGACATTTTTAATAAAAATTATGATCCTAAAAAAGAAATTGATATATTTCAATATATATATATATATATACATATATATACATACACACACATATATATACGGTGTATATACATAATAAGAATAAGAAAAAAATAAAAATATACATGGATGATTTGACCAAAATAAGACAATAAGATCATGTGGCATTTAGAAAATAGGTTGAATTTTAATTTCATACCAACTGAAATATGTGGGATCACAAATCTGATTATATAAACATTTTTGCTGTTTTGCTATCAGTCTGTAGACAATATATACACAAATATATCCATATAATTACTCATTACATTTGTAATCATTTTGTTATTATTTCATTTTGTTTTGATGTAAGATTATAAAAAGAAGCATTAATGAATTAAGATAAAGACTGGGGCAAAAGTATTTACAAATAAATTGTATAGCTTGTTAATGATATAATCAGATTTGCTCAAATTGTTCGCATTTAGCAATGTGCACATACAGTCTTGATAAATATGACCAAAGAAGGCTGTGAAAATTAATCTGCATTGTTAATCCTTTTGACCTTTTATTTACAAATTCACAAAAATCTAACCTTTCATTGGAGAATAAGAATTTAAAACGGGAGGAAATATCATTATAAAATAAATGTTTTTCTCTAATACACATTGGCCACAATTAATGGCACCCTTTTATTCAATACTTTTTGAAACCTCCATTTGCAAGTTTAACAGCTCTAAATGTTCTCCTATAATGCCTGATGAGGTTAGAGACACCTGACGAGAGATCAGAGACCATTCCTTCATCCAGAATCACTCCAGACCCTTTAGATTCACAGCTCCATGTTGCTGCTTCTTCTCTTTAGTTCACTCATTTTCTACAGGGTTCAGGTCAGAGGACTGGAATGACCAGCAGAAGCTTGGTTTTGTGTTGTTTTTGAGGTTTGTGTTTGGATTATTGTACAGTTGGAAGATCCAAACATGGCGCATTATAAGGTTTCTAACAGAGTCAGTCACTTATTGATTTTTTTATCTGTTGGTATTTGATAGAATCCATGATGCCATGTGTCTAAACAAGATGTTCAGGACCTCCAGCAGAAATATAGGCCCACAACATCAAAAATACAGCAGTATATTTCATTGTACACATGGGGTACTTTTTATCCCTGTGTTCACCAAACCCGTCTTGAGTGTTTGCTGCTAAAAAGCTCATTTTTTAGTTTGATCTGACCATAGAAGCCAGTGCCATTTGAAGCTCCAGTCGTGTCTGATAACTGAATATGCTGGAGTGTGTTTTTGGATGAGCGAGGAGAATTTTTCTTGAAACCCTCCCAAACAACATGTGCTGATGTAGCTGCTGTTTGACCATTTTGTTTTTAAGGTTTTCTGACCCCGAGACTCAACTATTTTCTGCAGTTCTCCAGCTGTGGTCCTCGGAGAGTCTTTAACCGCTCAAGCTCTCCTCCTCACCGTGCATTAGGACGATATAGACACACGTCCTCTTCCGGGCAGTTTCATAACATTTTATGTTGATTGTAAATTATTGTCCTGATGCTGGAAATGGGAATTTTCACTGCTCTAGCTCTTTCCTTAAAGCCTCTTCACTAATTTGTGAAGCTCAATTATCTTTTGCTGCACATCAGAAATATATTCTTTGGTTTTGCTCATTGTGATGGATGATTAAGGGAATTTGGGCTTTATTATCCATGGCTGGATAATTTCATGTTCATAATCACCCTGGAGTGCTCAAAATTGTGAATATGAACGGGAATATACTTCAGAGATATTTTACTCATAAGAATTTCTAGGGGTGCCAATAATTGTGTCCAACATGTATTTGAGAAAAGCATTTATTTCATAATGATATTTCACCCGATTTTAAATTCTTATTGTCCAATGAAAGGTTAGATTTTTGTGAATTTTTTTAATAAAAGATCAAAAGGATTAACAATGCAGATTAATTTTCACAGCCTTCTTTGATCATATTTACCAAGGGTAAATACCGATATTTTTGGCCATGACTGTACACAATCTATAACTCATCTAACACAACTGCTGTTTATTAGTTGTGTTACCTGTGTGTGACATTTACTGGAGATTTACTCCACTGTAAATAGAATGGAGATCTTCATGCTGCCAGTCTGATGTCTGTGCAGCGCTGCGTGACAAATTGTGCAATTCCGTGTTGTAATTATTTGTGTGTGTGTGTGTTAATGTCTGTAATGCTACATGACTGAACAATAAAACACTCACATCACAGCAGCTGTGAGGTCACATCACCATGACCTCCACAGTCACCTGCGACCCTGAGCGATCTGTGATAGTGCTGTTTAACACCCTCAGAAAACATCAGCTCATCTGCTGTTACAGACCGAGTACTATTGTCCTTCTGACCTCAGCACAACAGCTGCTCTCCTGATGCAATTACATAAAATACAAACCATGCCTATAACTGTACGAGCAAAATGAACTTTACATGATTGTCTTTTTTTTTTAAGCTAAAAACTATGAAAGCTTGTTTGGAAAACAACAACAACAACAAATAAACAATGACTTTTTTCTGGCAATTCTGAGTTTCTCTCACAATGCTGAGTTGTTTTTTTTTCTTTCTATAAAAGAAATCGAGATGTTAACTTCCAATCCTTAGAAGAAAAGTTCAAAGTGTTAGATTTACTCACAACTGCAAGAAAAAGTGCCAGAAGTTTTGAGAAATTTGAATTGAATTCTATTTTGAACTGAATAGTGATATGCAAACACAGAATTATGAGAAAAAAAATTCAGAACTGCAAAATATTTACATTTGTGAAATTTTACATAGAATCACATTTTTTTTATTCCATGGTGGGAACAAAAAACAAAAATGTGAAATGTAAACTCGGAATTCAAAAGGAAAAATTGTGAGATATAAACTCTGAATTTTGAGAGCAAAAAGTCAGAATTATGAGTCTGCATCTTGCATTTCTCAGTTTTTCTCTCAAAATTGCAAGTTTATATCTCGCAAATCTAATTTTATAGCTTGCAATTCTGTTTTTTTTTCTCTCAGAACTAAATATTATTTTTGTGGTGTTTGCAAATTTTAATTCTTTAATGCTTTTTTTTAAAGCAGGTTTCTTTAAGAAACTTCATTTGCAACATAACAGTTTAATCTGCATGTTCTTGAAAAGCAGCACAGCCTAAAATATAGCTATAAAAACAAAACTGATTTCTTTCTTTCACTAAATTAATGGTAGGGCATAAACAACATCGCCCCACAGATGATCAGTGCTCAACAGGGTGAACTCAAGGTCAGGTTCACAGGAACGAGCGAGCGAAACGTCATCTAAACATAATCAGATTATAAAGCCAGAGCACATAATCAGCTGAGCGGCTGGATGTCTTGTAATATTTTATTTTGAGTTTAATTGCTCAGGAAAACATGATTTACATCAACATTGGACGAGAGCAGGTATTATATTTAAGAGAAAATCAAATACTTCCTGGGTGATATTTAATTAAAAAACAAAACAATACATTTACCTAGATTTGAAACATGAAAAGGGTCCCATAAAAATGTTCAGACTAGATAAAACATGCCTGGTTGACTATTTTCTAGACATTTGACTTTAGATACTGCATCCATGTACACATGACAAGCCCTCTAAAATTACATTTCAAGTACAGAAAAGGCTCTACAGAGTTGAGAAAGCACATTGTCTCAGTGTCTAGCTGTCAGTTTTAGTGCAGTCAAACGCTTTCCACCACTGAGCGAACTTCAGGACCTTCTTACGCTGGTCGTCGAAATTCTCGCGTATTGGTTTCCGCCATCGTCTCGGTTCCAGGTCCAGCATCCCGCCCAGGATTTCCTGATGGAGGCAGAACAAATCTCAGTCAATATGCTGATTTGGGAAAAAAAATAAAATAAATCCAACTGTAATTACTCTGAAAACTTGTGATTTAAAGTGTGATTTTAAAGGGGTCATGAACCGAGAAATCAAAATTCCCTTGGTCACTGTTGTATAAAAACATCCTGTAACTTTCAGAACTCAAAACTTTCTCGTTATTCTAAAACCAGCTTATATTGAAGGCAGTCTGCCCGACGACCGCTTTTGGGATGTCCTACTCTATGATGTAATAATGTGGATAAACACCACCTCTGCAGAAGATGATCAACGCCTGCCTCTACATCGCTGTCTGTTTAGCCCCGCCCACCGATTCACGCATGTATAGTTTATGAGAGGCGCAGAACCAATCGATAAAGATACTCTGAAGACAACAAGACGCTGTGCAGTGCAAAGTTGTGGAAGAACAGTGTTTGCATTGCCTTCCTTCTAATCCCATCGTTAGGAAAGAGTGAATGAACTTTATTTTTTTTATGAAGATCCTTTGTTCACTTCATATTACCGCAGATTCGTTTACAAACAAGACACAATTCAACACGGGATTTTCAAAAAGACGTTGCTGTGCCGACTATATTGGATCCGACAGTAATGTCGCAACACACAAGTGCGTCTGTTATACAGATCGTTTAATATGTACCGAGTATTTATGCGGTTTTAACCTAAATCACAGCAATGTCCATCTATGAGGAATGTACGCTGTCAAACACAACTCTTGCGTTTACTTCCGAGTCTACAATGCACCACGCCTATTCAAACAGAGTGTTCTGATGAGGGGGGTTTAGAAACAGGACAGAAAATAGCCTATTACTTCTAAACCATGATGTTTTTTGATGTAAAAATAACATTATAAGTGGACCTCGGAGAACACTACAAAATAAAAAAAAACAGAGGCCATGAACCCTTAAAAAAAAAATCCCGTTTCGCTCTGCTTGTTTGTAAAGCTTCACAATAACACTCGACTTACTTTGCCAAAATAGTGTGGGAACTTCTGCTCGTTCTCGATAACGTGCGCAAATCCACCCTGCAGTCCAAAATCCACAGAGAAGTACGGCAACCCGCGAGGAACCTGAGAAAACACGAGCGACGTCAAACACTGAGAGAGAGGAGGAAGAATAAAAGACATCAGGAGAAACCAGGAAAAACTCACAGCTCGTCTGATGTCTCTGGATGAGAGATCCACAACCTTCTTATTCATGGCCCATTCCTCATCCGACTCCATTATGGCTTTCTGAACACACACAGTAGATGTTTTTTTGATAATAATGCTGATCAGTCAGATTTAAAGAATTATAGAAGTAAAAATCCTATTAATTTTCCCCATTGAGCAAATGGTTTTTAAAATTATTAATGATGCACTAAAATTTTTTTTTTTTAATGAAACATCGAAATTAAAGTTTTCTTTTAACTGAGAACCAAGACTAAAACGATTGCTGCAGTTCCTACAGTGTTCTGCGTCACTGCTAGGTGGTTGCTGAGGTGTTGCTATGCGGTTACTAAGGTGTTCTGGTTTGTTGCTATGGTGTTGTGGGTGGTTGCCAGTGTGTTGCTATGCTGTTGTGGGTGATTTCCAGGGCATTGCTGTTTGGCTTCTGAAGTGTTATGCAGTTGCTAAGGTGTCTTAAGCAGTTACTAGGGCATTGCTATGAAGTTGCTAAGGAGTTCTGTGTGGTTGCCAAGGCGTTGCTATGTGGTTGCTAAGGTGTTGTGGCTGTTTGGCTGCTAAAGTGCTGCTGCTATGCAGCTGCTACAGTGTTTTAAGCAGTTACTTTAACGTAAGTTGCTAAAGTGTTCTATGTGGTTGCCAGGACTGTTTGGCTGTTAAAGTGTTAATGTGTTGCTAAGGTGTTCTGGGTGGTTGCCAGGGAGTTGCTATAGTGTTCTGTGTGGTTGTTATGCCACTGATATTAGGGCATTGCTATAAGGTTGCTAAGGTGTTTAGAGTAAAAACTAACTAAAAATGAAGTTTATTTAAAAATCAGTTAATTAAAAACTGTATTTAATAATCAATACTCAAAAACTGAGTTGTACAAACATTTAAATTGCAGTTTTATGTTAACTTTTTAATTACAAAATTAACACCAATTTATTACATAAAAATTTAAACGGTGGCTGTCATAAAAAATTGTTTTCATAATAGATTTATTCAAACTTTCATTAAAAAATGAAGACAACATGTTAAGTAAAAATATAATGAATATGTAACAGTGCATATGTTTATCAAAACGCTCTACTCAAAATAGCTTTCCTACAAAGATCTATGGGAAAAATGAAGAGGAAAAACACTTTCAGAATCAAGGCAGCTAGAACTGGACAGTCACTGCTGTGACTTATTGTGACGCTGGTTTGAGGCTGTTTGTTCCAAGTTACCTTAAAGTAAATGGGTGCCATGTCTCCGAGCTCTCTGGGCAGCGGCACACACTCGTACACCATGTGCAGGTGCCTCTTTGGATTCATATGAGTCTCCAAAAATACACAGTCCAACTCCTGAGACTCAAACATGCGGACCAAAGCCCGTCTGAACATCTACGAGAGAGCGAGAGAGAAAGCATTAGTAGTCTCATTTAATCCATTAATCCAGGGTTTTTTTTATTTGTCAAGTAAATATTTCAATAATTTAATGGCACATTTGCATGTTTAACTTTAAAAACATCTATTTTATCAGTAATATTTATATATCTATTGTTATCATTACACTATACAAAAGATTTTACTTTTACATGACAATTGTATAAACCTGTAACATTTATTTGCAAAAACATTTTAATTAATTAATTAATTTTTATTCATTCGCTACCAACTCACGAACCTCCTGCAATTCCCTCACGAACCACCAGGGGTTCGCAAACTCCACTTTGGGAAACCCTGCATTAATCGACTAATCAAATGTTTATATTAATTTTATTATTTAAATAATGGGAGTGGGTCAGAGACAACACGGCAGAAAGCCCTGCCCTAATTATCTTTTATTTGTGTTTTATTGGAGTTCAGGGTGGTTGTTAGGGAGTTGCTAAGGCATTCTGGGGGCTTACAAGAGAGTCTGTTCTGGGAATCTGTGTGGTTGTTAGGGAGTTGCTAAGGTGTTCTAGGTGATTGCTAGGGAGTTTGTTCTGGGAGGTTGTTAGGGAATTGCTAAGGTGTTCTGGGTGGTTGTTAGGGAGTTGCTAAGGTGTTCTAGGTGATTGCTAGGGAGTTTGTTCTGGGAGGTTGTTAGGGAATTGCTAAGGTGCTCTGGGTGGTTGTTAGGGAGTTGCTAAGGACTTCTGGGGGGCGTACTAGAGAGTCTGTTCTGGGAGGTTGGTAGGGAGTTGCTAAGGTGTTCTAGGTGATTGCTAGTGAATTTTTTCTGGGTGGTTCCTAGAGGTTGCTAAGGTGTTCTAGGTGGTAGCTAGGGAGATGCTAAGGTGTTCAGGGTGGTTGCTTATGCATTATTTATGCCTGTAGCACAAACAGATGAGTATACATACAGGAGCACAGGTGTTTGTAACGTTTGTACCTGTATTTCACTCCAGATGTCCTCATCCAGACCCGTGGCCGCTGTGTGATGCTGGATAGGGACGATCAAACAGTGACCTTCGGTCAGAGACACGCTGTTCGGCAGACACAAGTACACCTGCACAAGAGAAAACACACCCGTCATGTGATTAATGAGGACAGCGCGTTAAAATCTCGAGGCAAATATGTACGTGGGAAATTGCAATTTCCAACATACATATTGGGATTTATACGTTTATACATGAGGCCCCAGGTCCGTATATCACGGATCAACTGCGATCCGTTTAAGCCCTAATAGCCTATATGACAGATCAGAGCAATCTTTTATTTACTAATTTAACATGAAATCATCAAATTGCTACTCCATATCAATCGCATACAACGAAAATACAGAATAATTAGAACAATCATTTACGCACAATAAACAACAGTGCTAAGTGGTTGCCAGGGAGTTGCTATGCAGTTGCTAAGGTATAATAATGTTGACAAATATATTTTAGTATGACTTTCTCACAATAATTTATATTCATGTGTAAATCAAACTTGATTCTTTAAAAATGAAAACTTATTCCAAGTTTTTCAGCATGAAGTTTTTCTCGTAAGCAGAAATGTGACGGTAATATATCGTGCCTTGTTTCCGACAGCGGCGATCAGATGTTTGGGCAGTTCAGGGCTGTCGAAGCAGTGTCTGCATTTCTCCATCTGTCCAGCTAACCGGCGCGTCTCCTGCACAGCTTTGTTCCTCTGCCGCTCTTCGTCTCGACCCGATCTTTCTCTCTGAGCCGCGCTGGACACAAACATGTCATCCAGCGTGTAGTTATCTCCGTCTGTCCTCCCCATCATCTGCAAAACACACAAATCCATTAATAACACAGTAAAAACAAACACACAGACTTTTATCAGCCACTTTATCTTGCATGTCTGCGAGTTTTATCTTGATTTAAGAGCTGAAAGCAGTTCAGGACAGAGGAATGAGAATCGTTTTATGAGTCTAATAACTCATGCGCCAAAATAGGGGTTTGTAGGTTGATGAAACGCTAGTAATTAGTTATATTGAATGTAAAACTAAAATACATGAATAAATGAGGCTGTATGATAATGCACTGTATTCAGTGCCTCAGTTCAAAGTAATTGCGGCTTTTTACTTTGCCGCATTTGGGACCCAATAAGCGGTAAGTTTACTTTATTTACACATTTGCATAATTTCCAAAATTGCTCTGGACAAAAGTTTACAGCATTTCACCAATATTGGGACAAAATAAAAGCTTGAGGACCAGAAATGTGAAAAAATTGAGGATTTGAACATTTGAAAGTGAAAAATGTAAGACATAAATATTAATTTTGTAATCTGTAGTTTAAATAAAAATTATTATTATAATTATCATCAAAAACTCATTTTTAAACAGTATTATAATAATAGTAGTGCTGTCAAATGATTAATCGCGATTAATCATATCCAAAATAAAAGTTTTGTTTACATAATGTGTGTACTGTCTGTGTATATTTATTATGAATATATAAATACACACACATACAGTATTATATTTATATTCTTATATTTTATATTATATATAAATATATTTAATATGTAAAAGTAACATTTTTCTTAAATATATACATGCATGTGTTTGTATTTATATATACATAATAAATATACACGTATACACATTATGTAAACCAAAACTTTTATTTTGGATGCGATTAATCGCGATTAATCTTTTGACAGCACTAAATAATATGCTAAAATGATATGCAGATAATAAATATTTTGTTGTCTTCATTTTTATAATTGGACTTAATAATAGTAATGATAATAACAGAATAAATTCAATAGAACAATAGAAATAATACAATTTAATATAATAATACAATTTGATAACAAAAATAATCTCATAATATAATAATACAAGATAATAATAATAAATATAAATACATTTTTCTTTATATATTTATTTATTTTTAAATTCATATTCATTATTATTTCTTATTAATAATAATAATAAAATGAATGAATGAAGGAATGAATGAATTTAGTAAACAGATACATAAATACCCAAACAAATAAATAAATATTGAACACCTGTGTCAATGTGGACTGAGACACTATTACAACTAAAAAGAGTTTTCACTCAACTTTACACTTCAACTAATAAAACATAAATAAACTTATAAATGTAATTAAAGATTGAATATTTTATGTATTTACTTGCATGTCATGTGGCTATGAAAAGACATGAATGTGAATCACTACAATATTAATATTAAATCTCAGGAGGACTTCAAATAAATATTTTAGTCTTAAGAGCCTCAGCTGACAAATCCCTATCATTCTTATACTTCACTAGTAAGAAAAGTATGTACTAGTAAATGTGTAAAAAATTGTCCAAGTACTAGTATAAGTCCAAAATACTCCAAAAGTACACTATTTTGGAAGCTTTACATACGATTTAAGGCGATTTAATAGAGTGATCATACGCAGATTAGGAAGAAGCCATGCACTTTTGTGAGAGAAACAGAGGTCAGGTGATCTGATTGGGCGGCAGGTGGTCATGTGATCTGACTGAGGGTCAGGTGTGGATTCACTGCTGATTGCTGGCAAACCTGTGGGTCATTATCTGGAGCAGAATCCAGAAAGCAGCAGCAGATGCAACAGGGCCGCAGAGATTACGCTAACAGAGCGTGTGTGTTTCTCTCCAACACACGCGAGAGCGAGAGAGCTTTAACACTGTGCTACAACAAGCAGACAAAGAGGCAATGTATCCGTAGCAACGGGTGATCTGTGTGGGAGGCGTGTCTGTTCACACTGGCATGTTTGATTGACAGATGGAGAAAAGCCGAGGTGAGAGTGAGTGTGTTGGAGAGTCTGACTGCGCTTTCAATTCTACATTTATTCTCTGCTTTTATGCTTTCTGACTCCAGCTAATGCAAATAAAAACCTAGACAGGGCAGAGATTTTAAGGGTAGTTTGTGTGCAGGTCTGTGGTTGTCTGACAGCTGTCTGGATTACATATACCAATCTAACAACTAGATTTGCATTTTCAGTTTCATTTAAATGCAGGCTTTGGCACATCATGGTTACGGTCGACTGCTTAAGAATCAACACGCAACACAAGACTGTGCTTGCACAGTAAAAGTGGCTATTAAGGGTTAAATAGATGCAAGAAATAAAAAATAAAAAAATCAGTTTGCAATCAAATTACCAAAAAAAGAAAAGAAAAGAAAAGTAATTTAAATTTTCAGTAATTCATATTTTTAAAACTAATTTAACATTTTTAATTATCAAAATTAAAATGTAAATTAAATAATCAAGTAAATAAATAATAAATCAACAAAGCTGCATAAAAAGTTGTATTTCATTATGCAAATAAATGTAAGTTATAAAACCAACAGTATATTTACTATGCAAATATTACAATAACAAATATTACATTGTATTGCTGTGAACCAAAGGAGATTTTTATAATTGAATCATACATTTAAATTAAATAATCAAATCAATTAAGTAATTAAAGAATCAAATGGAAATTTTTTTATTTTCATATTTTTAAATGTATTTTTTCATTAATTATTAAAAGTCACATTAATGAAAAACAATAAAAAATCAAATAAATTAATTCATTAACAAAAAAAAAGGTAATATTACACAATAAAAACTGCATATTTAGCATATAAATATTACAATAGCATGATTGGTTAGATTTCAAATTGTGAACATTCTATTGGTGCAAGACAATGAGAATGTATAAATTTTAGTCTTAATTTTTTAAGCATAAACTGTAATAAAACATAGATGATAATGAAGAAATGAATGCTCAAAAAGACACCAAGCATATTTCAGTATGCAAACAATTTTTAGGGAGCAAACCAGTTGTCTATTCAGTGTGCAAATATTGCAATGACATAATTCGCTGTCAGTTAGATTTTGAATAGCGAACATTCTATAAATGTGACATCATCAACGTTCTAAAAATTCTCTACAAAAGTTTGAATGGAGTCGAACGTTCCGCAGTTCAGCAATACGACACAGCCTTACACAAACACACACTCTGCACAATCACACACACAGCTACTGGTGAAATTGGTGAATAAATATATTAATAACACTTTTAGCTGCTATGCCATGGTAACGTGGCAGAGAGAGAGAGACACGGAGAGATGGGCCGCTAAAATGTGCAAATGTTTGTCACTTTTATATTTCTGGTCTCCATGGCGACTGTGACGTCTTAGTTTATTATAACGGATTTTAGTAGCCCTGCCCGGGTTTAAAATCAGAGAAACACCAAATCACATCGGAGCCAGAGAGGAGGACAGACCGCCACCATCTGCTGATGCCAGTCTGTCTTACGACCAGAATCGAGCACAGACAAATATACAAGCACAGGCTGTCTGTGCACGTCTGCGGCTCACAAACACAGGCCTGATACATTACAGCGGCTGAATATTTCTATACGTTTTTTTTGTGATTTAAAAATTACATGTGCTCTAATGTCTTCAGGCTACTAATAGCAATTACATAGCTGCTCATTTGCATCAAGTAAAAAAAAGGTCAAGTTTATTGCATCAGCACTCTCACTGAAAATAATGCAGTCAGTGTTATTTTAGTAACACTGAGATTCCATTATAGTTTTCACTAATATTTTGAATTAGATTTTTAATTTTTTATTTCCCATTTTCGTTTTAATATTAATTAATGTTTCAGTCATCTTGTTCTGTGATTCTTAGTTGTTTTTATATTTATTTATATTATTTTATATCTCTATATAGTTTTTTTCAGTTGTAGTTGCATTTTAACATCAAATTGAACAAAAAAAAGTTTAAGCTTTTTTTTTTAATATAATTTTATTTCAGTTTATTTTATTTCAATCAGTGTTATTTAGTATCACTGAGATATTATTATAGTTTTTATTAATATTTTGAATCAGTTTTTATTTATTTTCCATTTTCATTGTAATTTTAGGTAAAGTTTTAATAATTGTATTGTGCGTTTTTGGCATTTTTATAAGTTTTTGTTTGTTTTAAATAATTCTATATAGTTTTTGTTAATTTATATCTATATAGTTTTTATTAATATTTTGGTTTTAGTTATCTTAGTACATCAAATTAAATTAAATTAAAATGAGAAACGTCACATTGGCAACTTACTGAAATAAAGCGTTTTCATATTTTATTTCAATTAATGTTTATTTTATGTCAAGAAATATTTTTTTATTTATTTTAGATTTAGTTAACTATAATAACCCTGAATCCAGTTAAATGCAAATCTCTTTGTGAACATCACTTTAGAAATACATCACTGTTTTCTGCTGATTGGCTGAACTCCACACGGTCATTTATCAGTGTTTGGTGTGTAAAGAGTGTGTCGCTCACCTTGGCCGCCATGCGTGAGTACAGAGCGTTCTGATCTTCAGCAGAGCTCATCTTCTCCCGTCTGACCATCTCTTGCAGAGCCATACCATCATCATCCTCAAAATAGCGCACACGCTCACCATCCTGGTGCGTCTCGATCTAAAAATCACAGAAGAGGAGAAAACTTGACCTCATTTGAAATTGTAGTTCACCAGGCTACAAGTTAATATTAATTGTAAGTAAACTCCAATCAAATTACCATATTTAGCTAAATCACATCATGTCAGGAGAAAAAGTTTCAGTTAATTAAATGTGCAACTAAAACTATTAAAAATATTTTTAGTTTGAAATAAAGCTGAAATAAAATATGAATGAAAATCAGAAACAATGCTTTGGCAACTAACTGAACTGAAAGTTGAAACAATGAAACTACTAACAGGAAATAAATCGAACAACAACAACAAAAAAATTAATTAAACCTAAATAAATTTTTTTTAAAAATACTAAAAATGGCAAAAAGGCAAAACAAAATGACTAAAATTCAAAATGAAAATGTAAAAACATAAAAGCAACAAAGCCGCAGTGTGTTTTGGTGTCATTGAGTATATTTTCTTTAATATTTTGAATTAGTTTTGCATTATCTTTTTGCACTGACATTTTAATTTTATAAATAAAATAATTTTTGTGCATTTTTGTCATTTTTTAGTAGTTACTATGGAACGGTTCTCGGTAAAAAACCCCCCAAAAACACATCGAACCGTACGGTTCTGCACGCACTAGGACCGCGGTTCAACTTAAATCTGACAATGCATCTGTAATATGGTTTGTTATAAATAACACGTAAAACAAACAGGGTTCGGCACAAACCCACGCCTCAAAACGTGTGCAAATATTAAGCTCTCTCTGTATTGTTTGAATGGACAAATTCACACAAAAATGATGTCAAAATGCCCGTCTTGGTAAGTATCTTATAGCTCAGTGGTTTTCAGTCCTGTTCCTCGGGACCCACTGCTCCACACGTTTTGCGAGTCTCCCTTATCTGACACACTCATTTGAGTTCATGGAGCTCTTTCCTAATGAGCTGAGGATCTGAATCAGGTGTGTAAATTAGGGAGACAAGCGACATGTGCAGAGCTGTGGGTCCCCAGGAACACGTTTGAAAAGCACTGCTATAGCAGACATAGCCGGCTGAACGTACAGTATCAGTGCATTCTCTTAAAGTGACAGCACTTTCTTAATATTAACCATACAGCAACAACAAGGAAATCACTCACTGCTCTTGACTGAATAGCTTTTGTAACTTTAATAAAGATTCACCCTTAATTTATACAGTAAAATATGCGATGCTATTTTACATTTGATTACTTTATTCAATTTCTGCACCTAGAAACTATTGTTAGACCTACCTAAAAAACCCTGAAAAGCACTGTTTATTTTATTTGTATCTTTATTCTATTGTTTTTATTTGTGCTGTTCCTTGTTGTTCGATATTCTTATTTTCTTTACTTTTATTTGATAGTATAGTTTTTACCTAAACCGAACCGAGAAAGTTGGACCGTTCCACCCCTAGTTACCATTTTTTTAATGTCTATATAGTTTTTAGAGTTATTTTAGTATATCAAGTTAACTTGGCAACTAGCTGAAATAACATTTGTTTCAGTTTTTTCTGGTTTTAGGTAACCATAATAACACTTGAAAGCTGTGTGTGTGAGCGTCTGTCTCACCGCTTTCTGCTTCCTCCGTCCTCCTCTAGGCTCCTGTGGTTGGGACGGGGCTTTGACCGGCCAGGCTCGTCCCAAAGGGTCGGTCCTGAACAGCACCACTTCCTTTTCTGAGTCTGTTGGTGCAGAAACCGGTTTGTTCTGGTCTTTTCTTTGAGCTCGGTTCTCTTTGGCTCGACGGGCCGCTTGCATCTGAGCCTTCAGTTTTTCCATCAGCGCCTGTGATTATTCACACACAGTCAAAACATCCCATCAATATCTGAGTCTACTTCCAGCACACGAAGACCATGAGCCCTAGTGAGCTTCTTACTAAGAAAGCATTTTTGGGCATCATGTCTAGGTCACATGGTTTTCAGGAGTGTTTTATTGAGCTCACTGTGTTTCCCATGAGTTCTGCCTTGACGAGTTTGGCTCCCAGTTTATTCATCTCTTCATCCGTCAGGATCACATCTTCCTCCTCTTCCTCTTCCTCGCTCTCTGAACTGGAAGATTGACATACCCAATCAGTTTTAGCATAAGTAACGTTCACAAAAGTGTAAAATAATGTCAAAAACTTGTATAGAATAAATAAATTTCACTGACTTTATGACATTTCCAATTAATCATTTGTGATTACTAGATACAAATTCCTAAAATTAATTTTGTATTTATATTTTCATTGTAATATTTTATATATTTTAAATAGTATTTGCAAAATAATATATTTTGATATATTATAAAAATACGTAATGTTTTAATATATTTTAATGATGAGTATTTTGCAATAAATGTAAATATACTATTACAATATATTACATATTATTTAATTATCATATTATTTATTTTTAAATACAAATTTAAATATATTTTGTAATTACAAATATACACATAATCTATTACAAAGTATTATACAATAATAATATTGTATTCAAATAATTTAATTAGTTTTAATTCATTGATAATCAATAACCAATAATATATAATCATATAGTTTGGCATAACTAGAAAAATAAATATTCATTATAAAAAATCTTTAATTTACATGACACAATGGGAATCCTGGTTCTTCGAAGAAGTTGTTAAGGGGGTGAATTAAAGCAAGAATTATCCAAGAAATATCCTACTTTTAGTTGTTTTGTCTTATTTTAGACGAGTGAAATGTTGAAAAACTGTCTTCTAATGTGGGTGTAAAGGTCAGAATGACATATAGTAAAATCACATGATCCCTTTATTCTGACCTGCTCACTGTTGTTGTTGTTGTAGTTTTGCTCTCCTCCAGCGGGGCGGCGCTCTTCTCTGTGTGTTTCTGCGGGGTTGGCGTCTCCTTTGGATGCTGCACAGCGCTGCTCTTCCTCCAGGCAGGCACAACACCATCATCATCGTTATCAAAAGTTTTCCTGAATCCTGCACTCTGATTGGACGTAGAGCCTTTCGGCCCCGCCTTCCTGAACACTGCCCCTCCGCTCAAGTCCTCATCAGCATCTGAGGGTTTGACGAACTTGAGGCTGGACTGAGAGGAAGTGTTGTGTCTCTGGGAATGCCGATCCTCGTCTGGATCCGGCCGGGATCTCGGAGGGCGTTCGTTGCAGCCTCGAGATCCTCTCTGAAAGTCTCGTTCTCTTTCTCTCTCAGCGTGTGGTGATCTGTCTCTCCGTCTCTCCTCCCGGTCTCCTCTCCTCCATCTCTCCCTCCCTTCCTCTCTGTCGTCTCTCCTCCATCTCTCTCGGTCTCCTCTCCTCTCACCCCTCTCTTCATACGCTAACTCTTCTGCCTCTCGCAGTTTCTTCTGGAACTCTTCCATCGACTGCAGTAGGAAGAGAGAACCATCAAAACACATCATTAAGGCCTGTTTCCACCTGAAGCAGAATAAATTCACTACAATTTAGTGCTGGTTGCTCTCAGTGTGAAATGGTGTATTGGAAGACACTTTTTGACTCAAAATACGCTAATAAGTTTTAAGAAGTCAGGTTCCAGAAGTATTAACTGATGGTATATGATTCTGTTAAAGTCATCATTCAGCATAATTTCAAAAATTAATTTGAATTTAATAATAAAAACATTTACACACATTTACAAGCTACACCACATATGAATCCCAATAAAAAAATAAATAAAAAAAAAACACCAATAAGAGAATTATGGCAAAAAAATCAGCACTGAGATACATATTTTTTTGTTATAACATTTTTTAAAAATAACATATTTGAATACATTTTATTTATCTATCTGATTATTTTGCAAATGAATACAAGATTTAATAATATATTAATAATAATATTAATACATAAGTTCATTATATATATTAAAGATAATATATTAGTATACATTATAATAAATTATATTTAAAAAAAAGATTCTTGTCCTCTCTCCATAAAATGTTACATTACATATAAATGACATTAATATTTTATACAAATACATTTATATATTAATGTTATAACATTATATTAAAATATATTTAATAATACATTAAATATATTTGTACAATTCTTTTGCAATAAACGTCAAACATATTAATCTATTATATATTAATATAAAACATTACAATATTATATTCAAATATATTATTTTGCAATAAATGTGAAATTTATTGTATTTTATACGTACAATCAATAACTATAAATCAATAATTTCATACTATACTGTGGTTTTTTTTTTATTTAATTGTGATTCATGAGTAATGTTTGATTCAAAAGTCAGATTTATTTGAGCATATCTGTACGGAAAAACTGAATAGCAAAATGTTTTTCTGCAAAAAGCTCTGCTGCAGGATCTGAAGCTCCACAAAGTAAGATTTTCTATTTTAGATTAGTTACGATCTTGCTGTCTAAAGAGAAAAACTGGACATTGTGAAATAATACGACAACATTGTATCACATGTCCTTATTGGTTGCACAACAGCAATGATTCGTTCAGTTTCATGAACAAATGACTATTATAAGCTAATTCTTTAAATATGAATCAAATTAAGAAACACTGCCATGCACAAACTCTGAACTATCGCAGAAGGGAAGCAACTTTACAGTGTGTGTGTGTGTGTGTGTGTGTGTGTGTTCACCCCGTATCTCTCCGCCACCACGCTCTCCAGACTGCGCTGCTCTCTGTCAGCCTGCTCTTTCATCCTCTGATATGACTTCCTGAGCCAGCTCACCCCTCCATCATTCACCACTCCAGCTGAGACAGAGAGAAATCAGTGTAAAACATCTGTCAAATTAACACTTCCCACTCGGCCTGTACAGAGCTCAGATAAGAGCTGCGCTGTCAGCTTAACGTCAATGCCAAACGCCATTTTAACTCCTCATTCTAATCATGTGAAGAGTGAAACCGTATATTTAAATGACAAAGAGAAAATACATTGAATGAATCATGAAAAATGAAAAAGGACGAGAGCAGCTCATTGGCTCTAAACTCTCTCTAAAAGAGCATCGGTTACAATATTAATAGTTCCAAACTTTTGCATAAAGTCTGGTAAAAATTGCAGCTTGTTTTTGCCACAAACAGCCAATTTAGCTTTTTAGAAGTTTATTTGACCAACATGTAAACTTTATTTTTTTTTTTTTTACATTTAGGGGTGAATAACTCTGAGAGAACAGAGACTGCGAAGATGGGTTTTTATGGCCCATGTTAATTTGATCTGACATTACAGACACCTAAATACGTTCTCAGCATTCTGCATATGAAATATAAATCAACAGGAGACAAAAATTGTTGTTCATTGCAAGTATTTGCAACACAAATTTCTGTGGACGCTTTGCGAAAGATGCAACGGTAAAAAGCGTTGCGAAATGCTAGAACACTGAAATCTATTACTATTATAATTATAATATTACTACAAATATTAAATTGTATATAATATATAGTACAATATACCATTTTATAATATAATAGAATAGAATAGAATTTAAAGTAATAATAATCATCTGCAATATGAAATATATATATTATTATTTTGTCTCAGCGGCTGAGACAAAAATAATCTTTTGGAGTCTGGCCGTGTCGGATCATCACACCTGGTTTCGGCGTTTACCTTTTTTAACGGCGGTACTGGAGGTGTCCCCCGGGGGCAGACCACTTCCTCCGTCCTTCCAGTAAGGGTTCAACTCTAACCTGTGAAGACCAGCCTGAGAGAAAGAGAGAGACACACATGATAAACACAAAAACCCTCTACAAAAGTGCTTACTTTAACACATGGTTTGACTGCTTGGTCTGAACCCAAGTTTAACAGCTGTTTGCATCAAGGAGAAGATAATAAAAGATTTCATTTTTAATTTTAAATGATGACACACAAAATTTCAACTGGTACTCAACAGAGGTACTTTCTCAGCATTCTGCACATGAAATATGAACCAATGAAAGATGAATTGTTCATTGCAAGCATTCGCAACAAAAATTGCTGTGGACGCTTTGCAAAAGATGCAAGGGATGCAAAACTTTCACAAATGCAATTTCTGCAGAGATGCACAGCAATGAGAAATGCATTCTGCTAAAATAGGTCAATTATGTGTTAATAATAGCAGTTTACAAACTCTTTGCAAGGTGAAAAACATGTTAAAACATTAAAAACGGGTTAAAAAAGATGTTTAATGTCCAATCTGTTTACATTTGACTGTTTTCTTATTGGGATAAAATTTGAAAAATCTTCATATGCGATAGATTTGTATTGATATTTCTGAAAGCAGCATGCTCATTAGGAAATATTAGTCCTTTTTTGCAATCAGCAGAATTTTTTAAAGATGCACAGCTGTGTCATTAAACTGGGATGAATATCTTTTAATTTCACAGATTAGTTTTAACACCAATTACAAGCAGCACTGCCGTCTTCATGTTGTTTGGAGACACAAACGTCGCTCACCTGTTCGATAGACTCTGCTTTCTGCCTTTCTGCCTCTTTCTCTGCTTCTTTTTGCGCTCGTCTCTCTGCCACGGAGGTCGTCTTCATCGCCAGGAAGTCAAAGGTCATCCATTCGTCTCTCTAGGAAAGGTCAAACAGACAGAGGCTTCAAAAAACAAGACCATTCTTCATCGTAGTGGGCGTTTTGGAAAATCTGGTCACAAATAAGAGGCATCACTAGAAAAAAAAAAGATGTCATTCTATTCTGACCCACAAGCAATTTTATTGCTGCTAAAAATAACTATTCAGGAGGACAGAAAAGCATTTGTGTGCATCTCGGCCCATTCGTGCAAACCTTTCTCATCTTCGTCACATTGCTGGATGCTGAAAATGAATGACTTCTGCTGGCTGTCAGTGTGAACACCCTCGCGGCTCAGAGAGAGCTCTTCAATTCAACTAATAACAGTATTGAAGTTTCCACAAGTGGCTTTACTGTGTAGGACAACAATCACCCACTCTGACACACACACACACACACACACACTCTCTCGCTCTCTCATAATCTCAATGTCTTTCTGAAGACTGTGATTACGGTCCACAGCAAGGATAGTAATCGGATCACATTAAACTGCTGTATGACAAACCGCCTCCATTAACTCTGGAGAACACAAAACAGACTTACGCATGTCAGGTACTAGTAAGTATAAATCTGTTCCTACTGAAAGCAAAATAATATTACTGAGATTTTGGGGATGTTGGGAGAGAGAGATTATTGATCTAATATTGGGGCCCATTTCAGATAACCAATAAAACTCACTCAGCAACAATAGAGTAGGATCTTACTTGGTTAGCACTGGCTGAGCTGACAGTGGGCGTGGCCTCATGCTCCGCCTTCAATGCCTTGTCTCCACCCCCCGATAGAGCCGGGGCCTCCACCCACTCGTCCTCTGAGTGCTGAAAAGAAACAATTTTATACTAAAACAAACACAATTTACTGCAACAAATTTAATCATGCAACCAGAAATACTTGGAGAAAAGAAAATTGCTTAAAGCACGGTTAAGTGTGGATTAAAGGAATGGTTCACTCACTGTCTCAACAATGGATGCTCTGCAGTGAATGGGTGCCGTCAGAATGAGAGTCCAAACAGCTGATAAAAACATCACAATAATCCACACCACTCCAGTACATCAGTTAACATCTTGAGAAGACAAAAGCTGAAGGAAGCGTTATTATGGGTTTTGGTCCGATGCAACGGTTTAAAACGTTTTAATGTGATTATTGTGATGTTTTTATCAGCTGTTTGGACTCTCATTCTGACGGCACCCATTCACTGCAGAGCATCCATTGCTGAGACACTGATGCAATGCTACATTTCTCCAAATCTGATGAAGAAACAGACTCATCGTAATCTTGAACGACCTGAGAGGGTGGGTAATACTTCAGCAAATTTTCACTTTTGGGTGAACTGTTCCTTTAATGTGATTAAAAGGGCTAAACGTAACATGAAAACCCAATAAAATAAAACCTTAAACATCCAGGTACATACTTCAGAGCTGTCACAAGATTCATCTTCCTTGTCTTTTGTCTCTTTCTTGGCTTTCTTCTTCTCTTTCTTACTCTTTTTTGCTTTCTTCTCTTTTTTCTTTTTCTTGTTTTTCACCGTATGCTCCTGTGTGCAAAAAAAACAAGCACAAAATGTGAATACAGTGTGAAGAGAGATAAAAAGACCCAACACGGGGTGCACCACATCTTGTTAAAGATAACATGAACTTGCTTTCATAGCATTTTCATTTCTACAGTATGATTTCTGAAGGATCATGTGACACTGAAGACTGGAGTAATGAAGCTGAAAACTCAGCTTTGCATCATAGAAATAAATAACATTTTACAATATATTTCAATAAACAATAGTTATTTTACATTGTAATAACATTTCACAATATTACTGATTTTACTGTATTTTCTAATCAAATAAATGCAGCCTTGGTGAGATGAAGAGATAAGTTATATTATGATTCATCTTCAATAAACATGCACATTTATTTGGGTTTCTTGTCATCTGTTACGAGGCTCACGCTGCAGATTGACCTCTGACCTGGCCTATCTGCTGCAGTCGCAGGTCAACATCCGGAAGCATCCATGTGTCCTCACCCCTGGCCTTCCTCTCGGCCTTCCTCCTCTCCTCCTTCTCATACTTCTCTTTAGCCTACAGAGAGATAAAGCAGCAGGAGAAGTGGTGATTTCTGAAAGCAGATAAGTATTACGGGCTGTTTAAATTCTAATTACATATTTGTCTGCTGCATCCGTTTGCTAGACCAGGTTGTGCGTGTGCACTGAGGTGATAAAAGTTTGTCAGGGTTAAGGCAGACTAAGGTAAATGTGTGCACAGAGAAAACCCAACACAGCTGGCAGAGAGATAACAGACACAATATGTGTACTGAGATCTGTGACTACAGTAGGAATAGCAAACTACTCGTATTATTTTTGCAGTATTTGAATTTCTATTTGTAAACGAACAGAATGTCCTTCTATATTTGCTAAAAATGCCCCATAATGCAACATCATAAGCATGTTTATTTCTGAGATGACCTTACGGGATTAAACATGCAGCAAAGTGAGTTCATCTAACAATGCAGCATACTACTGTTTGAAATTTGTATCACTGTATACTGTTTCACATCATACATTTTGAAAAATATGTAGTATTTATATTCTATTATAGTATCTATATAAAATCTTTAAATTATTTTTTTTTCATTTAACTTTCAATTAAATTCACTGTAAATTTGTTTTTGTTATTTTTTAATATTTCTATTTAACTTTCATTTTATACAATTTTTATATTTAAATTATATTATTTAATTTTAGTTAAAAAAATGTTATGTGCTTGTCATTTTTACTGTTTTTTAAATGTTTCTATTTAACTTTATTTAATTCTTTTTACAATTTACATGAAGTTTTATTTTTATATTTATAGTTTAATTTTTGTCGTTTTTATGTGATTGTTGTTCATATAATTTTTCATATTTCTATTTAGCTTTGATTTATTTTAAAGTGATGCTGATGCATATCATGCACACAACACCAGATTATAGGAACAATTCAGCCAAAAATGAAAACATATTTAAAGGTCATGGTGCTTTCTTAAATCAGAGACCATGAGAACTCACTGTACAAAGGAGGAAAAGGGAGGAATTTTTGTTTTACTATACTCAAAGCCTTTCCTCTAATTTGTACCTTCTACATAATAGGTCATGTTCTATATAAATTGCAAACATTAATTAATCACAACCATTATCATCCAAATATGCACAACACCATGTTTATCAGCTAAAAGTTTTGTCCCAGGATAAATCTAGTTTTGTGGACTGTTAGCGCCACCTGAAGGTAGTTGAATGTCAGTTCAGATACAGAAGTAACCAAGACTGACAGGGTCAGAACTAACTAGTAGTGACCAGGCAGATTAATCAGCTGAGATGATGATTGTCACTACTTCACCAATTAACAGAAATATGTCTGTTCCAAAAAATACCGAGAGTTTTTACAATGGAAGAGAACTAACTTGTGTTTTGGGTATGATTTGAATATTGAGTGAAATGAATTATGATTAACTCCCAATTTTAAGAAACCCTCCTTTAGTATGATTCAATTATATCAGAACTTTACACTGGACATGACTTTTTAGAGAATGTCAATTCATAATGAAATATTTCTCTTGCTGAAAAAAGTGAGCTTGGCTTTCCTTCTCAAAATAAATGAAAAAGAATAAATTTCTTTCCTAAAATAAATGACATTTTATATTCTGTTATAAAATGCAAAGATACATCAGCATTTTAATCGATGCATTGTAAACAGCGTTCAATCACAATTTATATAACATACTTAATACATACTATATTATACAGAGAGTAATTTTGATTCTAAAACTATTGGTATATCGTACATGTATTTTGTCGATTTAATGCTGATATAACATTGCATTTTATAACAGGATTTGAAAGCTAGTCATTTACTTTAAGAACGATAGCAAGAACAATTACATTATATTTAATTCATTATTTTTGAATGATTCAATATAATAAATACATCGAAATAAACAGCAAATATTGACAAACTACATATAAAGAAGTTCAAAACACGCTTTAGGACATTTAGATGACACAATAAAGACATAAATTCATAATCACGCTGTGTATTCATGACATTTGAATGTAAAGGTTTGTAAACAAATCTGTCAAATACAGCATTCGCTCTTATTCTGGCAAGTCTTCGAGTCTTACTCTGCCTGAATATTAGTTTAAAGCGTTTATTTGTTTTACCTGTTGTAAAACGAGCTCTCTTTCTTCCCTTTTGGCCTCTTTTCTAGATTTGATGCTGTTTACGCTCTCAAAACTCCCACCGTATGCTGCCATGATGCTGCCGCAAACGCGCTCTCACTGTCGCACACATCTACCGTAACGCGTCTGTCGCAGCAGATGCTACTCGCCTGTTTCCCTCCAGGGGGCGCTGAATGCTGCTAAACCCCATTGAGGCGCATTAAAACCTCAAGACGTTTTTGTCCTATTGGAGACATTTTTACAGTACAGTCATATATTAATAATTTTAAGACAAATCGGGAAACGTGCGCTTGTTAAAGCGCATTTATCAAAAAATCACGCGCAGTACGGTAGGTGTTCACGACAGTGATGAGCGCGTTTGAGGCAGCAATATGAAATCGCATGAGTTTTAATAGCAAAAAACATTAAATACACGAGATAGATAGACGAGATAGAGTACAGATACTACAAAAGGTAAAACAAATAAACACTTTAAACTGACATTTGCTATGCATGTTGGCTACGTCTGTGTGTCATTTTTGCGTCAAAGTGATAACATCTGAGCTCTTGCAATGTAACATTCGGCTGTTTAAACTGAATTAATTATATCTCACGAGATTAATTTATGCATTATGCAGTTTTATTTATTATGATTTATGTGGAGCTACACTGTGTTCACTGTTGTCACTGGACCATAATCATCAGCATCAGCATCATAAATGATGACTAGCAACAGAATCACTGGGATTTTGCATTTGTTGTGTTAAAATATTTGCATGTAATTGCACATGTATTATTAATTATTTGGCTTTGAGTCAATGCATGGTCTTAAATGCAAAGGAAAAGAGAAACTACAATAAATATACAAAGACTGTGTAGTAAAATTTGGAAAAAAAATACAGGTTTATTAATAATTAAAGCATAAAAACAAATACTAACTTATTATTTTTTACTTCTAGGACAGATTTAGGCCTATTCACAGCTGAAGCTACTATTATATTCCCGTCATCCTACATGAGAGGAACACACTCCCAAGAAACTCCAGGTGTAACAAGTGAAATACATGTACAATGTATACTACAGTAAAGACAGAGTTTGTTGAAGAGGAGATTGAAGACACAAGTGATCCAGAACCATCCAGAATGAAATACGAAGGTACTCCGGAACAAACAGGTTGGTGTCCATTCATGATTGTTAATTATTAGGAATATTAATAAAACAAAGCTTCAGTTGAAATTTGGTGGCTGTATTTAGAAAATCGTATACCCAGCTAACAAGAATATCATTTTTAAAATGTTTTAAAAACGTTGTTTTATTTGTTATGTGAACAGTAACGGAACATTCCATTTTAGAATTTTGAAAACATTATGGGAATGTTACATTTGAATGTTCCCGGAATGTTCTGAAACAAGTAGTAACATTTAAAAAAAAACCTTAGATGAACATTCCAATAAAACATATCCGAAAACATTCCGAGAACAATGAATGAATAATATTTTTGTGGTAATGTTTTGAGAACATTATCAAAGACTGGTTAACTTTGAATGAGCATTCTATTAACCTTACTGTTCATAACTTTGAGAGAACCTTGCTTGAACGTTCTGAGAATGTTGCTTGTTAGCTGGATAAGTGGCATAAAATATATTTACATTACTTTACCCTTGTGTAGTAATTGGATGGCATTAAATGAGCATGTCAGAATTTAATTCTAGCATATCAAATGTACTTTTGTTTAATTGATTTTGTGTGTGTGTGTGTGTTCTTTGCAGACATAAAAGAAGAAAGTGAAGAACTGGATGAGGTGGAGGAGAAACATCAGAATCAAGATACTTTCATAACTGAAGAAACGTGTTCAGAGACTGAGAAGAAAAGTCAAAGAACCGAAGCCAAAAACTCCTTCATGTGCCCTCAGTGCGGAAAGAGTTTCACGCGGAGAGACAGCCTTAAGGAGCATTTACGAATTCACACGGGAGAGAAACCTTTCAGCTGCCATCGCTGCGGGAAGAGTTTCACGCGTAAAGAGAGCCTAAAATATCACCTGCGGATTCACACCGGAGAGAAACCGTACGCCTGCCATCAGTGCGGAAAGAGCTTCACCTTCAAAAACAACCTCAAGGTTCACATAAGAATCCACTCCAGGGAGAAGCTGTTCATCTGCCCTCAGTGTGGAAAGGGTTTAACGTGTAAAAAAGGCCTCAAGGATCACATAAGAGTTCACACCGGAGAGAAGCCTTTCAAATGCCATCACTGCGGAAAGAGCTTTAAATGGGCGCACAGTCTCAATAATCATCTGCACTCTCATTCTGGGGTGAAGCCTTTTAATTGCGTTCACTGCGGAGAAGGTTTTACGTCATCATCCATCCTGAAAAACCACCTGAAGGTTCACACAAATGAGAGGCCGTATGTGTGCTCTATGTGTGGAAAGAGTTTTATATGGCTGGGCAATTTTAAAGAGCATCAGAAGAGACACAGCGGTGAGAGAGATCACGTGTGCTTCGAGTGCGGCAAGACATTCACCACGGCCAAACGACTGAAGGAGCACCAGAGGATTCACACCGGAGAAAAACCCTACAAGTGCTCGCATTGTGACAAGAGCTTCACTCAGTCTGGATCGCTGAAGGTTCACGAGCGAGTTCACACTGGAGAGAAGCCGTACCACTGCCCTTCGTGCGGGAGGAGTTTCTCGCAGTTAACCAATCTTGTTACTCATATTAAAAAACATTGTAAGAAATCATCGCAGTGAGAACACTCTTAAAGTGCCTCTATTATGGGTTATGAAAGGTTCATATTTTGGTTTTGGGAGTCCCCATCAAACAGGTCGACATGCACGCAAGGTCAAAAAACACTTTCATTGTCTTTGAAGACAATGTCATTCGCAAAAACAGATAAATCTGTTTTATAAAATTTTCAAAATTCAAGTTTTTTCAATGTGCATTCCAATTAATCTCAATCAAACTGCAGTTTTTATTTTTATTTTTATATATATTAGGTTAAAAAATAATAAAGAAATACAGCTATCTAACACAATAAAACACGATAACATGATAAAAAACACGATTTTTGAGTTATCTGAGTTCATTTACTTGCTCAGCGACTCCCAAACGATTCGCTCAACGATGAATTTTTCCAAACCCCTCCTTTGCGTGACGCTAATCTGCGGTGATTGGTCCGATTGGTCTCGTTTCCATTTCATCATGTCTGTAATGCCTGATAAAGCAGTGTTTGTGAGGGCAGTGCTACTTTGTGTACAGCGTTGCCGGGGAAACTGCAATCTTTACCACTTCAAAAGAATGAATTTGCATTTTCATTCAGATCAACAAGTGGGCGGGCAATATGCTAATGTTTCATGTTGACATCAACATAAAACGGCTTGGGATTCGTTTTAAAAACGACTCGTTTCAATGATTCAGAGTCGACTCTTTCTTTTTGAGAGACGATAACTTTATACACGGTGCACTTTCAGATTTAAAACTTTGCAGGATGTTTTCGTTCACTTAGAGCTGTGTTACACACTGCATGAAAGCTCATTTTCAAAAAATCCATAATAGAGGCACTTTAAAAATAAAGGTGCTTCACGATGCTTTAGAAGAACCTTTTTATCTAAATGGTTCCATAAGGAACCTTTAACATCTACAGAATCTTTCTGTTTCACAAAAGGCTCTTTGTGGCGAAAGAAGGTTCTTCAGATTATAAAAAGGTGTTTTTATAAGAACATTTGACTGAAGGGTTCTTTGTGGAACCAAAAATGGTTCTTCAATGGAATCGCTGTGAAGCACCTTTATTTTTAAGAGAGAAGGATGTTTTCATGTGCAACACTTTTGAATGGATTACACTAATGGTCAAATGTTTCTTATGCTCACCATGACTGCATTTATTTGATCAAAAATACAGTAAAATTGTGAAATATTATTAGAATTCAAAATAACTGTTTCCTATGTGAATATATTTTAAAATGTAATTTATTTCTGTGATGCGCAGCTGTATTTTCAGCATCATTACTCCAGTCTTCAGTGTCACATGATCCTTCAGAAATCATTCTAATAGGCTGATTTGCTGCATTTGTTTTTGATCAAGTCAGTGCAGCTTTGGTGAGCATAAGATAAATCTTTATTCATTAATGTCATTGATTTATTTTTCTCTGTCTTTAAGAGCTTATATCTTGTGTGTAATGTGCTGACTGTACATGAGAAATAAAAAAGTACAATCTTGCAAAATATTGTATCAAGTGACCTGCTTTATGAATTCATCAAAACATAAAATAAATCAATTTCACGATAATCTGAAGATTATGTATCAATTGGAAAAGATCTTCTATTGAAAAATTAATTTAAGTGTTGTGTTGATGTACATTGTTGAATACCATCAATTTGTTTGAAAGTGAAATAAGTTTCAACAAGTTGATCCAGTTGTTTGAACATGTATGCATTATAGGCACCTATTTATCTGCCGACATTGTTTGGCTCAAAATGATCTCATTGTTATATAGAAAGATGAAGAAATAATGAAAATAAATGCAATAATATTTGAATGTACAAGAATAAATACGTAAATCCAAAGAAAAGATTATAACCAACAAACAGCTTGTTTTCAAATACTTCTTGGTTTATATAAAAGCAAAGCAAACTGGCTTATTAGACTAATTAAACACATTTATTTCAAGTATACAGATTTTAAACACTTACAATGGAAAAAATAAAAATAAATAAGACAAAGTGGCTTTTCAGCAGCTCAGTTTAACACAATAACTGTTAAATCTGTCAGAATATTGCCAAAATATACACAAGTCTTTCAGGATAATATGGAGAACACAAACAGCTCTTGTGAGTCGATTGCTTTTAGTGAATTAATAACAAAGCACGAGCCGTGTAGCTCAATTCATGACTTGAATGACTCATAAAAGCTGATTTGTTCAATCAATCAGATCAGTGAAGCGGAGAAGACTTCAAACTAATTTTGCACTTTATGGTTTATTTACTTCAGTGCAAATATGAATCCTGTTGATTATATTTTGCTCAATCAACAGGCTTTTTATTTTGTCAGTCAAACAAGACAAAGTAGGCTATATAAATTACAATAATATATCCCATGACAATCAGATCACACAGTAACACTATTATAACATTAAAAAAATATGAATAACTTATTTCCATATATTTTCAACCACGCTGACAGTTTTTTTTTATGCAATCACTATATATATATATATATATATATATATATATATATATATATATATATATATATGTATCACCATATTTCCCCTTATTAAGTATTGCAAACATTTTTCAAAAAATCGTATGTTTAAATATGCAAATGATGCTTAATCTAATTATATTTGCGCTCATTTGCATACAAATCTGAACACGGGATGAAGCCAGGTTAAAAATTCCTTTCATTTTGTTGACATATTAGACATTTTTAATCGCTCTTTTTAGCACTCCATAAATCAGAAAACACTGACAAAATCCAGAAAATAAATCATTTTCGTCATGTTTTTCATAATAAAATGTTAAACATATATCAGGCGAATGGTATATGATCAAACCCCTCTGTAGAAACAATCAGAATACAGTAAAAATTGGTATTGCTCAAGCAGAGGAGAAAAAAAAAAACACATGTTGAGAAACCAACCCTTAAAAATGTATATTGGATTTGAAATCATACGCAAATACATAAAGTGCAATAAAATAAACACTTAAAAGTGTATTTTGGATGTCCACTAGTAAAAAACACGCTTTGGAAAGCCAAAATCTCAAAGTTGACCAGTGCATTAAAAAAACTTTTTTTTTTTTTGACTATAATGTCTTGCTTTAAAATAAAAGTAAAGTGCTTTTTACGTCTCTTTATGTTACTTAATGTTATTTAATCTCTCATGCATATATTTAACATTTTATTTAACGTTCTATTCACTTTTATCAGATATGATTAATGTCTTTACATTATCCACACAAAACACTTTTTTACATGTCCAGTAGCTCACTGTGAAGCATTCGGACGGTGTATTTTAATATGTGCCACCAGATGACTTGATTTTAAGAAACTCTTTCCACACTGAGCACAGCGATGCGGTCTTTCTCCAGTATGCAGTCGCTCGTGCGCTTTCAAGGATCCCGACTGACTGTAACTCTTGTCACAAAGCGAACACTTGTACGGTGTTTCTCCGATATGAATCTTCTGGTGCTCTTTCAAGTTGGTGGCTTTACTAAACGTCCTGCCGCAGTCTGAACAAACATAAGGTCTCACGCCGCTATGCAGTTTCTGGTGCGCTTTAAAAGAGTCCAGACGCGCAAAACTCTTTCCGCACGAAGAACACAAGTGAGGTCTTTCTTTTGCATGAGATTGGAGGTGGTATCTTAAAGCGGATGCAGACGGACATTTTTCGCCACATTGATCGCAGCTGAAAGGCTTCGCTCCAGAATGAGAGCGCAGATGATTGTTGAAATTGTGAGCCCAGTTAAAGCTCTTTCCACACTGAGGGCAAATAAAGGACTTCATGCCAGTGTGAATTCTCGAGTGGTTCTTCAAGCTGTCGTTACGTGTGAAACCGCTTCCGCACTGATGACAAACGAATGGTTTCTTTCCAGTGTGAATTCTTACGTGACTATTCAGGTGTTCCTTTTGCGTGAAAGTCTTCGCGCATTGAGGACAGGTGTAGGGTTTCTCTCCAGTGTGGACTCTTAAGTGCACATTCAAGCTGTATTTACGTGCGAAGCTCCTCCCGCAGTGCGGACACGTGTATGGACGCTCTCCGGTGTGGATTCTGATGTGACTAACGAGGCTTCCTTTCTGCGTGAAACTCTTTTCACATTGAGGGCAGGTCAAAGGGTTTTTGGCTTCTGTTCTTTGAGCTCCGTTTTGGGAGGAATTGTTTATGAAATCTTCCTCTTCATTCAGTTCTAAACGTTCCTTCTTCACTTCCATCAGGTCTGAAAATGAATTAAATCTTTGAAAATGACAAATAAATGTATATGTGACCCTGGACCACAAAACCAGTCTTAAGTGTCAATTTTTTGAAATAAGTGAATAAATAAGTTTTCCATTGATGTATGGTTTGTTAGGATCGGACGATATTTGTCTGAGATACAACTATTTGAAAATCTGGAATCTGAGGGTGCAAAAAAATCAAAATATTGAGAAAAACACCTTTAAAGTTGTTCAAATGAAGTTCTTAGCAATGCATGTTACTAATAAAAAATGAAGTTTTGATATATTTACAGTAGGAAATTTACATAATATCCTCATGGAACATGATCTTAATATCCTAATGATTTTTGGCATAAAAGAAAAATCTGTAATTTTGACCCATACAATGTATTGTTGGCTATTGCTACAAATATATCTGTGCTACTTATGACTGCTTTTGTGCTCCAGGGTCACATATATATTAAAAGGTCAAGCATGGAACACTGTATCAATAAAAAAGGTAATCAATTGAATTCATACAACTTTAATAATTTCTTTTTTTTTTCTTATAATACCCTATGTTTTTTTTTGTTTGTTTTTTTTGCCCAGGAATTCTGTGTTTTCTGTTTTAATTTTTCTGTATTTATGATTTAATACAAATGTATTATCACAAACAGCGGTAATCAGATAAAATAATAATAATAATAATAATAATGACTTGGATTTGATTTGATCTTTTACAATGACTTTTCTCTCACAATTCTGACTTTTTTCTGACAATTACGAATTTTTTTTTTTATTTACATTTTTTTTTCTAATTTTTTAATTTTCTTCTCAGAATTGAGTTTAGATCATGCAAATCTGGAGAACTGTGAGTTTATATCAGGTTAAAAACTAAACTAAAAACGCAACTGCGACTTTTTTTCCCCTCAAAATTCTATTTTTTTTTCTTGCAATTCTGACAGAAAAAAAAAAAAGTCCGGATATTGAGATTTTTTTTATTCTGTGGCAGAAACGGGCTTCCGTAGTCAAGTATTAATGTGAAGATAATATGAGGTTATCTTTATTGAAATGCATTTTTTATTTACCCATCTTTATATTATAACAATTCCTATGATTTTATAATGAGTAATTATAATATATAAATATAGCTGCAAGCAGCGATTACCGGGGTTCGAGCCTTAAGGCGGTATCATTGTAGGGTCTAGGTCAACCTGGACGCATAGCCGACAGTTAAACACATTGAAAATGGACAATAGGCTCACAGACACAGACACACACACACACACACATAGAAATGAAACGGTTAAACTAACATATGAATAATCAATAAGCATTCTTACACACACTCACACACAGAAGGACATAGATGCACACATTTTGTTGCAGATATAGATATTTGCAATAAATGATAGCTGACAAAACTCATTGCAAGTTTTCTCTTTGTAAGAGTTTGTCATTTTCAGGTTTCATTGTAATCATAATCTGTCATTGTAAAAACTGATATGTCTGTTTGAACAAAATGGTAAACTTTGACAATGTGATTTTAAATGTTATAACAGTGATTTTATAATATCTCCATGAGAAAAGCTATGAACAGTTCTGATTGAGACCATTAGTAGTCTTCCGCTGCCATCTAGTGGTCATAAATAGCCATTTCTCATACAACACTGTGATTTGAACCTTCATAACTAATATAGTGGTATTTTTTGCCAAATAACACATACTCACAAACATGAAAAGGTGAAACTGTTATATTAATCCTCAATAAGCATGCTTACACACACACACTCACACACACAAGGACATACATGCACACACATGTTGCTGCAGATATAGATATTTGCAATAAATGATAGCTGACAAAACTTATTGCAAGTCTTCTCTTTTTAAAAGTTTGTATGCCATTTTCAGGTTTCTCTGGGATAATAATATAGCAAAATTGTAAAACCTGACATACCTGTATGAACAAACTGGTAAACTTTAACAAAATGTGATTTTAAATGTTAGAACTGTGATTTCATAGTGTCTCCATTAGCAAGATATGAACAGTACTGTTTTAGAGTTTGATGAGTCCATTGGTGGTCTTTCACTGCCATCTAGTGGTTATAAATAGCCATTTCTCATACAACACTCTGTTTTCAACCTTTATAACTATTATAGTGGTATTTTTTGACAAATAACACATACTCACAAACATGAAAAGGTTAAACTGTTATATTAATCCTCAATAAGCATGCTTACAGAAACAGACATACACACACATACAAAGACATACATGTACACACATTTTGTTGCAGATATAGATATTTGAAATAAATGATAGGTGACAATTTTTTTAAGTCTTCTTTTTTTAAGAGTCTATATTTCTCTGTGATCATAATATGGCAAAACTGTAAAAACTGACATGACAAAATGGTAAACTTGAATTAAATGTGACTTTAAATGTTATAACAGTGATTTTATAATATCTCCATGAGAAAAGCCATGAACAGTTCTGTTTCAGAGCTTAATAAGCCCAATAGTGGTCTTCCGCTGCCATCTAGTGGTTATAAATAACAATTTCTCATACAACACTGTGTTTTCTGGGTATATTTGGCTAAACCCTTGTATTAATGACCCCGTTACAGGTAACCAAGTGACAAAATTCAACATTTTTTCAATAATTATTGATCTAGAGAGTCCAGAGAACATTACAATAGTGGTTTGATTGAGATTGAGCGAGAAACCAGGGACTAGTTCACAAAAGTAGGTTTTTAACATAATTGTGAATAATTAATGAACGATTTGATTTAAAGCATTAGTCCAAGAGGCAAAGCTGTTCAGAATGAGATCTATCATATTATATGAATATCTAGTGTTTCTGTGAAAATATGAAATATGTTCTAATATTTGAGGTCATTTTCTATAGAAATTTGGTGTTTTTGAGGCCTTTTTGACTGTTATAGCGTCACCCATGATCCGATCTCCATGAAACTTTGCATGGTTGTTAAAAGTCACGTGATACATGTTGTCAACAAGTTTTGTAAAGTTTTGAGTTTTCGTTTAGGTTTTATAGGCTTTGGGGTAAACTTGGCCAGGCCCCTTTACTAAATGTCCTCGTTAAAGCTAACTGAAGGACAAAATTCAACATTTTTTCGATAATTATTGATCTAGAGAGTCCAGAGAATATTACTATAGTGGTTTGGTTCCGATCGGGCAAAAAACCAGGGACTAGTTCGCAAAAGTAGGTTTTTAACATATTTTTGAATAATTAATGAATGATTTGATTGACAGCAATGGTTCTTGAGGCAAAGTTGCTCATCATGAGGAGATCTATCAAATGATATGCATATTGTGTGGATATGTTAAACGCCACGTGATTACAGAGCCAAAAAACTCGTTAGCGCCAACTAGTGGCCGATTTCTTTCAAAATTCTTACAGACCTTTAGGGCCATCAGTCGAACACGCCCAGTGAGTTTCGTTCCGATCGACTTCCGTTAACCTTGTCAAATAGGTGCTTCAATTTGTTTGGCCAATGGCGGCCATGTTTTTTGAGATACGCGAATGACCTAATAAGCACTCGTGCCCCTTCGGACCAAGAGGCTGCATACCAAATTTCAAGTCGATCGGACTATCGGTCGCTTAGTTATAACTGTTTTTATGTTTTTCAGTATTACAGCGCCACCAAGTGGCAGAGCATCGCAATTTTTTTTATTTGACCAAAGATTGAGCTCATAAACATGTGTACCGAGTTTGGTGCAGATATCTCATTCCGTTCCAGAGTTATGCTTCAAATAACATTTGGCTAACGTTAGCATAGACGCTAAGCGACGTACTGTTTCGCGATAAAATCAAAATTTTAACTTTTTTTTGATAATTATTGATATTCAGTGTCCCTAAAATATTTCTGCAGTGGTTTGGTTCCGATCGGGTGAAAAACCTAGGACTAGTTCGCAAAAGTAGGTTTTGGATATAGGTCAATTTTGCGGAAAAACGGTGCGTCGTAGAGCAAAAAATTCACATATACACTTTTGTTTCTGCTGACCCAAGGATTGCAACGATGTAAAGTTTTTGAGTCTACGACAAACAGTGTACGAGCTACGGCCAAAAATGTCTGAAATTTTTGTTTTTTGCGCTGCGGGGCCACCTATGGGCCGATTCGGCTGAGACTTTGATACGATCTTTATTGAGTGAGGACTACCATCTGACCAAGTTTCAAGTTTCTACGACTTACGGTTTGGGCTGCACGATTCGTTTTAGGGCAGAATAATAATAATAATAATAATAAAAATCCTAACAATTACAATAGGGTTTCTAGCACTACGTGCTCGAACCCCTAATTATTCATTACAGCCACCACAAATGGTGAACTTATGTGTTTGTTTACCTTAAAGCTCCTCAGTCAGTGGTCATCAACAATGAAGAATCATGAATGGACACCAACCTGTTTGTTCCTCAGTATCTACATGATTCATTCTGGATGGTTCTGGATCACTCATGTCTTCAATCTCCTCTTTAATAAACTCCATCTTTACCACAGTATGGCACACAGTTGTTAGAACAGCAGTTTCTCAGCTGTACACTCGCTCCATAGGTTTTCATGATGCTGCCGCGAAAGCGCTCTGCACTGTCGTGAACATCTGCCGTAGCGCGCATGCGCATGTCTCACTGAGCAGCAGCTGTTATTCGCTTGTCTTCCTCCAAAACTCATTTGATGCAGATTCAAATCTCAGACTTTACTTTTTCTAGAGACGTTTGCCAACCAAGGACATAATAGTTTGAAATTATTTATTATTTTATTCCAGTGCAGGATTATTTAAATCAATGCAGGATTTCAAATTAGCTAGTGTCCTATCTGAAATAACTTGTGATATGCAAAGTTTTGCTTGACAGATGAAGAAGATCACGAAGAACGTATGTTTCTGTCTCATCTAGCGTCATTATAACTCAATATTATATCTGAGACTCTCTCAGATATCAACCAAATTGAAAGAACCTGGAATCAATAAATGTAAGATAAAAAGTAAAAGCATAAACACATAGCCTAATTCCTAAATCCATCAAATATACCTGTTTGTTCACATGCATTTCAATTTAGTTAGCATCATATATCTAAAATCTCATACAATATGCAAATTTAAGCATGACACTCAGGGTCACTACACTTTTATTTTATAGAAAAAAAGCAACTAACTAGAAATATTCTCAGAATTTAAGCGAGCATTCTGGTAAGGTTCATTCACAGTTATTATAAAAGTTCTTCCGGTAACATAAAATGTTCATTCAAAGTCATGAATTTGTTTTTTCAGAATTAAAAAAAAAAAAAAAAAAAAAAAATGTTGTTATTGTTTCAGAATGTCCAAAAATAATGAACTTTTAAAAATAATGTACACATAATGTTTGCAAAATGTTAAAATGAAACTTGCCTTACATATTTTCTCTAACATTTGCATAACCAAGAAAAATGTTTTAAAAACTGAACATTTTCATAACTTAATGAGAATGTTAGCAAACATTCTCAGACCATATTTTTGTTAGCTGGCTATGTTCCCAAAAATGTTATTTCTGTCAATATTTAAAAATCCAGTTTATTAAATGTTTACTTTTTTTTTTGGGGTTATGTGAACGTTAAGTTAACATTCCAGCATCTGTTTCCAAATTTTTGTGGGAAGCGAGATTTGAAGAGGTTTTGTTTTTTTTTGAAAACTTATTTTACATTACACAACAAACAGAGCCCATACTATTATGAGCAACAGGACTTTCAGCATATGTGACCCTGGAGCACAAAACCAGTCATAAGCAGCACAGGTATATTTGTAGCAATAGCCAACAATACATTGTATGGGTCAAAATTATTGATTTTTCTTTTATGCCAAAAATCATTAGGACATTAAGTAAAGATCATGTTCCATGAAGATATCCTGTAAATTTCCTCGAAAAACTTAATTTCTGATTAATAAAAAGCATTGCTAAGAGCTTCATTTGGACAACTTTAAAGGTGATTTTCTCAATATTTAGATTTTTTTGCACCCTCAGATTCCAGATTTTCAAATAGTTGTATCTCAGACAAATATTGTCCTATTCTAACATACATAAATGGAAAGCTTATTTATTCAGCTTTCAGATGATGCATAAATCTCTAAATCTCAATTTAAAAAAATGGATTCTTATGACTGGTTTTATGGTCCAGGGTCACATATTCTTGCTTTCTAAATCAACTACACATCTTAATGGATTTTAACAGCACACAAACATACCGAAACGTTAACCTAGTATCTTAAAAACGTGGTGCTCATTGCGTGAGGTGCTGAAAATACAACATTTTATCTCAGATGAATCAGGCTCTCTGTGGTAACTTTGGACAGCGTCTTTTTTATGAGCAAGAAAGTTTCCTGATTTGAGGAAATTCCTCCCACAGTGAGTACAGTCAGCGTCTCAGATATAAAGCTGGGTACCTTTTCAAAAGGTACATGTTTGTACCTAAAGGATCCATTTTGGTACCTTAAAGATACATATTAGTACTTAACGAAGCCTAAAATTTGCAATCTGATTCACATATTGGAGCATGATAGCAGTTGATAGCAGTTTTTTTTTTTAATGATAATAACCTACAAAAGAAAGACATATGAGCTTTTCAGCAAATTATTGCACTGAACAATTCAAGTTTTCGTTCAGATCGAGCACAATCGACTGAGGTGACATGAACACTTTTTGAGCCGGATATAAAAGGATTATTTGGTGTAGCAATGTAATGTGAAAAATGATATAAATGGCTTTAATGGAAAGCCCACATAACCTCACAACATTGTCCCAGATTTTTTTGCCAGCCCAGTACTTAATAAGAACACTCAGATATTTATTGATATAGCAGTTTTAATTGAATGAAAAGTTAAAGAAAGCAACTTTATTTTACAGTTTATTATTTTTTAACTACAGACACCAGCTCATGTACAATCAGATCAGAAACAGTAAACAAATAAATGACCTGCTTAACACACAACCCAGCCTGATATATTTTGTGGACTAATTAATAAAGATACAAACGATTATTTACACTGTAAGAATTATTACTCTTCAAACAAAACTCACAAAAATTAAACTAGATGCTGGTGTTTTTGGCAGCAATTCAGTATCTTATTTCATGCATTTTCAATGCATTTAAAATGAGAATGAAAGGTTACTCGCTGTGACATTTTTTCATGTGCTGTTTAAGGCTGTTTGATACTCTGAAACTCTCTCCACACTGAGTACAGTGATACGGCTTCTCTCCAGTATGAACTCGCTCATGTATTTTCAAGGTTCCAGACTCAGTGAAACTCTTGTCACAATATGAGCACTTGTAAGGTTTTTCTCCAGTGTGAACTCTTTGGTGTCTTGTCAGAAAGGCAGCTGCAGTAAAACTCTTCCCACACTCAAAGCACATGTGTTCTCTCACTTCATCATGTGTTTTCTGGTGCTGTTTATAATGAGCCAGCAATGAAAAACTCTTTCCACAGAAAGAACACAAGTGAGGCTTCAAATCTGAGTGAAATATCAAGTGTCTTTTTAGATTTGATGAGGAAATAAATCTTTTATCACACTGATCACAGCTAAAAGGCTTTTCTCCAGAGTGAATGAGCAGATGATAACTGAGACTTGATGCTGCAGCAAAACTCTTTCCGCACTGAGGACATGAGCACGGTTTCTCTCCGGTGTGGATTCTCATGTGTATTATAAAAGCTCCTTTTTGTGTAAAACTCTTTCCACAGAAAGAACACACATGAGGTTTCTCATCTAAATGAACGGTCAGGTGACTTTTTAGTTGTGAGGATGAAATAAACTTTTTACCACACTGATCACAGCTAAAAGGCTTTTCTCCAGAGTGAACGTGCAGATGATAACTGAGACCTGATGCTGCAGCAAAACTCTTTCCACACTGAGTACAGTGATACGGTTTCTCTCCAGTGTGGATTCTCATGTGCTTCTTAAGGTTTCCTTTGAGTCTGAAACTCTTTCCACACTGTGAGCAGGTGTGCAGCTGTTTGGTTTGTGTTCTTTGAATTTTGAAGTTACTTTTATCCTCCACTGTCAGTTCCATCTGGTCTAAAATAAACATCAGGTTAGAATCAGATCAGATGAACCCTGATTTAACAGCAGAAAGCAACATAGATCAGGTATCTGTATAAAGTATCAGATCCGTTATATGCCTATGGTTAGCTCTGTCCTTCTCTTAATACAATTAAAATGTGGATGAAAACTGCTATACAAGTTTATGATAATTTAGATGGTTTTCTGTATTATTAAGCATCCAAATACTATTATTTCACAGCTACTAAAACAGTCAGCAGTGAAGAATCAAGAATGAACACCAACCTGTTTGTTCCTCAGCATCTTCTTGTTTTATTCTGGATGGTTCTGGATCACTCATGTCTTCAGTCTCCTCTTTAATAAACTCCATCTTTAACAGTCAGACAGATTTCAGCTGCTGCACCTGGAGTTTGTTCTTCTCTTGTAGGATGATGTGAATATTCTCCAGTATTTATAGGTGAATTGTTGTGGGAGGGGCTTCACTGTAGGTGTGAACTGTGATCATCCCCTGATACTGAGACCCACAGGACCAGATCTGGAGAAATCAACGTTTCCATGCATCTGAAAGTTCTTCTTCTTCTTGTGAGATTTGTGGCAGCTTAGAGGCTTCAAATGCGTATTACTGCCCTCCTCAGTTCATCTGAAGAACTCCTTCTCTTAGATTAAATCCAATCTTAATGTGCCCCAATCTTAATCTAGTGATTATCACACTCCCCATCCTCTCCAATCTTGTGAATGATGTGTGCATTAATGTAGCCTGAATTGAAAAATAACCAAGAGCAACACACTGCTGGTCCTGTTATGTAGTCTTTCATGCCCATATCTTGAGCTCTCTTGTCCACGGAGTTAATCACGCTCCCCTTTCTTTCCCTTCCACCCCTTCTCTGAAACTCCCAATATTCCTCTAATAAACTTCTGGCCGGATATTTACAATTAAAACTTTGCAGCTTAGACCAATAGTTCAGGGACAACTTAATCCTCCTTAACTCTAAAGTACACTGTTAGACATTTCTGTAATTTCCAGTTATTTACTGTATATAACCCAGTGTAATCCTGCAAATTCCCTTTACAGTAAATAACTGTAATACCCTTTGCATCATGGGAATTTTCTGTGACATTCTGTTTTTTTCAGTGCCACACCCCTCTTATCCTGTTCAGTTCCCTGTTAGCCCCAAGCTCCTCCCACCCAATCTCAAGCCAATTAGAGCTATCTCTCAGACTTGATTAGCTGCACCTGTGTCCACAGCTTGCTCTTTTTGTTGCATGTGTTTACACACTGCAGAGGACTGAGTTTTACTCCTTTTTGTGGGGTTTTTTCTGCGTGTGCGTAATTGACCATGTAAGTGCCTTTTGTTTGATGCTTAAATATTTTGTATGACTTAAGTTTGGCCTAAATGTTTATTTTCATGCTTTCTCTAGTTGCTGTTTAGGCATGTGCTTTATTTAATGTGCAGTTGATGTAACACTGTGGTTGCCTTGTACATTATTTAGCATTGTTTATTGGTAAACTAAAATGTGTATCTGTTCCCTTTATAGAAACCACACGCACATCTAGATGCACAAAACCAACTTGGATAAACTTTCTTATACCTGGTTTGACTAGACTGGACCTGTTCTTGCCGGCAGCCCCACTGGCTTCAAACTAGCTACCTTCTTTTCACACACTCTCAGAAATAAAGGTACAAAAGCTGTCACTAGGGTGGTACCTTTTCAAAAGGTACATGTCTGTACCTAAAGGGTCCATTTTGGTACCTTAAAGGTGTATATATTAGTACTTAAAATGTACATATTTGAACCTAATAGGTACAAAACTGTACCTTTTGAAGAGGCACTGCCCCAGTGACATCTTTTGTACCTTTTTTATTTCTGAGAGTGTATAACACAAATTAAAATAAAATCAATTCAATCAAGATAAATGGGAACATTTAAAATGTAGTCTACCAATGTAACATTGTTTTACAGAATTAATACAGTTAACAATTAATTAAACAGCTGACACTGCCGAATACACAGAAATGTTGAGGGACTTGTTTCAGATCAGCTTCCTAACACACAAAAGTTAAAACAAAATCAGTTAGTAACAGTTCCTTAACTTTATTATGATCATGTCTGAGATCCAATGTAAATGAATCATGTTTTATTGGCATCAAACGCTAAACAAAATCACCTTTGAAAGCTATTTTAAAATCTGTTCCTGCCTCTGAATTCGAAGAACAGGTTAAAACATTTAACTAAAATACTTTAAGGGACTAACACATTACTTAAAATCATACAGAAACAAAACATTAAATATTCTTTTAATTTTTGCTATTATACAGAACCCATATACAATCAAAGGAAAAAACATAATTAACCAAACTTAACACACATGCCAGAAATGTGCAAATTTATAAGTGCATATCCATCCATTAATAAATTAAACGAGACCCTTCATCCAAATGTAAAAATTTTTTTTTAAAAGCATTCAATCTGTAGCTAACGTTTGCACACTATGATACAGAACAATGTTTTTCCATATGAATCACAAGACTACGTAAAAGTTTAAAACTCTCTCCACACTGAGTGCAGTGATACGGCTTCACTCCAGTGTGAACTCGCTCGTGTACTCTTAAGTGTTCAGGCCGAATGAAACCCTTGTCACAGTATGAGCACTTGTGAGGTTTTTCTCCAATATGTATTTTTAAGTGCCTTTTTAAATCACCAGCTGTAATAAAGCTCTTTCCACACTCACGACACACATGATCTCTCTTGCCGGTGTGTATTATCTGGTGCTGTTTACAGTTGCTCAGCTGTGTAAAACTCTTCCCACAGTAAGAACAGCAATAAGGCCTCTCATTTTTATGCAACTTCATGTGTCGACTGAGACCTGACAACGAATTTAGATCTTTACCACACTGATCGCAGTTATACGACTTTCTTCTAGCGCGAACATGCAGATGATTTTTGAGACTATCTGTATTTGTGAAAGTCTTTTTTTTACACTGAGGGAGGTTGTGCTGTTTCTCTCCACTGTGTTTTTTCTGATGCCGTTTATAAGTGTCCAGTCGTGAATAGCTCTTTCCACACTGAGTGCATGTGTACGGTTTCTCTCCAGTGTGGACTCTCATGTGCTTTGTAAGGTATCCTTTGCACTTAAAACTCTTTCCACACTGAGAGCAGGTGTGCAGCTTTTTGGTTTGTGTTTTTTGAGTGTTGAAGTCACGTTTCTCCTCTTCATTCGGTTCTTGTCTTTGCTCTTTCGTCTCCAACCTGTCTAAAATAAACAAATTAAAGTCAGTTCAAGTGAACGCTGCAATCCATGTCGGCCTACTACTTAATATTTCACAGATTCCAAAACGGTCAATAATGAAGAATCATGGATGGGCACCAACCTGTTTGTTCCTCAGCATCTTCTTGTTTTATTCTGGATGGTTCTGGATCACTCATGTCTTCAATCTCCTCTTTAATAAACTCCATCTTTAACAGTCAGACAGATTTCAGCTGCTGCACCTGGAGTTTGTTCTTCTCTTGTAGGATGATGTGAATATTCTCCAGTATTTATAGGTGAATTGTTGTGGGAGGGGCTTCACTGTCTGATACTGAGACCCACAAAAAAGGGGAAAAAAGTGACTCAGTTTATACTGAACATATTTGTGACCCTCTCTGTGAAATCCAGGTTTAATTCTCAAAATCTAATTATGAGATAAATGGCATCAAGGTTTGATTTCAACCATTAATTTCACTATGATTTCAGTCTTTGATATGGTCTTACTCAGTCAATATTAAAGATATCAAGGTTACATTTTCACAGAATGTTATTTGCCTTTATGAAGGATGGTTTTATGTAGAAAACAGTAACTTAAATCACAAAAAAAAAATAAAATAAAATACTTTAGCTTGGTGTTCACATCCAGGGTCATGTTTGTAAAGTAAAGCGGTATATAACAGCTCTATGAGAAGCAATCTTATCTTTTATGTAACCCAGGACTCTAAATAACGATAAAAGGTTCAATTCTTAAATTATAACTTGCTTGGCACATCATTTCTTAACAACGTTAGCATCAAACAAAACAAAACAAAACAGAGAAACTCACGTATATTCAATACTAATATAAAAGTAGTGCGTGTAAATATATTTATTAATAGTTAAATACCTCTTCTATCAAGGTGGTTCATGTCAAACTCTGTAAATCAGGAACATTTCTCAAATGTTGTAACATACAAACTAAAAATATACATATTTCTTCTCCTTCCGCGTCTTCCTTTTCTTCTTCGTCGTTTTTAACGGCGGGTGGTAACCAACGTAAATAGGTGCATTACCGCCACCTTCTGCTCCGGAGCGATATATATATATATATTGATCAGTCCCGTCTCTCTAATAAAACCAAAGAAGACTTCATTATTTAACTTTACCATTTTATTAAAACCTCAAAATTAAAATCTTGAACTTTTTTTTAATTTTTTTATTCTATACTTTTCCCCTGTCTTGCTCGCGACGCTTTCGTATTCCTTTTAAAATCAAGCATTTAGCATCCTCTTGTTCACTTACAGAAGCCTATTTATTAAATCTCATTAATAAATCTTTAAAAGATTTTTAACCGCTTCAGCTAGGGCCTCATTTATAAAGTGTGCGTATGCACAGATTTGATCTTACTGAAATTCTGTGAAATATCACAACACACACACTGCCTTGCAGTATAAGTTGCTTTTAGATCAATGTGTTTTTGTTTTTTTTTTGTTCTGAAACTGAAAACACAATGTTTTTATAGTACAGTGACCTCTTATGTAAAAAGATCAAGGGCATTTTGATTTCTCAGTTCATGACCCCTATAAGATCCAGCCCTGGACACCAGATCCTGTCGGAAAATATTTGTCTGGTAACAGAACAATAGTCGAATACCCAAAACACATCAACAGCAAATCTTGTCATGGTACCCAAAACTGTATTAACAGCCTTCTTTGAGCCAAAAAGTAGACTGAGCAAAGCCAGTGAAGAGCAGAAGCTGGAGTCGAAGTCATGATGATAAAAAAGGAGCAGAGTTTATTGAACAGTCTTTTTCAATGCTCTCAAGTAAACTGCTTCACAACAACATCCCATAAACATTCCCTCTTATCTCTTATTCATGAAGACAAACAGCCCCTGAGATATACAGTCATAAGACTTCACAACAATGGAAAAACAATATAAAAAACAACTATAATATAATATAAAGGACTAATTAACAAATGAATCAATGTTATAAGGGCTATAATGATTATTATATGATTTAATGGAATAATGAAATGATTATAAATGAACATAAAAGAAACACAAATATATCATTGCTCTCTTGAAGCAAAACACATGCATTTGAGGTTAGAGTTGTGAATATAATTGTGATTAATTTTACAGTTTTTTTTTAAAAGGTTCCTGGGATCTGGTGTGAAGACACCTCTGATTGGTCGATTGGTCTACTCATGATGCCCTGTTAGACTTAAGTTTGTACTGTTGGGCCACAAACTGAGCCTTCAGTATAGCCAGCTGTGTGTCTTCCTCGCTGATATCCAGATGCCACACAGCCCTGACTGTTCCCCCAAAATGGGGAAACATCAGAACCTGGACCCCCTGGCCCAGAGCCTTCACCTCTTCTTCATCTACGCTTGCCATGCGCTCGCAGAACTCTGCGGGGCTCATCTGGGTGTCCCGCAGACGAAACCTCAAAATGTTGGTTTCCACAGTGTCCAGATCCAACTGGTACAGAGGAGGGTCACACTGTAACAATGCTACAAGAGAAAAGGCAAAAGACATTCCATCAGAATCTTGAAATGGAACTTTAGATATTTAAATTTGGCTCGGTGGAACACAAAAGGAGGCATTTAAATAATCAAGTTTTAAATGCACTGAATGGGGACTGAAAAACTTTTAAGCTTCAAAAAGGGCACTGTGTTCATATGACTTATATGTGCATTATATTCCAAGGCTTCTGGAGTCATACGATTGCTTGTGTGAAAAACAAACCATCATTCAAGTCATTATTCTCTGGCATACGGTACAGTTACCTGCTGCATTCACTGAGTTGAACTCGAGGACCAAATCTATTTGATATGATAGACAGAATCATTAAAACGGTCTTTTATACCCTTTGAAGCTTGAAAGCCCCTGTCTGAAATTAAAAAGAGGAAAAAGTCACCTTTTGTCATCCCTGGGAGAAAGAAATAGGTTTCTAAGACCATGAGTCTTAGAGTTTTATACATGGGGTGGCCGAGGCTAATTCAGGGAAAATCAGTGTATAACTCCAACCTGACATAAAAAAAGCATGAATAAATCCTACAATTGCTGGTTACTTCACATTAACACACATTTGCTATACATTCCTACCGTAACTTCAAATGTTAGTCTATTGAAACTCATTTCTCTTAATTCTATCACCTCGTTAACCAGTGTCTGGAGCAGCCTGGAGTCAGAATTCTTCATGAATAATTAACAAGTCTGCGATTAACACTAGCAGTCAAAAGTTTTAGAACCGTAAGATTTTTAATGTTTTTTAATTATCCTCTGCTCACCGAGCCTGCATTTATTTGATCCAAAATACAGCAAAAACAGTAGTATTGTGCAATATTTTTACTATTTAAAATAACTGCTTTCTAATTGAATGTATTTTAAAATGTAATTTATTCCTGTGATTTCAAAGCTGAATTTTTAGCTCAAAAAACATTATTATTATTATTGAAAACAGTCAACTAGATTTTTTTTTCAGGTTTCTTTGATGAAAAGAAAGTTCAGAAGAACAGCATTTATCTGAAATAGAAATCTTTTGTAATATTATAAATGTTTTTATCATCGGTTTTGATAAATCATTCTTGCTAAATAAAAGTATTAATTTCTATAACACCCCCCCCCCCCCCCCCCCAAATAAAAAAACACAAAATAAAATAAATTATACTGACTGTGTAATGCAAAACATTAGATTCATCCGCGCTGGAGCCATGCCGGAGCACAACCCACACAAGGAAGATAATTCCGCAAGTAACTGCAATTGCAGGTTTCAAACAGAGATGGTGACAAAGAGGCAAAACTTACAGACTGCAGCTTTAAGTTAAACGAGTTAAAGTGGATCAGGTAGCCTGATCTGGTGTGTTTGAGTGGAGATGGGGACTAGTTTGCATATTCAAGCTTACTTGTTAAAGCTCCATTAAACTCCTTAACTCCATTTTACGTTAAAGCCAATTTAGAGCATTTCGAATAATATATTTCTTTAATGCTTTTATAATTATTATGGTCTACGAGAAGGTCTTCATCATGCAGAGGCTAACTAAATCATTACACCTACAGTGCATGTACAGTGTTGTGCTGAGGGTGGAAGGAAGTCTATAGGGTTTTGTCACCTTGAGCAAAGCTTCTGGTGTTCCTGTGGTCCTCCTCCAGTCTGCCAATCATGTCTGACAGGGCAATCTGACCAGCTGCTGCCAAGATACCCAATTGGCGCATTCCACCGCCAAGTGCCATGCAGGCGCGTACTGCTCTCTGTATGAAATCTTTTGACCCACCTAGCATGGTGCCCACAGGTGCCCCGAGTCCCTGCCAACGAGCAAATCAGATCAGATTTCCAGCTCTTCACGTGAAAACAAACAAAGAAAACATTCGGTACAGTTCAGAAATAATTTTTGGATTTAATGGATGCATGTTTACTCGCCATCCATCGTAATGCACTTAACAGGGGGCTTTCACACAGAACATCTTTTTTTGTTAAAAAAGCATTTTCTTTTCATGTCATACTTTTTATATTTTATTATCCACCCTGAGTTATTTTAGTATCTTTTATGTACTATTTATTAGTATTTTGAATTGCTTTTATTTTGCATTTTATTATGTGCTTTTGTCACAATTTTTTTTTTTTTATTATTATTTATTTATTTATTTATTAGTAGGCTACTCAAACTTATTTTAGTTAGCTGCCAGCATTTTTAAGTTGAATTATATTAGGTTTTATATTTTCTTTTTCTTAATTTATTTTTAGCTTTATTTTCATGAAAACTATATTGAAAACTTTAGTTAAAAGGTTTTAGTTTAAGGCAAAAATAACAACATTGCTCTGTGGTCCATTTGTAATATGTGACCTTAGACCACAAAACCAGTTTTAAGTGTCGATTTTTTGAAATTGAGATGTATACATCATCTGAAAGCTGAATAAATAAGCTTTCAATATTTGGCTGAGATACAACTATTTGAAAATCTGGAATCTAAGGGTGCAAAAAAATCTAAATATTGAGAAAATCACCTTTTAAAGTTGTCCAAATTGTCCAAATTAAGTTCTTAGCAATGCATATTACTAATCAAAAATGAAGTTTTTATACATTTAAGGTAAGAAATTTACAAAATATCTTCATGGAACATGATCTTAATATCCTAATGATTTTTGGCATAAAAGAAAAATCTACAATTTTGACCCATACACTGTATTTTTGGCTATTGCTACAAATATACCCCAGCGACTTAAGACTGCTTTTGTGCTGCAGGGTCACATATTAGTAAAATAGTTTTCATGCCAAAAACAGGTTTTTCATTTTCCACCCTCTCTCTGAATTTTAAACTTAAACTGACACTTTTTCTAAAAAAAGCAACGTTTGGTTGATCACGTGATCTTAACATGTAGGGTCCTATAAGGCAACCTGCTCCAAGTAAAATAAAACCTGTCCTGTGTGAACACCTTTAATATGTTTTACATTCATATTTGCATGTATGAATAAGCTACGGCGTACATTGCACAACATATATATTTAACAAAGTCATTTTCAATGCTTCACACTTAAACTGATTTCTCCTGCTTTTGGTGGAAAACTCCACTTTTGTTTTGTTCAAAATTACTGAAATAACTTCTCTGGAGAAGCACTAAACTACTGCTGGTTTATAATAAGTACTTTTTTTTAAATTATGAAAATATCACCGCTGTGCCTTTTCGATTTTCAAATTATGTTCTCCTTTCTCTCACATAAAGATTTTATTGGCCTGCTGGCAGTCATAATAAAACAACGTACATTGTGCTAAAATAAAGACTAGTCATTCCTAAAAAAAAAAAAAAAAAAAATCAAAATAAACACACACACACACACACACACACACATTTCTTATTATTATCAATATAACAACAGTTGTGCTGCTTAACATTTTTCCAGGATTCTTAAAGAACAGCATTTATTTGAAATAGATTTCTTTCTGTCAAAATTGATCAGTTCAAAGTATCCTTAATTTAAAAAAAATCAATAGTAAAAATTGTATTGACACCATACATTTAAATGAATTGAAATAATTGATTGTACTAAATCAAAATATTATATTAACATTAACTTCATATCAGACATGCAATGTCATATGTAGCAGAACTGAAAGAATTATAACATCTTTCTGAGCCACAAAAAAATAAAATAAAAAAAATAGCCATAATAGAATAACAGAAATTGTATTATCGTAAAGTGGACCATAAACAAGCACGGTCAGAGAATGTGAGTGCTTACCTTGGACAGACACACACTGACAGAGTGGCAGTGCTGCAGTATAGCAGAGGGTTGAACGCCCAGAGCCACAGCTGCATTCGCCACCCTCGCTCCATCCATATGCACAGCCAAACCAAACTTATCAGCCACTGAGCGAAGCTTTGGGTGAGAAAAACATGCAGTTATGCAGGTAAAAGGGTTCTATTTTTTTTACTTTTAACTTAAGTGTAACATGTGGATGTGCCTCATTTGTCAGATCTGAGGCGATGCATGAAACACTTTGTGCTGCAGTGCTGAATAAATCAGTCTGTTAAATCACTCATTTACATTGCGTCACTGCTCAGAGTTTAGCCCCAGGTGCATGGCTGCCTTAACATGTTCTCTCTCTCACTTGTATAATGATGTTTAACCAATATCTAACCTCCTGCAGGAAGGAGAGTGGGAGGACACGGCCTCCCTGAATATTGTGCGTGTTTTCCACACAAACCAGGCGGGAGCGTGGGTAGTGTGGGTTAGGGTAACCGTGACGGATCTTGGAGATCAGCTGGTCAAGGTCAAAGGTGCCATCGCTGAGAGTGGTGGCTACTGCAGAATGGACGCCTGCAAGCTATGAACGAGAACAAGAGCACGTTTTATTTCAGCCGACAGATAATGTGGTATATGGGTGCTTCTTCAACTATGGGCACATTTGGACTTTTCAAAAAAAAACTCTAATAAAACACACATTTCATACCCCTACTAGTTAATTTAGGTCTACCAACAAAGTTTAACAGTAAAGATAGACTACCATTCAAAAGTTTGGGGTCAGTAAAGACCCATTAAATTGATCAAAAGTCACAGTAAAGACTTAAAAAAAAATGTTTCTCTTTTTCAAACAAATGCAAAAAATAAAAGTTTCCACAAAATATTAAGCAGCATAATTCTTTTCAATATTGATGAAGGCAGCATATTAGAATGATTTCTGACGACGGCCACTGAAAATTCAGTTTTACCATCACAGGAATAAATTACATTTTAAAATACACAGTCATGGCCAAAAATATCGGCACCCTTGGTAAATATGATCAAAAAAGGCTGTGAAAATTAATCTGTATTGTTAATCCTTTTGATCTTTTATTTAAAAAAAAATCACAAAAAACTAACCTTTCATTGGATAATAAGAATTTAAAATGGGGGGAAATATCATTATGAAACAAATGTTTTTCCAAATACACGTTGGACATAATTATTGGCACCCCTAGAAATTCTTATGAGTAAAATATCTCTGAAGTATATTCCCGTTCATATTCACAATTTTGACCACTCCAGGGTGATTATGAACATGAAATTGTCCAGCCATGGCTTCCTGTTTCACAGAAATATAAACAGGAGGGAAAACAAAGCCCAAATTCCCTTAATCATCCATCACAATGAGAAAAACCAAAGAATATATTTCTGATGTGCAGCAAAAGATAATTGAGCTTCACAAATTAGTGAAGCGGCTTTAGGAAAAGAGCTAGAGCAGTGAAAATTCCCATTTCCACCATCAGGACAATAATTAGGAATTTCCAATCAACATAAAATGTTATGAAACTGCCCGGAAGAGGACGTGTGTCTATATCATCCTAATGCACGCTGAGGAGGAGAGCTTGAGCGGTTAAAGACTCTCCAAGGACCACAGCTGGAGAATAACAGAAAATAGTTGAGTCTCGGGGTCAGAAAACCTTAAAAACAAAATGGTCAAACAGCAGCTACATCAGCACATGTTGTTTGGGAGGGTTTCAAGAAAAATTCTCCTTGCTCATCCAAAAACACACTCCAGCATATTCAGTTATCAGACACGACTGGAGCTTCAAATGGGACTGGCTTCTATGGTCTGATGAAACTAAAAAATGAGCTTTTTAGCAGCAAACACTCAAGATGGGTTTGGTGAACACAGGGATAAAAAGTACCCCATGTGTACAATGAAATATACTGCTGTATTTTTGATGTTGTGGGCCTATATTTCTGCTGGAGGTCCTGGACATCTTGTTTAGACACATGGCATCATGGATTCTATCAAATACCAACAGATAAAAAAATCAATAAGTGACTGACTCTGTTAGAAACCTTATAATGCGCCATGTTTGGATCTTCCAGCCGTACAATAATCCAAACACAAACCTCAAAAACAACACAAAAATGGGTCACTAAGCACAAAACCAAGCTTCTGCTGGCCATTCCAGTCCTCTGACCTGAACCCTGTAGAAGATGAGTGAACTGAACTTCTGGATGAAGGAATGGTCTCTGATTCATTAATTGTGATTAATTGTGGCCAATGTGTATTAGAGAAAAACATTTATTTCATAATGATATTTCCCCCCGTTTTAAAATTTTATTATCCAATGAAAGGTTAGATTTTTGTGAACTTTTTAAATAAAAGATCAAAAGGATTAACAATGCAAATTAATTTTCACAGCATTCTTTGATCATATTTACCAAGGGTGCCGATATTTTTGGCCATGACTGTAAACTAAATACTAAAATATACTATTTATTTTATTATTATTTTTTATCAAATAAAGCTAGCCTTGGTCAGCATTTCTTTCAAAAACAATTAAAAAAAATCTTACTGACCTCAACCTTTGAAATGGTGGTTTAAAGTGCATCACAGAACAAATTACATTTTATAAAACATCATGAAAATTTCCACCACATCTCTGAATTATAATTGTTTAATAACATTCTGCTGGAAATAACATTTTAATGTTGTGGAATAAATTAGCTGGGTCCTTTATATGCTACATAAATAATGTAGTTGTCATGCAGTATTTAATTACAAATTATATTGATATAAAATTACAAGAATATCAAATGGCATAACATGAGAGACAAAGAACATGTAAGAGACAAATAAATCCCTCATTAGTTCATACCTGTGCACTTCCTCCCTGTTCGTAAATGTAAATATGAGAGAGATCACCTACTATCATCTCATCACCTCTTTCTCTGCAGTGCACCATAACTGACACAAAGATTAAGGAAAGAAATATGAGGGTAACATATGTGTTGGGAAGAACAGCTGCTGTATGTTACTGCAACATCTGGTCATTAACAAGAACGGAAATAGTGAGCTATTTAAGCACAAATCAATATCAATTTGAAATAATACCACAGTGACACTACATGTCCATTTTACCTCAAAGCTTTTACCAAGTGACAACAAGTTTTATTAATCATCCTGCACCATCCTGCAATCTCACCTGCAATCAGGTTGCTCATCGTTGCCGTGGGGACAAATAAAGTTGCTTCCATGCCAAACATATCAGCAGCTCTTTTCTCTAGTTCTACAGAAAGAAAGGGGGGGGGGGGGGGGGGGGGGGAATCATGTATAAATTTCCTAATGCAGGAACATAAATAAACTCATTTTCAAAAATATATTTAATAGTACCATGATCAAACTATGAAAAATATTGAAGTATGGAAATTGTGTATTTACAATAAATAAAAGTATCTTATATTTTATCATATTCAGAACATCCACCCGAATTTGATCAAAAATGAAACAGTAATATTGTGAAATATTATTACAATTTAAAATAACTGCTTTCTATTTGAATACATTTAAAAACTCATTTATTCCTGTGATGGGTGAATTTTCATAATAAAAGTATTAATACCTATTTTATAAACAGTGTTGGGCGCGTTACTTTAAAAAAAGTAATTAGTTATAGTTACTAGTTACTTCTCACAAATAGTAACTGAGTTATAAAAGTAACTAATTACCAGGGAAAGTAACTATTGCGTTACTTTTTAAAAAATGTTCAAATGTCAAATAACTTTGGATGCCCCAATATTAAATATGTGACCCTGGACCACAAAAGCAAGTCGCTGGGGTATATTTGTAGCAATAGCCAAAAATACATTGTATGGGTCAAAATGATCAATTTTTCTTTTATGCCAAAAATCATTAGGATATTAAGTAAAGATCATGTTCCATGAAGATATTTTGTGAATTTCTTACCATAAATATATCAAAACTTAATTTTTGATTAGTAATATGCATTGCTAAGAACTTCATTTGGACAACTTTAAAGGAGATTTTCTCAATATTTTGATTTTTTTGCACCCTCAGATTCCAGATTTTTAAATAGCTGTATCTCAGCCAAATATTGTCATATTATCCTAACAAACCATGCATCAATGGAAAGATTATGTATTCAGCTCTCAGATGACACTTAAGACTGGTTTTGTGGTCCAGGGTCACATATGTTAAATGAATGAAATGGACACTAAAAAGAATAAATTATTATTATAAAACATTGTACATTAATCTACACTACTGACACTTAGTATCAGTCAGTCAAGCATTATAATATAATATTATGATAATTTAATATTATATGATGATAGAACTTTAGTAAAAGGTGTGCATTATAGATGACACCTAGATGAACACTTTACAGTTGTTGTTGTTGTTATGATTGTAAGTCATTCTCCTCATATGCTATTGAAGTTACAAACGTGTATAGCAATATCGCACATAACTTTAGAGACGGTCAGTTAATTAGCCAATATCGAAAGTCCAACTTTATGCCAGTCATTACTTCCTTTTTTTCTGTTATTGGAATTGCGAATGGCGGTCAAATTCAATAAATAATTGCCAAATACGGCTTACTTCCGCGTTGTAAAATAAAGTGCATAAGAGTAAGAGTCTGACCTAACAAAAGCACTCAGACTGTGTGTCTATCTCTTACCATTCACCGTAGGGTCTTCTCCGAACACATTGTCTCCGACCTCAGCCTCTGCCATGGCTCGGCGCATGGCTGCTCCGGGTTTGGTGAGTGTGTCGCTGCGGAGGTCCACGGTGCGAACGGCGGATCCCGTAACCACCCGCGGGGACCCATAGTACAGCCGCACCGGATCCACGTGAAAAACACGCCGAGGTTTGTGGAAGCAATGACGGAGTAAACGAGCGGGAACCATTAGTGTTTTAGCGCTCATGTCCTCTGCTTTGCACTATAATGCATCAGTTCACCTGACTTTATAGGTTTACTGTAGTCGTTATACTGGAAAAACCAGCATGACCAGCTCAAGGTGTGTGTTTTGGAACATGGTAGCTGGTTGCTGGTTAGACCACCCAAATCCAGCTTCTGCTTTTTTTCTATTATAGATTCAATTCTTTTTTAGGTCCCACTTTATATTAGGTGGCCTTAACTACTATATACTTACATTTAAATTAATCATGTGATACAATGCACTTATTGTGTACATACATGTTTTTACATTGTACTTATATTTTTTAAAAAGTTACATCTGTAATTAATTTCTGTAATTGCATTTATAATTACACTGGTGACCCATCCCTTACACCTTAACCCACCCTTAAACCGACCCACACCACAAAACCTGTCCCTAACCTTACCTGTATCCCCTCTCAATAGCAGCAGAAGTGTTTTGATATACAATAAGTACATTGTACTTATTTTTTTTGATGCAAGTAAATAGTAGTTAAGGCCACCTAATATAAAGTGTGACCCTTTTTTTATAATAGGTCAATAAAATAGGTTTGAATAATTTGAGTAATTTAGACCTGGATGTCCTGGTAAGTATATTGTGCAGTTGTAATAATTAAAATGTGTTCTGTACGCTGGTGTGTAGGAGATGGGTGATATCTAGTCTACCATAATCTGTGTTGTATAATTTAGTTCCAGTGATATACACCGGGAGGTCATGTAACTACTTGTGTATTGCTATGAGATGTGAATGACCTCTTGAAGTATCTACACCGCCGTCTCCTTGTTGTGTGCGTGCAAGCTGGTGTAGGTGGGACCAGGCACCCTTGTGGAATTTGTCCCTCAGGGATGGCAGCAGTCAGTCTGAAAGGGAAACAGACAGAGAGAAAAACAGCCTAATCTTGAGCCTTTTCACAATTTGCTTGAAGACTGGTGATCTTAATTTTCCTGTAATGGCCACAGCCATACAGTTGTTGCAAATGGTTGTGATTGCATACCATCAGGAGCAAATTTGTTTTAATTTACACAGACATATATCATTATCACGATTATGTTTTGTAAATAAAAGGCCAAAGCAAACTGAGTGTTAATGGTCAGATCTAGTGTTTCAGCACAGTCAGAGTATGTTGCACCTTAAGCGCCTGCTACAGCTGAGTTTACACAGTCTGCTGTGTTGCAGGCATCATGACACCCAGATCTGCTGGGAAATCTCTTTAAATTATCCTGTTTACATTAGTCAGATCTGCCTTCAGGTCATTAGCTTGCCAGTTTTGATGCTCTACTGTTAGCTTAGCAATTGGTATTTTCTTATTCTCTTCATAAATTTGACCATTTCCATCTTTGCAGTTTGCAAAGACTTGTGAATTTCTGCCTGATTTTAACATTACACACAACTTTAATCACATATCCAGTAAAAATCAGTTCTCTGATCAGATTTCATGTCCTTCCCAGAGAGGAATGGTTTAGTTTGCTATAACACTTGCGCCACTGTGTTTGTGTTTTTTATGCAAGGGAAAAGACAAAACTTATACCTTCCCTTGTTACTGGGTTGCAGATCAATGAAATCAAATTTAAAACGTCTTATGGCCTGGGATGAATTTGGCCTGTTCAAGATATTGCAATCAGATTAGCAAATTCTGGACATGTTATTTTTTCTCATTGAAGATTCTTACACAAATAGAAGATAGACTTTGATCATTATTCCTTTCTAACAATTCTTGCTTCTCTTTCCAATTTTTCAACACTAATAGTGTTCCCAACTTCTTTCTTCGTACACATTCCCTCTTTCTACTGTACATTCTGATCGTTTCTCATATTCTTCTACAACTTTCTTTCCTCCTCTAAATTAATGTTGAATCATCATGAGATTAAGGCCATTCCTGGCCATTGTAATATATTATTAGGTTGTTATAATATGAATTATATTACATAAAAAAAATAGTATATATTAAAATACTTTTATTACTGGTCTCTGGAGGGCTTTCTGAGCAACTTTTTTGGAATGACTGGTTATCATCTCATTGATCTCTTTGAAGACACACCTTTGACTTGGCCCTGTGGCTACAGCAGTCCTGACATGTGCAAACTCAGAGCAAATGCAAAGTACACATGTTTGTCTTCATGTTTGTCTGTCTGCCTAAAGACAACAACTAAAGTAATACAGGTTTGCAGTAATTTTTTGTTGTTGTTGTTGTAAAATCTACAACAAAACCAAGCTGTAGGCTGTATATTGTTAAGACTGAACTTCGAACAGTGTTGTTAAGCCAAATATTGTGAGATCAGAGATTTTACTACTATTGAGTGATTTTCAATACATTTAATTTAATTAACTCGACTGTTTGATTAATTCTCCCACAGGAGAAGTTGTGCATGTCTTCTGAATGGGTTTAACCCTTGGGCCTGGCTACAAGCCTCTCGATTACATCAAAATGGTCATTTGCTTTTCAAATGTGACAAAGTTATATAAAGCCAGTAAACGATAGTGACAGGAAATTATTAATATCAGAATTTAGGTTGCAATTTAGAGCCCTCTGACTGTTGAGCACCAGAATAAAATTTGGATGATGTTATTCCAATTTTAATTTTGCTTCAAGAGACTTTCATTCCTCATTGATGCGAAATCAAATCCAACTCAGACGGTTGGGTTGAAGAAATATGCAAATTTATTTTAAAGTTTCAAAAATAATAACTGTCAAACATAACTCGAAAATGAAACATGAAATTTTAATAATCATATGCAAAACAGCATATGCACCTTTTAGTACAATTTAGTAAAAGTCAATCGTAATTCAAACCAAACATATTTAGAACCATTCGAAAGAATGATAATTAATCTTGAGTTAGCAACAAGTATTAATAAGGAATAATTTCCTCTTGAAAAGACTACTAATATTCTAAAAAGAGACAATATCTTCATAAAAAGGTAAATCAATCTGCAATGAATAAAAACCGTCATAAAAAGTTATAAAGGTGCACCCCATGTATTGAAGAGTGAAGCCTGAAGTATCAAAGAGGAGAGGAGAAGAGAGAAGGAGAGCGTGTTGTATAGGAGGGGTGCAACACATCCTTTATACTCTTGCAAAAGCTAAATATAAAAGAGCTCAATAATTAACATAAAGCTGCTTTTACCATGCATTAAAGAACAGAAAATTATCATAGTCCAAAGTCCGTCTGCAAGCTCAACCCGAATATATGGTACTTCCACATCCTCTCTGGGGATCAAAACGTTCTTCCCTTTTCTGTTATTTACTGGCTGCTTAGGGTTAGACAGAAATATCAACTTGGCCTTTAACTTCAGACAGTGGGTGAAAGAGCATAAAGGTTTTCTGCAAAAGCCATCTCACTGAGCCAAAACCTCCTGACCTTCTAAATGATCAATAATTATATTTGATTACATTTTGATTACAAGTAGAGGTAAATATAGGATATGCATAAAGTCTGACTACTTCAGTTATTTTAAAACAAAATCATACAATCATAAGCACACAAGAATCATACACATAAGCATAAACCATATTTGTATACGTCAACCATCCTTATTGGAAACACCACTTATCTACTCTGCTGCTATCATGTCCCTGTCAAATCATGTGGTTTTGTCTAATTCTTATTCCCACCAGATTTCTCCGGTCTAATGATGAGTATTCCGACTCATTCTACAAAAGCATGTCTATATGGGGTGCGTCTAAACTTTCCCTCGACAATTATAAAAAGGTAAATAAGAACTGACTTACCGTAGCAGCTGGAGAAAAGGGAAGGAGAAGCTCAAACCTCTTTCCGGAGCTTTTTTGAATGTTGCGCTGAAAAGACCCTCGCCAGCATGAGATGGGAGATCATGGAAGGGACAGTCACCAACTGTAAGGATCCACTCGCTAGTCCAAACAACGGAGTCCAGCGGCCTGGTCGAAGGTTTAATGCATGTTTGGTCTTTTACTTGCGCTTCTGAACTTATCAGGATTTAGTTTCAATTATGATCTAGCTCCAATTCCAAGTGATCGTTAAATTTAGACTGTACTTCTAATTGAAAACTGATCACAAATATCGCTTATATATTAATTTAGATATTTGATTATCCTAGACATCCCATACTTTCAATTATCCATTCACTGGTAACCTAATGTCTCTTTTGAGCCTAAAGAGAGTTAGCATCAAAATGGATGTGTCACTGACCAATAACACAGAGATGCCAGAAGTATCTGTTTGCAGTCTACTTTTTGTTCAGTATGGAGCATCCAAAATCCATCACTCAGTTAATTTCAATCATTACTATTTAGCCCTTCCCAGTGCTGAAATTGTCCTGGGTCCTTTGTTTTTATTGTTTGAATGCTTATCTGGATGTAAAATTAATATTTAATGCTTATAAATAAATAAAAAACAATACTATGGTTAGTCTTTTAGCTCCTTTTTCAGAAATGTGGTTCACCATTTTTCATGGATTACAGAACTGAGGAAAGTTGCAGCACACACAAAAAAGTGTCAGACTACTTGGTTTGTAGGTTTATAGGAGAATGTGGAGTAAATACTTGACATTTATTTAAGGTAAAGGGTAATGACCTGGTGGTGAGATGCAAAATAAGACTGTCATTAATATACTATTTGATGACAAACTTTTCACATTCTAATTTTACTTATGTATTTAATTTTTTTTTTAATTATTTGTGCAAGTTAACATTCAATTTTTATTTTTGTGATGGTTTCCAGCAATCAACATATATTTGTGTGTGTGTGTGGGGGGGGTTGAAAAAACAATATTTCTAAAATGGAGAGTGCTATTTTAGGTTGACAGGTAAAAATATATATTTTTAAAAAGTATAAATAAAGAAACATGGATTTATGTTAATCCCTGTAACTGTTGCACTATGAATTGCTGTTATATATATTAGTTGTCATTGTAAATGCTAATAAAAGTGTCTTAAATGATCACACAACTCCTTGATGTCTTAAGCTTATAGTTATTTCAGTTTTTCTAGTGATAAAGTAGCTATATGAGCTATATAGAACCTTTTAGGGGATCCAAATACAAGGCAGAGCTGAAGGCGGCAGATGGTCGACGACTGACCAAGGCAGAACCGGAGGGATGAGGGAGCCAGTGGGATGACGAGCCACGGTGGAGACGAGGGAGCTAGGAGCCGAGGCGGAGCCGATGGGTCGGAGGACCGAAGTGTAGTCCAAGGCTCGGAGGCTGGAAGTGGAGACAGGGGAGCCGCATGTCTGGGCGGAGCTGGAGACTGGAAGTCCCGAGGCGATGGAAGAGAGCGCATGGCAGGTGCTGACTGAGGGTGAGCTGAGGGACTGACAGGCATCAGCGGAGATGGAGGTGAGGAACTAGCTGGTTTGAGAGGAGGCGGGAGAGGGAGGTTGGGAGGGAACACAGGAGGACATGAGCTGGACGGAACCAGCGGAGACGCAGGAGATTCAGGAGCACAGGTTAATACTTCTCCAAACCAGTCTATAAGGTCCATCTTGAAGATGTCCATGAGTTCCTCTTTATAGCTCCCAGAAACCAGATGCAGCTCACCCTCAGTCGCGGGAGTGTGGGCAGGGCTTCCCTCCAAGCCCTCGAACACCACCAAAACTCCCTCGAGGACGGACAATGTTGCCGGCTCGCGCACTTGGTCAGACGATGTTTGAGGCTCAGGCTCTGTAGCGATGATGGGCTCAGTCGCAGCAGGCTCAGGCTCTCCGTCTGCAGTGGGCTGGCAGGCATGCCTTACACCGCTCGCTCAAGCTGGAGATGTAGAAGACACAGAGCGAGCGGTCGGGGAAGTGGGTAAGGCACACCAGATTGAGAAAGTCCCTGGTATGGTCCTCCAGCGAACGGTCCATCTGCTCCAGGCACAGGAGTTGGACAGCGGGAAGATCCATTCCGGGAGAGGACCAAAAAAAACAAAGAAAAACGCCACTTAAAATAACTCACTTTACGATCTGCTATTCTGTTACGTGTATTTACTAATAAAGCGCACAATGAAGGATTATCCACAAAACAGAGTCTTTTAATGAGAATTCACACAAGAAACAGAAATAATCCAGGAGCGGGGTAGCAACACGTAGATCAAAATAATAATTCAGACCAAGAAACAAAGAAGAACACAGGCTTTAAATACTAAACGTAATCAAGGGGAAACAGAAACAGGTGTGGAGCTAATTAACTAATCAGAGGAACTAAGGAAACTAGGTCAACATATAACAGTGTCGTGCCAATTACATAAAACAATAAGAAGCCAATTCAAAAATAAGAAAATACATAACATCAGTTGTTCGAACATGAATCTAAGTGTAAAAATGTATACCCGACTTCAAGAAAATACATAGAATGAAGCATATGAAACACACTACGGCTGATCTGGCTGCAGAATCGCCCCGACTGATTTGCAACTTTCTCTTAAATACTACCAGAACAAAAGGCCCATAAACATTTATTCTCTGCCCCAAAACAGATTAGATCTGTGTATGGGGGATGAGAAACCTCAGTAGAAGCTGTTCTCGTGCCCCAAATGGTCACACCTGTAGAGCAATGTTTATCAGGTTTTGAAAGGAGACCGCCCCCACAACAGAAGCACAGAATTCACTTAAGTTTCCAATATTTCTCATAATACAAAATTGTGAAATTGAGACCATTTTACCAATCGCACAGAGACCTTTAAAATGAAAGGGTTAAGATCATTAATTCTTAAGATATAGTAAATATTTTATGTAAGAGTAGCAACTTGAGTTCTTGGGATTTCTTTGTTAACTTTCAGTGACCAGTACCATGAGTCCAGGGGGAAGGTGGGTGAATGGACCGATGAGCAAATGGTCTTTCTCTCACATCTTCTTGTCTGATTAGAGAGTTTATTGTCTTGCGGCATGACATTTGCATTGTAAGGGTTTCTGGGTGTTTGGCTTCACAAAGAGATCAAAGCCTGATTGAAGAGTTTGTTTTGTGGCCTGACATTTGCATTGTAAGAGTTCCTAAGTTTTGGCTTCACGAGGAGTTATTCTCATAAAGGAAATAATTTCACTCCCTAAATTATCTTGGTGAAGCTTCAGGCATCATTCTATAGTTCCTTAACCTGACTGTGACTGCTCCATATTTTGTTTATGTCACACAGTTTTATCATGAAAATGTTGCTCACTGTGACGACTTACATTTTTTCATGTGCTTTTTAAGGCTATTTAGATATCTAAAGCTCTTCTCACAGGGAGGGCAGTAGTACGGCTTCTCTCCAGTATGAACCCGCTCATGCTCTTTCAGGTTTCCAGACTGAGTGAAACTCTGGTCACAATATGAGCACTTGTAAGGTTTTTCTCCAGTGTGAATCCTTTGGTGATTTTTCAGATGTTCAGCTCTAGTAAATCTCTTCCCACACTCACAACACACATGATCTTTCTCACCGGTGTGTATTTTCTGGTGCACTTTACAAGGATCCACTCGAGCAAATGTCTCTCCACAAAAAGAACATGCAAAAGGCCTCTCATTTGTGTGAATTTTCCCCAGAGTGAACGAGCAGGTGATAATTGAGATCAATTTTATATCTGAAACTCTCTCCACACTGAGTACAGTGATACGGCTTCTCTCCAGTATGAACTCGCTCATGTATTTTCATGGTTCCTGACTGAGTGAAACTCTTGTCACAATATGAGCACTTGTGAGGTTTTTCTCCAGTGTGAATCCTTTTGTGCACTTTCAAACGGATACCTGTAGCGAAGCTCTTCCCACAATCCAAACACACATGATCTCTCACTTCATCATGGGTTCTCTGATGCTGTTTATAAGTGTCCAGTAGGGTAAAACTCTTTCCACACTGAGTGCATGTGTATGGTTTCTCTCCAGTGTGGACTCTCATGTGTCTTTCAAGGTTTCCTATGTATGAGAAACTCTTTCCACACTGTGAGCAGGTCTGCAGCTGTTTGGCTTTTGTTCTTTGAGTTCTGAAGTCATGTTTCTCCTCCACTTCATTTAATTCTTGTGTTTGCTCTTTCATCTCCATCCGGTCTAAAATAATAAGTTAGAAGATAATTTAACAGCAGAAAACAACAGAGATTAGATGTTTGTATATAATTTCTTTGATGTGCCAAAGGTTAGCTAATTATCTTGTTAAGTAGAATTGAATGTTGATGACAACAGGCTTATGATCATTTAAAAGCATTTCTGTATTATTTATCATCCAAACCCTGTTGAAAAAACAGCATATATGATGGTAAGGTATGTTTTGAAGCATGGCTGCTGGTTTGAGCTGGTTTAAGCTGGTCCTGAGCAAGAGCTAGTTGCTTATGACCAGCGCTAAGAACGAGCCTTGCTTCAAAACACACCTTACCAGCATATATGCTGTTTTTTTTTTTCAACAGGACATATACTGATCAAAATTTCACAATTAACAAAAACAGTCAGTAATGAAGAATCAAGAATGGGCACCAACCTGTTTGTTCCTCAGTATCTTCTTGTTTTATTCTGGATGGTTCTGGATCACATGTCTTCAATCTCCTCTTTAATAAACTCCATCTTTAACAGTCAGACAGATTTCAGCTGCTGCACCTGGAGTTTGTTCTTCTCTTGTAGGATGATGTGAATATTCTCCAGTATTTATAGGTGAATTGTTGTGGGAGGGGCTTCACTGTAGGTGTGAACTGTGATCATCCTCTGATACTGAGACCCACAGGACCAGATCTGGAGAAATCAAAATACAGTACTTAATTTATACTGAACTGCTTCAATTATGCTGAAATGAATTAAACATATTTCCTGCTAGAAATACAGAGCATTTTGGTAATGCGGTATATTATCAGCACATGCAAAAGGTCAGCAATTCATCATTATAAAACACAAGATTTTAAGCAGCGAGTTTTGCATGGAAACAGACCCTTGAGTAGTTTTTCATCAGATTTAAAGATAAAAACAAAACAAAACATTTAAGCATTTATAGAAATCAATCATTACATGTACTCTATATGTTGGAGGAGTTTTCCACACGTCTGAATTATTATTAATTTGTTTATTATTTTGTTTAAAAAAAATAATTAAATAAAGATAAACTATATATATATATTACTATTATTATTAATAACATTTTTGTATTTATATTTAATGGGTCACACGATGTGCAGTGTGAGCACCAAACCAAATCTCCAAGTGCTCTCATGAGAACCAGACTGAAAAACTTGCACCCATAATTTATTTCTATTGTATTTTTATTTTTGAAAGGAAGTAGGGGGATTACTGGCACTTTTTTGCGCACTTCAAGCATTGCACATAAACAACGAGTGATTAAAACAGGATAGTCAAATGATTGGGTTACAGAGACGATGTGGCATTATGCAATGGAATGATGATTGGTTATAAGTCGGATGATCTTATGCATATTTGATATGTTAGGATAGCCATTCTGCAAGCGGTTCTGAGAATAAGAGTTCTGTTCTGTGAAGAAGGTCAAAAGGTTTTTTGCTCTCTGTCCTCGGGGGGGAACCCATGACTTTCCTCATGAGACTCGGATGTGTGTGTGACCATTAATCTTGAGTTATCCGCCTAAATTTAACAATCGTCCTCTGTGAAGGAGATAGCTGGTGTCACTCCAGACTTGTTGGAGGCAGGATATCTGATTTACGGTCATCCATGTTGTCTTTGGGGCCTCCTGGAATTCTTCTGCTTTTGCTCAGTTCTGCTCACATTATAGCCGTCTGATTCGCTCTAACATCCTACACTCTCAAAATTCACAAAATTAAACTAAATGTTTTTGTGCTTTTGAGAGAAACTCAATATTACGTTTATCTCACACTATTTAGGCTGTTCTAACATGAAAACGTTGCTCACTTTGACAAATTAGGACATTTTTTCATGTGGCTTTCAAGGCCTCTTAAAAATCTAAAGCTCTTCTCACAGGGAGGGCAGTAGTACGGCTTCTCTCCAGTGTGAACTTGCTCATGTGCCTTCAGGTTTCCAGACTGATTGAAGCTCTTGTCACAATATGAGCACTTGTAAGGTTTTTCTCCAGTGTGAATCCTTTGGTGCTGTTTCAGTTTGTCAGCTCTAGTAAAGCTCTTCCCACACTCACAACACACATGATCTTTCTCACCGGTGTGTTTTTTCTGGTGCCGTTTGCAATGATCCAGTCGAACAAAACTCTTTCCACAAAATGAGCATGCAAAAGGCCTCTCATTTGTGTGAATTTTCATGTGTTCTTTTAGCTGTACTGATGATTTCAGATCTTTACCACACTGATCACAGGTAAATGGTGTTTCTCCAGAGTGAACGCGCAGGTGATAATTGAGATCAGTTCTATATCTGAAACTCTCTCCACACTGAGTACAGTGATACGGCTTCTCTCCAGTATGAACTCGCTCGTGTATTTTCATGGTTCCTGACTGAGTGAAACTCTTGTCACAATATGAGCACTTGTGAGGTTTTTCTCCAGTGTGAATCCTTTTGTGCAGTTTCAAACGGCTAACTTTAGCAAAGCTCTTCCCACACTCACGACACACATGATCTTTCACTTCATTATGGCTTCTCTGGCGCTGTTTACAATTTTCCATCAGCGAGCGACTCTTTCCATGTAAAGAACACGAGAGAGGTTTCTCATTTATATGGTCCTTCAGATTTGATGAATCTTTGCCACGCTGATCACAGGTCTGCAGCTTTTTGGCTTTTATTCTCTGAGTTTTGAAGTCACGGTGTTTCTCCTCCACTTCACTCAGTTCTTGTCTTTGCTCTGTCACTTTCATCGGGTCTAATTGAAAAAGTCAGAAATAGTTCAAAAATGAGAAATGCAAAAATTCAAATGAACCTCAGCAGTCAATAATGAAGAATCAAGAATGGACACCAACCTGTTTGTTCCTCAGCATCTTCTTGTTTTATTCTGGATGGTTCTGGATCACTCATGTCTTCAATCTCCTCTTTAATAAACTCCATCTTTAACAGTCAGACAGATTTCAGCTGCTGCACCCGGAGTGTGTCCTTCTTCTCTAGGATGATGTGAATATTTCCCAAGTTTTTATCAGCCCAGAGACGTCAAAGTGGGTGGACCTCATCTCTGTATGGGAGGGGCTTGCATCACATGTGGGCAGATGCCTTCAAATTAGTGCTACTCAATGCTTTACATTTATGACACTTAAACTAAGTGAACATATGTATTTACTGTTAGAAATACAGAATATTTTGACATGGTTGTATATTATTTGCATATAAAACAGCTCTCTACGGTTCTTAATAAAGATGAAACAGGTAAATTCTTCAACTAACACATAAACTAAACTTAAATTTAATACCAAAAACATAAAAACATTTCATATACAAGGTAAGGCAAAATATAATTAAGTTAATGACTAATGACTTAATTCATGTTTATTTGTAGGCCTATGTTGCTTCTCCTACAAATTATTGCAAAGCAGCTTCACAGAAAATTAAAGTTTCTACATAATATTTAGGAGTCGCTTTTCAGTGGTGACTATGTCAAGGTGATGTCCATAAGGCAGACATGTACGATCAATTTTTATATTATAAATGAACCACAAAATAAATCCTAATGTTCATTATCACTCAACTCTCTCTTAACACATCACTCTCCCACAATATTAAAACCTGCACAGAATGTGTAAATTAGTGCTGAAGTACCTCACCTCTCAAGCTGCTTCATGTGAATCGGAAACATTCACATGTGCCAACATCCAGACTTAAAATGTAAGCATCCAGCAAAAATACTCATCAACTTTTCTACTCTTTCTACTCTGGACTTTTCAAAGAAGTAAACATCTATTTGAAGCAGTAAAACTTCACTCCTGCCTTGAGATCCTCTGTGTTTGTTTTTGTGGATACATATGGAAACCTCTGTAGTGTTTACTGCCACCTACTGGATATTCCTGGTCATTTACAAATACACTCAGAACACTAATACATGTTTGTGGCTAGGTGTATTCCTCATTTGCAAGTTGCTTTGGATAAAAGCATCTGCCAAATTAATAAATGTAAATGATTAAGCAGATGGCATCAATGTATCCTAGTCACTCAAGACCTTGTCAATGAAATAGTCATTTATTTTATTTATTACACAGAGACAGATATCAGTATCTATTTTCTGATGCTGTTTATAAGTGTACAGTCCTGAAAAACTCAACTGATCACAGTTAAATGGCTTTTCTCCAGAGTGAATGTGCAGATGATAAAAGCCTCTTTGTCTCATCCAAATAGTTCACTGTTTACACCTCATTCATTATGATGATGATGTCTGAGATCTTTTGTAAATTGGCACATTAAGCACATTTCATTGTGTGTCAATGGGCTGAGACATTGTTAATCTAATTGTTATCTGACTCCATCTTATTATGACCTTGAATTTAGGTTACCATGCCAGTTATTATTGATCATGCATAGGATAATTTTTCTAGACATCTGATTATCTATAAGCACACTTTGAATCAACAATCTCAGAGTGAGTCTGAACAAAAACAAATGTAAGAACTTATTATCAGTCAGGCAAAAATGCATTATACCAGTTACATAGCCAATTCAGAGATATCAAATTTCAAAATTCAAAGATATCAAAAGTTCAATGACAAAACAAGACATCAAATTCTCAAAGATAAAACTAAGCGCAAAGGATGCATACTGACTTCAGAAAGATGGAATATGGAGTATATGCAACATTTTCTTTAAGTAGGCCTAATCAGACCAAGACAAACATCCTCCAAATGGAGACAGAAACTAACAATTTGAATTTGCATTGATTAAGGCCTAGATGTTGAGAGTTTTACACATTTTGAGGGCCCATGGTAATTTGCATGAAAGACACTGGGAAAGGGCACACCCAACAGTAAACAAAACACCTCTAAACCCTTAGGATACATTATCTTTCAGTCTACTTCTTGTAAGATTGAGACCATTGTACCAGTCACACTGAGACATTTTAAATGACATTTTAAACATGACTTTTAATTCACTTGCATTGGCACAGAACATTTTATACTTATATGTGACCCTGGACCACAAAACCAGTCTTAAGTGTCAATTTTTCAAAAAAAAAAAAAAAAAAAAAAAAAAGCTTTCCATTGATGTATGGTTTGTTAGGATCGGACAATATTTGGCCGAGATACAACTATTTGAAAATCTGGAGTCTGAGGGTGCAAAAAAATCTAAATATTGAGAAAATCACCTTTAAAGTTGTCCAAATGAAGTTATTAGCAATGCATATTACTAATCAAAATTAAGTTTTTATACATTTACGGTAAGAAATGTACAAAATATCTTCATGGAACATGATCTTTACTTAATATACTAATGATTTTTGGCATAAAAGAAAAATCTATAATTTTGACCCATACAATGTATTTTTGGCTATTGCTACAAATATACCCCAGCGACTTCAGACTGGTTTTGTGGTCCAGGGTCACATATAATCATTCTGAGTGGTGGATGGATTCAAGTGGAGGAGAAAGAACAAATAAATGTGAAGGAAAGACAGCAGGGAAGGAAGCTTTCTGCATCTCCGTAGGGTGTGAAAACATATGCCTGTATGTGTTTATATTGTCTGTAACTAAAGTTCTTTTGTATTAGATTTTTATTAAACAAATTATGAATTAATCGAATCAATGCGAATATAACCATTTCTGTATGAAGTTATTCTACTATTATAATCATTCATTTGCCTGTGTGTATAGAGGCCTGGAGAGAATGGAATGTGCAGTCAACAGTACAGGATATGGTGAAGCTGCACATCCTGTTTTGACATTAGACACAATATATGATGAGGCCTCCTGTCTACTTTTTAAAAACAGACGAGTCACAGCCAAAAAAGGTAAAAAGAAAAAAAGATAAACAATAATGACAATATACAAAACTCTATGGAAGCTTCAAGAATCACTCTATTGTACACTTTATAGTTAAATGCACAAAATTAAACTAGATGCTGTTGTGCTTTTAGGTGAAACTATATTTTGTTTACCTCACACAAATTACTAGTTTTAACACGAAAATGTTGCTCACTGTGACGACGTGTGACATTTTTCCATGTGCTTTTTAAGGCTATTTAAATGTCTAAAGCTCTTCTCACAGGGAGGGCAGTAGTACGGCTTCTCTCCAGTGTGAACACGCTCGTGTGATTTCAGGGATCCTAACTGATTGTCACAATATGAGCACTTGTAAGGTTTTTCTCCAGTGTGAAGTATTGGGTGCTGTTTCAGAAAGTCAGCTCTAGTAAAGCTCTTCCCACACTCACAACACACATGATCTTTCTCACTGGTGTGTGTTTTCTGGTGCCGTTTGCAATGATCCGGCCGAGCAAAACACTTTTCACAAAACGAACATGCATAAGGTCTCAAATTTGTATGAATTTTCATGTGTTCTTCTAGTTTTGATGATAATTTAAAATCTGTACCACACTGATCACAGGTGAATGGCTTTACTCCAGAGTGAACGAGCAGGTGACGGTTGAGACTACTTTTATATCTGAAACTCTTTCCACACTGAGTACAGTGATACGGCTTCTCTCCAGTATGAACTCGCTCATGTATTTTCAAAGGTCCAGACTGAGTGAAACTCTTGTCACAATATGAGCACTTGTGAGGTTTTTCTTCAGTGTGAATCATTTTGTGCAGTTTCAAACTAGTAACGTTAGTGAAGCTTTTCCCACAATTCAAACACATGTGGCCTCTCACCTCATTATGTGTTTTCTGATGCTGTTTACAATTCTCCATCAGTGAACAATCAGCTGAATGTGAGCAGCGTTTTGTTTCTTAACCTTTGAGTTCTGAAGTCACTGTGTTCCTCCTCCCCTTCGGTCAGCTCTTGTCATCGCGTTCAAAAATGACCAAAGAGTTTCGATATTTGTCCTATTTAAAACTTGACTCTTCTGTAGTTATATCGAGTACTAAGATCGGCGGAAAATGAAAAGTTGCGATTTTCTAGTCCGATATGATTAGGAACTATACTCCCAGTCCGGCGTAATAATCAAGGAACTTTGCTGCGGCAGCAGGCGCAGTGATATTACGCAGCGCCTGAAAGTAGTCCCCAGCTAGGTAACTAGTTATAATAAAGCTGGGGACTACTTTCAGGCGCTGCGTAATATCACTGCGCCATGTTACGGCAGCAAAGTTCCTTGATTATTACGCCGGAATGAGAGTAGTTCCTAATCATATCAGCCTAGAAAATCGCAACTTTTAATTTTCCGCCGGTCTTAGTACACGATATAACTACAGAAGAGTCAAGTTTTAAATAGGACAAATATCGAAACTGTTTGGTCATTTTTGAACGCGATGCTACTGGTCTAATAGGATTCAATGATCTATGCTAAGCTATGCTAAAAGTGCTCTCGCCAGATCCGGAGATCAGCTGAATGGATTCAAAAACTGTAAAACTCAACTTATTAACTCTGGGGGAGTTGGAGAATGAGCCTATTTCCAAAAAAAGTGGAGTGTTCCTTTAAATGCTTGTTTTTTGGGGTCGAGTTGGTGGACAGTTTATAAAAACGTAGTTTTGTTTGTTTACTGTACACCTCGTCACAAGGTGCAGCTTTTAGACATTGTTCTGTTTTTTGTTATAAGTCAGAAATGACAACGAGGCAGCTTCTATTGTGTAATTTTACTCATTTTACTCTATATTATGATATTTACTGAATATGGTACTATCTTACTTAAAATATGATGTATGATCATGAAAGCAATCCATATACTGACTAATATGCTGAATTATTCCAATACTAGATGTCTTGATTGTGAAATATAAGAAGCCTCCATTGTGCAGTACTGTGGGAACAGTATTTAAGGGGAAGATTTTCAAGGTTGAAAGTAATACAAAATAACACCACTGTTTCGTGGGAAAGCACAGAGAGAGAGTCTATCCCATAGACTTTTGAATACTGGTGTTTTTCCATTAGAGTGTAAACTAATTTAATGTTGCAGATTTGATGTAACCTTTTTGATGTAGCCATTCTTAAACAATGGTGGATCTGACCAAATCCCACCAATAAAAATAGGCCAAGTGGACTGGTAATAAATTGTAGCAAAACCAGACAAATTTGGTTAGTAAAAAGGTATAAAAAAAGATGTATGGACAGACAGAGAATTAGAAGCTGTGGATAAGGTGGCTGTCTTCTCGGCTTTGTTACTTTGTTTAATAAAGTCTTATTTTGGCTTCTGAAACTCTGCTTTTTGAGCTTCTCTGACTTCACTGAAGAAATCTACTCTCTGGAGCCACGACACTTCCTGCAATACAAAGTCAATGGAGAGCAGGGTTGCCAGGTTTTCACAACAAAACCCTCACAATCGCGTTCGGGGGTTTTTCTGACTGAATGCATAACTGGAGAGAGTGCTAAAGCTACTCATGGTGGTATTTTTAATGGAAAATGATAAGAAATGATCATTCTTTCTAAACGTGATGTAGACATAAACTGTCTGTGACTACAAATAAACAGAAACAGACGCGACTGAATAACATCTTTCTTTTGTGAAATAACGGTAAATACCACTTTATTTCTGTGTGACTATAATTATCAATCCTGACACAAACTAATTAATCAATGTAGCACTTATTATTGTAAAACTGGTAAATCGCTTTAATTTGAACTCTTTAAGAAAACAACAAAACACGCAAACAAATGGCCGCTTTTATCACGTTCGTTTTGTGACCTCGCTAGTTCCAGTGAATTATTTCTTATATAACTTCTCTTTGTTGGTGAAGTGATGGGGTTGCGTGTTGATGTTCCCGAGAGGCGTGTAAAGGGCGGGTTTTTTTAGTGAAGCGCCCCCAGTTTTTTTTTTTTTTTTCTGTGGGCAATGGAGCTTCTGGCCCGATTTTGGAAACGCATCGTGATTTTGGACTCGGTGCTACAGGTCCGAGGCTATAGCCCAGCCCGGCCTACTGAAAGCCAACTGGCTCGCACTGGCCCATCAGTGGAAAAGACCCGAAAAACACTTAGCCTCTTCACTAATTAGCACACAAAATACCATTGGTATACTACTTCTGCCGCCTCACCGGAAGTTTTACCCACATTCTTTTTTACAGACCCTTTCCCTAAATACAGAAGTTAGAAATAAGTGCAGGACATGCTTAGAGAATTATTTTCCTTTAGGTGCTTATCTTTGGTAAAGACCCTGTGCCTAAAAATGCAGAGGAGTGTTACATATATTGAATATCTTCAAGGTGTATGTGAATGCAAAACTGGATTCTAGATCGAAACAACAGAGCCATCACTTTTAACTGAGATGCTGAAAAGCCTCTTTGTCTCATTCAAATATTTCCCTGTTTTCATCTAATTCATTATGATGATGTCTGAGATCTTCTGTAAATTAGCACATTAAACACATTTGTGACCATGGAGCACAAAAGCAGTCTTAAGTCGCTGGGGTATATTTGTAGCAATAGTCAACAATACATTGTATGGGTCAAAATAATCGATTTTTCTTTTATGCCAAAAATCATTAGGATATTAAGTAAAGATCATGTTCAGTGAAGATATTTTGTAAATTTCCTACCGTAAATATATCAAAACTTAATTTTTGATTAGTAATATGCATTGCTAAGAACTTAATTTGAACAACTTTAAAGGTGATTTTCTCAATATTTAGATTTTTTTTGCATCCTCAGATTCCAGATTTTCAAATAGTATCTCTGACAAATATTGTCACATTATCCTAACAACCCATACATCAATGTTTAAATCTCAATTTAAAAAAAGTGACCTTTATGACTGGTTTTGTGGTCCAGGGTCACATTTCATTGTGTGTCAACAGACTAAGACAAACTACAAGATTATTAACTATGATATTTCTTTTTATATTGAAATTAATTTATAAAAGTTAAATATAATTAAACAAAGGAATCTAGTGATTCAGATGATACATGTTTTGTCACTGAACTTATATTATTCAAATCAAATTATACAGTGATTGTCTTGCAACATAATACAGCCGTTTTAATGGAAATTCTAAACCATAACTGTAAATAATGAAAACTTTATTTAGCAGTTTTTTTTTTAAAAAATTATTGGTTAAAATCTTCCAACTCTTGCACAATCTGAGCATATAGAAAACAAGTGAATGTGTCTCATTCAAGCGAGACCTCCTTAGCACACAGTCCAGCCTGATTTTACAAACTAATTACAGTAGGAAAGATACAAATTATTATTTACACCGTACAAATTATTTTCTGGTGAAACATCACTCTATAGTTCCTTAATCAGAATACAAACAAGTCAAAATTCGTTTGTGCTTTTGGGAGCAACTTCATATTTGTTTAGCTTACGTGACTGTTTTAACATAAAACTGTTGCTCACTGTGACAATGTGTGACATTTTTTCAAGTGCCTTTTTAAACATCTAAAACTCTTCTCACACGGAGGGCAGTATACGGCTTCTCTCCAGTATGAATCTGCTCGTGTCTTTTCAGGTTTCCAGACTCAGTGAAACTCGTCACAGTATGAGCACTTGTAAGGTTTTTAGGGTGAATTCTTTGGTGCTGTTTCAGATTATCAGCTCTAATAAATCTCTTCCCACACTCACATGATCTTTCTCACTGGTGTGTGTTTTCTGGTGCATTTTACAATGATTTAGCAAAGCAAAACTCTTTCCACAAAACAAACATACATAAGGTCTTAAATTTGTATGAATTATCATGTGTTTTTTCAGAAATGTTTTTTTCAGAGTGAACGCGCAGATGATAATTGAGATCAGTTTTATATCTGAAACTCTCTCCACACTGAGTACAGTGATACGGCTTCTCTCCAGTATGAACTCGCTCATGTATTTTCAGGTCTTCAGATTGAATGAAACTCTTGTCACAATATGAGCACTTGTGAGGTTTTTCTCCAGTGTGAATTTTTTTCAGACTGTCAGCTCTAATAAAGCTCTTCCCACACTCACAACACACACGATCTTTCTCACCAGTGTGTATTTTCTGGTGCCGTTTACAAGGATCCAGTCGAGCAAAACTCTCTCCACAATAAAAACATGCATAAGGCATTTCATTTGTATGAATTTTCATGTGTTCTTTTAGATGCACTGATGATTTAAAATCTTTACCACACTGAACACAGGCAAATGTTTTTTCTCCAGAGTGAATGCACAGGTGATAATTGAGATCAGGTTTATATCTGTAACTCTTTCCACACTGAGTACAGTGATACGGCTTCTCTCCAGTATGAACTCGCTCATGTGTTTTCAGGGTTCCTGACTGAGTGAAACTCTTGTCACAATATGAGCACTTGTAAGGTTTTTCTCCAGTGTGAATCCTTTTGTGCAGTTTCAAACTGGTAACTTTAGTAAAGCTCTTCCCACACTCACAACACACATGATCTCTCACTTCATCATGTGTTTTCTGATGTTGCTTACAAGTGTCCAGTTGTGAAAAAGTCTTTCCACACTGAGGGCATGTGTACGGTTTCTCTCCAGTGTGGATTCTCATGTGTCTTTTAAGGTTTCCTTTGTGTGAGAAACTCTTTCCACACTGAGAGCAGGTCTGCAGCTGTTTGGTTTTGATCTTTGTGTTTTGAAGTCAAAGTGTTTCTCCTCCACTTCATTCAGTTCTTGTTTTTGCTCTTTCATCTCCATCCGGTCTAAAATAAACAAGAATCAGTTTATGTGAACCCTGATTTAACAGCAGAAAACAACAACAGAGATCAGATACTGTAAAAAGTATCAGACGTCTGATGTGAAAAAGATTAGTTAATTATCTTGTGAATTCAATTATATGTAGATGACAACAGTGTTATGATCATTTAAATGCATTTCTGTATCATACAGGTGCATCTCAATAAATTAGAATGTTGTGGAAAAGTTCATTTCTGTCAGGACCACTATCGTCAAAAGATAAGATACTTAGCATAAAGTTTTGGTTTGGCGGTATGGTTCTGTTCTGTGCAAAAACTCCCTGCCCATCCATGCAGCCTGTCATGAATGAGCAGGGAGAGCAACAATAATAACCCCCCTAGGGTAAACAGAACAGAACAAAGCAGATATCATTAATGTACTTAATGAAATTTAAGTGTATTTAAGTCTGATTCAGCAAGGAATATCAGAAAGACAAGTCCTGACTGCGAAAGGAGGAGTTGGGGATGGAGGAGGGTGATTTGCTCCTGAGCAAGCGGAAAAAGCTGCTGATTGATACGGAAGAGAGCTTATATAGGAATGCCGCGATAGGTGTTGTATTCCTATAGGTAGATACGATCAGCTGAGAATCAGCTGATGCAAGCTTGACTCACGTGACCTGCCAGAACTAACGCTAACGCTTCATTTCTGTCAGGACCACTATCGTCAAAAGATAAGATACTTAGCATAAAGTTTTGGTTTGGCGGTATGGTTCTGTTCTGTGCAAAAACTCCCTGCCCATCCATGCAGCCTGTCATGAATGAGCAGGGAGAGCAACAATAATAACCCCCCAACACAAACAATAGGCCCGGACCCCCCGACACAACGATAGGCCAGAACCGCCCAAACCACAACTGATGCATTCTGAAAGAAGCATATCCTTCTGAAATAGCAGAGACTGGGGCAGCAACCCCTTATGGAGAAGGCAGTGAAGGGGTGCTCTTCTTTATAAGCAGCCAAGAAGAGCAGCAAGCCCCTTACCAGAAGAGAGTAGCAGCGAAGGGATGCTCTTCTTAATAAGCAGCCAAGAAGAGCAGCAAGCCCCTTTTTGCAATACCTAAAAAAAAAAAAAAATGCAGAAAAATTGACAGCTAATTGACTCACTAAAAATGACAGCCTAATTTGCAGCAAACAACGTACTGCAGCCATAGAAGCGAGCAATGAACGGTTCAGAGAGAGATCGCATATTCTACCTGGCCTAAAGCTTCAGCATCCATTTAAAAACTCTATAGAAACAGCATATAACTCGGATCAACTCATCAGTTTACAGGTTGTCGTCTCCCATTGACATTGTGCTCGTTATGTTACGCGTCTTCAATCTGACAACCCACGTGCGTGAAGACAGAAATCCTTACCAATGCACTCGATAGCTTTGCAACAAGCATGTAGCAGTAGTCAGAGAAACTTAAGGAAATAGCAGTCCCAATAACTAGATGAGCCATAAGCAGCAAGCATATTTCGAGAACAATCAGATGGCCTAAACAACAGGTTAAATATTAGCTTCTTACTGTTGCAGATTTACCAAGTACCAGTACTTGCAGTACAACCAATAGCTTAAAGAAACAAGCGGGTCTAGCAACAAACATGATACTGAGCACTAGATAAGCCCTAAAAGCAAGCAAAATCCCAATACCCTAACAGCTTTAAAGCAAAGACCTTCTGAAATAGCGTAGACTGCGGCAGCATGCCCTTTAAGAAGAGAAGCCGCGAAGGGGTGCTCTTCTTTAATCAGCAGCTGAGAAGAGCAGCATGCCCCTTTAATGCAGTACAGCATGGTCAATACCCGACGTTTAGGCAACAGCATGTTGCCCTTATCCAGATAACGTTAATCGTTAGCATTAATAACCTTTGGTAGCAAATCTACATACTGCCTGTTAAGTATCAAGCACGTTACAGGTACACTGATTAAAGCAACGGCATATCAAATAGAAATAAAATAGGATAAGTTTAATGAAACGGAATTCCCAATAATAGATGAGTCTTAAGCAGCACCTGTTTCATATCAGACAGCCTTAAACAACATATTAAAAACAAGCCTCGCTGTGGTAGGTTTACTGGGTATTGTCACCAGCGTGACAAAATACAACCAATCAGCCTAAAGCAACAGCATGCCTAGCAAACAAACATGTTACTGAACAACTGCTTTAACAACGAGCAATATTTGACGATAGCATAATTGCCAACATACCATGAGGCAATGAGAACGAAATAGAACTTAGCTTAACTTCGTGAAGACATTCAGTGATGAATAAAGGGTTAAGTGTTCAGTTTTTACGTGGATGCTTTAACCCTCCTTGATATCTTGCTTACTTCCAGCTGGAAAAGCAGATCTCGTGTAAAAGTGTTGTTGATGCAGTCACATTAGCACAACTTCAGCGATGAATTGCGGGCATTGAGTCTACGTCAATGATATATCGTTATGAGAAGCAGTGCTTGCTCAGGTCACTTCCGATTCTATAAGCTTATATCAATCGCGGTGAATTCGCATTCAAGTTCACAAACTGTTGAATCTGGTGAGAACTCCGTGCGAAATGAACCCCTGAAAATTCCTGACTGAAAGCTTTCCCGTAGAGATGGAATTCACCGTCTGATTTGCTCCTGAGCAAGCGGAAAAAGCTGCTGATTGATACGGAAGAGAGCTTATATAGGAATGCCGCGATAGGTGTTGTATTCCTATAGGTAGATACGATCAGCTGAGAATCAGCTGATGCAAGCTTGACTCACGTGACCTGCCAGAACTAACGCTAACGCTTCATTTATTTCAGTAATTCAACTCAAATTGTGAAACTCGTGTATTAAATAAATTCAATGCACACAGACTGAAGTAGTTTAAGTCTTTGGTTCTTTTAATTGTGATGATTTTGGCTCACATTTAACAAAAACCCACCAATTCACTCTCAACAAATTAGAATACTTCATAAGACCAATAAAAATTTTTTTAAAAAACATTTTTAGTGAATTGTTGGCCTTCTGGAAAGTATGTTAATTTACTGTATATGTACTCAATACTTGGTAGGGGCTCCTCTTGCTTTAATTACTGCCTCAATTCGGCGTGGCATGGAGGTGATCAGTTTGTGGCACTGCTGAGGTGGTCTGGAAGCCCAGGTTTCTTTGACAGTGGCCCTCAGCTCATCTGCATTTTTTTTATCTCTTGTTTCTCATTTTCCTCTTGATAATACCTCATAGATTCTCTGGGGTTCAGGTCTGGTGAGTTTGCTGGCCAGTCAAGCACACCAACACCATGGTCATTTAACCAACTTTGGTGCTTTTGGCAGTCAATATGTTTACATGGACATCAATACTCCGATTTTAATACGATTAAGACAATACTCTGATTAAGAGTCTACCATGTAAACAGAGATTTTTGATGACCTTAATTCGGCTAAAGTCATAATCAAAGTAAACACAAATCGAATTAAGACATGTGGAGTATTCTTATTTTAGTCGCATTATTGAAGTGCAGTACAGACATGTAAACACCTTAATCAAACTATTACCGTCGTGTAGGACTTTTCGCCGCATTTTGCGACAGGATACACACACACGGCAGCGGTCAACCGTTTGAAGGCAAACAAAAGAGCTTCAACACCGCCATCGTCTGTGTGCACGTACAAATAATTAACTGCACTTGAAGCTTTCATAAAATTAAAAATTAAACACCCAAACCTGTATATGGCATCATCACGAAGACGAACTATATGTTTATACGTGAAATTCTGGAGGAAACGTCAGATGGCATCGCGTGGTGACGTAATGACGTGTGCCATTAATCGATCTATGTACTCTAACATGTAAAACAGGAACATGAAAGGATTATTCTAAAAGCAACTCATGTAAACACCTTAATCATAATATTGTCTCATTCAGAATAAGGTAAATAATTAGATTACTGATGTCCATGTAAACGTAGTCAGTGTGAGCAGGTGCCAAATCCTGCTGGAAAATGAAATCAGCATCCTTAAAAAGCTGCTCAGCAGAAGGAAGCAAACGGGTGCAGTGACTTTGGTTTTCAAAAAACACAATGGAGCAACACCAGCAGATGACATTGCACCCCAAATCATCACAGACTGTGGACACTTAACACTGGACTTCAAGCAACTTGGGCTACGAGCTTCCAAATGATATACAAAACTTTGGACCACTGGGCAACAGTCCAGTTCTTCTCCTCCGTAGCCCAGGTAAGACGCCTCTGACGTTGTCTGAGGTTCAGGAGTGGCTTAACAAGAGGAATACGACAACTGTAGCCAAATTCCTCGACACGTCTGTGTGTGGCGGCTCTTGATGCCTCGACCCCAGCCTCAGTCCATTTCTTGTGAAGTTCACCCAAATTCTTGAATCGATTTTGCTTGACAATCCTCATAAGGCTGCAGTTCTCTCGGTTGGTTGTGGATCTTTTTCTTCCACACTTTTTCCTTCCACTCAACTTTCTGTTAACATGCTTGGATACAGCACTCTGGGAACACCCAGCTTCTTTGGCAATGAATGTTTGTGGCTTTCCCTCCTTGTGAAGGATGTCAATGATTGTCTTCTGGACAACTGTCAGATCAGCAGTCTTCCCCATGATTGTGTAGCCTACTGAACCAAACAGAGACCATTTTGAAGGCTCAAGAAACCTTTGCAGGTGTTTTGAGTTGATTAGCTGATTGGCATGTCACCATATTCTAATTTGTTGAGATTATTGGTGGGTTTTTGTTAAATGTGATCCAGAAATCACAATTTAATCATCACAATTAAAAAAGCCAAAGACTTAAACTACTTCAGCCTGTATGCATTGAATTTATTTAATACACATTTACATTTACATTTAGCCATTTTGCAGACGCTTTTATCCAAAGCGACTTACAATTGGGGATACAAAAAGCGATTCATCTTGAGGAGGCAATCCGACTAACGAAGTGCTTGTAACACCAAGTCTCAGCCGTTATTTAAATAAGTACAAGCTAGCAGGGGAAGGAATAAATAAGGAGAAAGTTTTTTTTTTTTTTACACGTGTTTCACAATTTGAGTTGAATTACTGAAATAAATGAACTTTTCCACGACATTCTAATTTACTGAGATGCACTTGTATATCATCTATATACTGATCATAATTTTACAATTACCAAAAACAGTCAGTAATGAAGAATCATGAATGGACACCAACCTGTTTGTTCCTCAGTATCTTCATGTTTTATTCTGGATGGTTCTGGATCACTCATGTCTTCAGTCTCCTCTTTAATAAACTCCATCTTTAACAGTCAGACAGATTTCAGCTGCTGCACCTGGAGTTTGTTCTTATCTTGTAGGATGATGTGAATATTCTCCAGTATTTATAGGTGAATTGTTGTGGGAGGGGCTTCACTGTAGGTGTGAACTGTGATCATCGTCTGATACTGAGACCCACAGGACCAGATCTGGAGAAATAAAAATACAAGACTTAATTTATACTGAACTGCTTCAATTATGCTGAAATTAAATGAACATATTTGCTGTTAGAAATATAGAGTATTTTAGTAAGACTATATTATTAGCACATAAAACAGCAAACAAATCTTTATGAAAGACAGGATTTTGAACAGCAAGTTACAATGTTGAAAGGAAATGCACCCCATAGTTTTACTGTAGCATCAAATTTAAAAATGTACAATGTCTATTTGTAATATAAACTACAAGAGCGCGAAATAACAAAGCCGTCACATTTAACCAAAGTGCTGCTATCTCGTTTAAATAGTGCAACGTGATCTCATGATAATTCGTAAGTATTTTACATAAAATGTGGTTCTATAAAATGTACATTTACTTACATTTTTACAGGCACTAATTTTCAGCATCATTTGTATGTTTAAATTTTCAGAATTTAAACATACAAAACTGATGTATTGACGACATCTAAAAATGAATCCTTATGAATACTGAAATTGCGGCATTAATTTTATTATTAGTTGTCATATCAATTACCTTGTTTTCAATTGCATCATTAAATGGTTTACTTAATACTAAATGGTAACGTTTTGTTGTGTGATTTCTGCTGCCAACTAGTTAACAATAATTGGCTTTAACATGCTTAATGTTAAACAAGACTTCATTTTAAACCTTAAAATAAATAACATCTGAAATCGTTTAACCTTTACTTGTCATGTATTTTGTTTGCCATGGGCCACAAAAGGCGTTTTCTCTGACATGCTGTAGTTGACAACAGATCTATAAAAAAAACCCCCACCAAAACCGCAACATAATTACGGAATTAAACGATTTTATTCATGCGCTGTAATCCAGATATTTAGAATCCATATGACTGCGAGACTAACAGACCCAAATCCGAGCCTTTACTCAGCGATCTTCATCTCCATCCCCAGCAGCAAGTCCAGCAACCGTAAACAGCAAAACCCGCGCTGATTGACGCGTTGGTTACGAATTCAAATGTTGCCGCTTCACATGACTGGGCAGGATAATCGAACGCTCATTGGCTCTCGCCTGCATTCGTCACAGATTGCGACATGCAGTGTTTCTGGTGAGGTGTGTATTTGAATGATGCTAGCACGCGCGCGCCTTCACAAGTTCACTGAGAGAGAGAGGATCAGGAAAATAATCTGGATAATATTTTCAGCGATTAACAACATAAATTCTGCTCTTCACCTCACACAAACCTGCTGTATTCCGCCAGAGAGGACTGCGGCTGCAACGCATCGTCATTTGGATTACTTTTGGTAGTGCTTTTGAAATTTTTGCAATAAATAAATGATTGTAATTGTATTTACCTGTCTGTCATGTTTTTCTTATACTGTACAGGAATAGCTATGTTTAGGTTTAGATGTAGGAGTGGGATTAGCGAATATAAAAACATTTTTAATGTTACTAAAATGGTTATTTTCCTGTATGTTTCGGTCAGTTGCGTTTTATATCCGCTATAAAATGGGTAGGTTTAGGTTTGGGTGTAGGTTAAGGGGTCTAAAATCTAAATCGCTTATTAATAAAAATGCATTGATTCGAATATCTTAATGATATAAAAGATACGTAAATATTTTTACGTTTTTTTAGATAAAAATACGTATCGATTTGAACGTTTTAAACGTTGAAATACGTCTTAATTGTACGTTTTAGAATCAATAAAAACGTACAAAAATGTACGTTTTGTGCTTGTAAATGTTATGTATTAATACCTACGTATGAACGTTCCCTGTTTTCACCTCATTCGTTATGATAATGTCTGAGATCTTCTGTAAATTGGCACGTTAAGCACATTTGACTTGTGTGAATGAATAGGTAAGCTAAAGGATCATCACCACTGAAATTTCACTCCATTCAGTTCTTGTCTTTGATCTTTCACTTGTATCTGGTCTAAAATAAACACATTAATGAGTTACAATCATTTCAAGGTGAGTATTAAGTATCAGATCTTTGATCTTAGTTCTGTCTTTCCTTTGCAGTGTTGGGGTAACATAAGTTACGAAATCAGATGACCTTTTTCAAGTAACTAGTAACATTACTTTTTAATTTACAATTTACATCTGCATTACTTTTCCAAAGACGTATCACAAGTTACTTTTTCACATTTACTGTATTTTCTGTGTAAACATGATGCTTTCTGTAGTTCTAGACTAAATGTGAACATGCATTTACTCATCACACTTGCACAAAAACGGCTTCAGTATTCCTCAAAATGAATAAAAACAGTGAAACGTAAACTCAGAATAAGGTCACAAAACTGCAATAATAAATATATGAAATATCACTGTTTTTAGACTGTTTGTGTATATAAGTTAAATATACAGCAGGTAAAATAAGTATTGAACACGTCACCATTTTTCTCAGTAAATATATTTCTAAAGGTGCTGATGTTGACATGAAATTTTCTCCAGATGTCAGTAACAATCCAAGTAATCCATACAAAGAAAGTAAAACAAATAAGTTCATAATTTAGGTTCAGTGTAATAAAATGGAATGACATGGGGAAAAAGTATTGAAGACATGAAGAAAGGGAGGTGCAAAAAGGCATGGAAAGCCAAGACACAGGCAGAAATCTATCAGTAATTAGAAAGCAATCCTGCCCCTCGTCAGTGGAAATTAATATTAGCTTCAGTCCCAACTGATGGCCTATAAAAAGGTGTCTCATGACCAACGTGTCACACCAGAAACATTTCACGATGGATAAAATCAAAGTGCTTTCTCAAGACCATCGCAACCTTATTGTTGCAAAACGTACTGATGGCTTTGGTTACAGAAGGATTTCTATATTTCTGAATGTTCCAGTGAGCGCTGCTGGGGCCATAATCCAGAAGTGGAAAGAACATCATTTCACCATAAACCGGACACGACCAGGTGCTGCTCGCAAGATTTCTGATAAATGAGTAAAAATAATTATCAGAAGTGTTGTCCAAGAGCCACTTGTTGAGAGTCTCAGAAAGACCTGGAATTAGCATGTAGAATTGTTTCAAAGAAAACAATAAGTAATGCACTCAACCGTCGTGGCCTATATACTCGCTGACCACGCAAGGCTCTTGCTGAAGAAAAAGCATGTTGAAGCTTGTTTAAAGTTCGCTTCACAACATTTAGACAAGCCTGTGAAATACTGGGAGAATATAGTCTGGTCAGATGAGACAAAATAAGTGTACTGCTTGGAGGTCAAATGGCGCTGCACCCCAAAACATCATGGTGTAGCACTGGCAAAATTCATATAGCTGAAGGAAGGATGAATGGAAAAATGTACTGAGACATTCTTGATAAAAACCTGCTGCCATCTACCAGGATGATGAAGATGAAATGAGGGAGGACATTTCAGCGAGACAATGATCCCAAACACACAGCCAAAGAAACTCTGGATTGGTTTCAGAGAAAGACAGTAAAGCTGCTAGAATGGCCACTTGAATCCAATAGAACATTTATGGAAAGAACTAAAGATCAGAGTTCATAGAAGAGGCCACAGAACCTTCAAGATTTGAAGACTGTGTGGAAGAATGGGCCAAAATCACACCTGAGCGATGCATGCGACTAGTTTCTCCTGCAGGAGGCGTCTTTAAGCTGTCATTACCAAAGGCTTTTGTACGAAGTATTAAATCAATTTCAGGAAGCATGTTCAATACATTTCCCCGGGTCATTCCATTTTATTACACAAAACCTAATTTCTGAACTTATTTGTATTGTTTTCTTTGTATGTATGGATTACTTGGGTTGTTACCGACATCTGGTGATCATGTCAACAGCACCTGTAGAAATATATTTACTGGGAAAAATGGTGATGTGTTCAATACTTATTTTACTACTGTTCTTCGAAAAAGAAAAGAAAAAGAATCTGGTGATTCACATGGTACCTGTTTTGTCATTGAACTTGCATTATTCAAAGCAATGATTTTTGTCTTGCAATTTAATGGAATTTTTAAAACATCTGTAAATAATGAAAACAATCAGCTTCACTTTTTGTCAGCTAGTTTACTGATGAATATTTTCCAACTCATGTACAATCAGAGCATAGAAAACAAGTAAATGACATGAATGTGTCTTATTAAAGAAAGACTTGCTTAGCACACAACCCAGACACATTTTACAAACTAACTACAGTAGGAAAGATACAAATGATTATTTACACTGTAAGAGTTATTAACTTGGTGAAACTCCATAGTTCCTTAATCAGACAGCAAACAAGTCAAAATTCACAGAATCAAACTAGTGCTGTTGTGCTTTTATCTCACACAGCTTACTCGACTGTTTTAACATGAAAATGTTGCTCACTGTGACGATGCGTAACATTTTTTCAAGTGATTTTTAAGGCTTTTTAAACATCTAAAGCTCTTCTCACATGGAGGGCAGTAGTATGGCATCTCTCCAGTGTGAACTCGCTCATGCCTTTTCAGGGTTCCAGACTCAGAGAAGCTCTTGTCACAATACGAGCACTTGTAAGGTTTTTCTCCAGTGTGAACTCTTTGGTGCTGTTTCAGACTGTCAGCTCTAGTAAAGCTCTTCCCACACTCACAACACACATGATCTTTCTCACTGGTGTGTGTTTTCTGGTGCCGTTTACAATGATCCAGCCGAGCAAAACACTTTTCACAAAACGAACATGCATAAGGTCTCAAATTTGTATGAATTTTCATGTGTTCTTCTAGTTTCGATGATAATTTAAAATCTGTACCACACTGATCACAGGTGAATGGCTTTACTCCAGAGTGAATGAGCAGGTGACGGTTGAGACTACTTTTATATCTGAAACTCTTTCCACACTGAGTACAGTGATACGGCTTCTCTCCAGTATGAACTCGCTCATGTATTTTCAGGTTTCCAGACACAGAGAAACTCTTGTCACAATATGAGCACTTGTAAGGTTTTTCTCCAGTGTGAATCCTTTGGTGCTGTTTCAGGTAGCTAGCTGCAGCAAAGCTCTTCCCACACTCACAACACACATGATCTCTCACCTCATTATGTGTTTTCTGGTGCCGTTTACAATTTTCCATCAGTGAACAGTCAGCTGAATCTGAGCAGGTGTGCAGCGTTTTGTTTCTTAATCTTTGAGTTCTGAAGTCACTGTGTTCCTCCTCTCCTTCAGTCAGCTTGCCTTCGCTCTTTCTGGTCTAAAATAAACAAAGTAAGTAGTTAGAATTAGTTCAAGGAGGACAAATGTGAAAATTCAACTGAACTCCAGCAGAAAATAACAGAGATCAGGTTAACGAGTTGCATTTTCTTTATTATAAATCATACTTATAAAAGCTTTGTTAACTTAATGTTTCTCAGCAGTCAGTAATGAAGAATCAAGAATGGACACCAACCTGTTTGTTCTTCAGTATCTTCTTGTTTTATTCTGGATGGTTCTGGATCACTCATGTCTTCAATCTCCTCTTAAACAAACTTTAAACAAGAATGAAACAAAGCACAGGTTAAACTACATTTAAACTACACTTAAATCCAAAACTGACAACTTAAACCCACACCAGATAAACATCTCCAGACCGATCAATATAATTTCTAAACCGTGTTCATACATCTTTTCTGCATTAGAAATTAAACACTCATAACAAAACATTTAATAAATCCTACTGTTCATTACTCGCTTCAATATTCAGAAACGAAATACCTCACCTTTCAAGCTTTTTCATGTCAAACTTTGTAAATCACTACTTCGTTCCACGTATCCTCCGTTTATTTTTATTTTTTCGATTCAAATAGAAACTAGAGCCTCTTTATTGTAATGCTGCCACCCACTGGATATTCCTGGTCATTTATAACACAAGGATGTAGAAAGACTAACTAACGTGAGAACAACACAAATAAAATCTATTACTGCCTCTTATTAGAATAAAATATCTGACTAAAACACTATAAATAGACTAACACATTGCCAGGAATCACATATAAAGGAGGTGTTTCTGTGAAGTGGTAATTTTATTAGTTATTCAAAGCCTATAAAAAATTTAGGTATGTTGCATAGATTTTTTATTTTATTTTATTTTTATATGTGTTTTCTTCAAAGGTTCTATGTGTTGAGTTTATGATAATGGCTGTTCATCCCAAACATTTGCAACAGTATTAATGTTGAACTGATTAAACATTAATTCTCAATTAATCAAGCCTTTTATCTTGTTTTATTTGTCCTGTATAATCAGAACACTATATGTATTGCTGATTTGTCATAAGTCTTACTAGTGCTCTAAACTAATGCTTTGGTTTAAATACTGTTTTTTTTTCTGTTGCGCCAATTTACAGTCTAATTAGGATGTCTTTTTTTTGTGTTACATACATGTGTATTATATAATTGCTGTATGGGGGTACAAGTAACATAAGTTACGAAATCAGATGTCCTTTTTCAAGTAAAGCAACACATTAGCTACTTTTTAATTTTCAATTTACATCTGCATTACTACTTTTCCAAATAAGTATCACAAGTTACTTTGTTTTCACATTTACTGTATCTTCTGTGTGAACATGACGTTTTCTGTAGTTCTAAATGTGAACATGCATTTACTCATCACATTTGCACAAAAACAGCTTCAGTATTCCTCAAAATGATTAAAAATAGTGAAATGTAAACTCAGAATAAGGTAACAAACCTGCAATGATTACATACATAGGCGGAGGGTGAACCAGCTCCAGGGTAAGTCTAAAATTTGCCTAATTGTGGTGAAATGCAGTTAGTGCGGGGGTTTACCGCTGTCTAGTTAATCACACCCCGTAGCTAATTGTTATTGCATCCTAATTATGGGAATGTATATAAAGGCGCGAGGCAAACTAGGGTGTTACGTCATACTCAGCTGATCGTAGTTTCGGCGTCTCGTTGCGTTGCACGAAGAGTATATATTGGCATTTTTCATCTAGGTTGTAGACTTTTTAATAGTGATTTTAACTGTTTGTTGTTTGATATTAGTAATCCTTGCGAAGCTGGCATTTGTTTCGGGCGCATGTCGCACCCGTATCTGGGAAATCGGCGGTCCTCTGCTGTTGGGTTCCTCTGCATTTGAGAACTGCGGGTGCCGTGATTTGCCGCTGCCTGTATGTGATCTATTGAAGTAAGGGCTGTTGGATCGATGATGTGGCTCCCATTATCTGGTATGTACAACCCACTCTCCCGCATAAAGGGGTATTAGTTTGTGTTATAACTTTTTCCTGTGTCCTAGGTGTTTAAACCATCCTGTGAGCGTACCTGCTCTTGTGCTCCCGGCTCTGCATGCATGGGATACGGCATGGCTTGGAACTTCAATGCTGCTGTTTTGCTTCTACAAACTGTTAATCCACTTGTTTTTCTTTAATATTGCATTATGTTTGGCCTTTATTGATTTTGTTTTGCTTTAATGTATGCTTTGCATGCAGGTCTTGGTTAAATATTTGGTTTGCATTCAATTAGTTATTTTGCTTTTAAAGGAACACTCCACTTTTTTTTTGGAAATAAGCTCATTCTCCAACTCCCCCAGAGTTAATAAGTTGAGTTTTACCGTTTTTGAATCCATTCAGCCGATCTCCGGGTCTGGCGATAGCACTTTTAGCATAGCTTAGCATAGATCATTGAATCCGATTAGACCAGTAGCATCGCGTTCAAAAATGACCAAAGAGTTTCGATAGTTTTCCTATTTAAAACTTGACTCTTCTGTAGTTATATCATGTACTAAGATTGGCGGAAAATGAAAAGTTGCTTTTTTTTTTTTTTTTTTTCTTTTTTTTTTTTTTTCTTTTTTTTTTTTTTTTTTCTAGTCCGATTTGGCTAGGAACTACTCTCATTCCGGTGTAATAATCAAGGAACTTTGCTGCCGTAATATGGCCGCAGCAGGTGCAGTGATATTACGCAGCGCCTGAAAGTAGTCCCCAGCTAGGTAACTAATTATAATATAGCTGGGGACTACTTTCTTACGCATCTGTCTTATTTGCAGTCAATTTATTTGATTGGCTGCATCTGTTAATTTTTTGTTTGCATGGATGTTTGATTTTGTATGTAATTTTGTTTGCATTTAAGCTTGTTATAGTATTCATGTTTGTTTCGCTGTTACGAATTTGGTTTGGTATTTAATATCTGTGTGTGTGAGTCGCCTCCCTATTGCGAAGCCCTTGCTCTTTTGGGTTTTTGTATGCTTTTCACGGCAGTTTGTTGCATCTGCTGTGCATAGTTTTCCCTTTTTTCTTCGTTGAATAAGATTAATTTTTAATTGAGAAATTGTTTAATAAAGATTTGTTACTTTTATACAAGGTATTCACGTCTCTGGGTCATTATATGAGAGGGCGCGAACCTGTGGGTTTTCCCGGGTGGCGTAGTCATGATTGTGTGATTTAGCAGCATAGTTTCAATGTTTAGTTTCTTTAACCCTTTGTAACCTTCCATCTCGTCACATAATGTTGGTGTAATCCTGTTAACAGGCACATCATAACCCATTTTTTTTGTTGTTGTTGAGCACCCTCAACAACTCCCCCGTTATAATCAAAGCTGTCTACAATGTCAAATGAATCTCTTTCTTGCATCGCACGTACATTTCCACTTTCATATGAGAATTCGCGAGTTTAGAATTCAGTCAGCGCGCGCGCATTCAACACCACTCTGAATGTGACTCATCTGAACGCCTCTGATTGGCTGTTGCATTCATAAACTCAACAGAAGTGTGTGTGTGTGTGTGATTGGATATAATTTGGAACGCTGTAAAAACGCATAATTTGACGCAACATTAGCAAATGTAAATTTAATGCCGCAATTGACACTTCATTTTGACCTTATTCGTGACATCCTTAATAGATTTAGTTTAATTTTGCAGGGGCATATTTTTCCAACTTGGTGGCATTGTTCAATTAGGACATCTAAGTAATTTTTATAAATGTGACTAAGAAAAAGTATTAATGGTGTGCATTTTGAGACAAAATAAAGGCATGATATATTTTAAGACCAGTCAGAGAAAGTTTCTTTTAGTTGAAACAGCTCAGATTTAGATTTTAGTCTGGGGTTAGGTTTAAGGCTTGTCTGTGAAACTGGGGGGTTATGTATTTAATCCCATTTTACTAACCAGTGCCTTTGCTGCTGACATTCAATGATCCAATTCAACCATAGTAAGAATGACTTTAGATAAACATTTGTGTTTCTTTCTTTTTTTATTAATGAAGAGCGTTGAACTTTCTTCTCCTGCATCAGATTATTCATGCAATCCAGAAAAGCAGCAGTTTATTTGAGCTGCGCTCTACTTCAGCCTGAGGCTTATTCATGTCACCTTTAGTGTGAAAGCTTACATTTGCCAAAGACAGAACTTTTTATATTAAAAACAAGCTAGCCCAGCCCAGATGAGAAAAAGTAATGCAAATGTAATGTAACACATTACTTCCGATAAAAAGTAATTTATGCAATTACTTATTTAGGAAGTAGCACAATATTGTAATTACTTTTATAAGTAACTTTCCCCAACATGGTTCCATTTTTAATACAATCAAAATGTGGCAACAAAATTACGATCTAATTAATATATCATGGATTCCTAGATTATTTGCTTTTGAATTGTTTTTCACAGTTTTGGCCATTAACAATACATAAACTAAACCAAACAGTCAGTGATCATCTTGCATTTAAACTGTTTGAAACAAATACATTTGTCATTATAGTTCTGTTTTTAGACTATAAGTTAAATATACAGCAGGTAAAATAAGTATTGAACACGTCACCATTTTTCTCAGTAAATATATTTCTAAAGGTGCTGATGTTGACATGGAATTTTCAACAGATGTCAGTAACAATCCAAGTAATCCATACATACAAAGAAAGCAAAACAAACAAGTTCAGTGTAATAAAGTGGAATGACAGGGAAAAAAAGTATCGAACACATGAAGAAAGGGAGGTGCAAAAAGGCATGGAAAGCCAAACGAATACATTTGTCATTATAGTTCTGTTTTTATACTGAACAATTTCTGTAGATAAGTTAAATATACTTAAAAAAGAATCTGGTGATTCACATGATGCATGTTTTGTCATCAAACTTATTCAATGAAAACTATATGGCAACGATTGTTGTTTTGAAATTTAATGGAAATTTTAAATCATCTGTAAATAAAGAAAACAATCAGCTTTACTTTTTGTCAGTTAGTTTACTGATTAATATTTTACATCTCATATACAATCAGAGAATAATATAGAAAACAAGTAAATGACATGAATGTGTCTTATTAAAGAAAGACTTGCTTAGCACACAACCCAGACGCATTTTACAAACTAATTCCAGTAGGAAAGATACAAATGATTATTTACACTGTAAGTGTTATTAACTTGGTGAAACTTCAAACAACCTCAAACTCTATAGTTCCTTAATCAGACTGCAAACAAGTCAAAATTCACAGAATCAAACTAGTGCCGTTGTGCTTTTGAGAGCAACTTCATATTTGTTTATCTCACACAGCTTACTCAACTGTTTTAACATGAAAACGTGGCTCACGGTGACGACGCATGACATTTGTTCAAGTGATTTTTAAGGGTTTTTAAACATCTAAAGCTCTTTCCACACTGAGGGCAGTAGTATGGCATCTCTCCAGTGTGAATCTGCTCGTGTGCCTTCAGGGATCCTAATAGAGTGAAGCTCTGCTCACAATATGAGCACTTGTAAGGTTTTTCTCCAGTGTGAATCCTTTGGTGCAGCTTCAGATGATCAGCTCTAGTAAAGCTCTTCCCACACTCACAACACACACGATCTTTCTCACCGGTGTGTGTTTTCTGGTGCCGTTTGCAATGATCCAGTCGAACAAAACTCTCTCCACAAAACGAACATGCATAAGGTCTCACATTTCTATGAATTTTCATGTGCTTTTCTAGATTTGATGATGATTTAAAATGTGTACCACACTGATCACAGGTGAATGGCTTTTCTCCAGAGTGAACGAGCAGGTGACGGTTGAGACCAGTTTTACATTTAAAACTCTTTCCACACTGAGTACAGTGATACGGCTTCTCTCCAGTATGAACTCGCTCGTGTTCTTTCAGGTTTCCAGACACAGTGAAACTCCTGTCACAATATGAGCACTTGTAAGGTCTTTCTCCAGTGTGAATCCTTTGGTGCTGTTTCAGATTGCCAGCTGTAGTAAAGCTCTTCCCACATTCATGACAAAAATGATCTCTCACTTCATTATGTGTTTTCTGGTGCTGTTTACAATTTTCCATCAATGAACAATCATTGATTGTTTTTAATCTTTGAGTTCTGAAGTCACTGTGTTCCTCCTCCCCTTTAGTCAGCTCTTGTCTTTGCTCTTTCACTTCTTTCTGGTCTAAAATAAACATAGTAAGTAGTTAGAATTAGTTCAAGGGGGACAAACGTGAAAATTCAACCGAACCCTGATTAGCAGAAAATAACAGAGATCAGGTTAACGAGTTGCATTTTCTTTATTATACATCATACTTACAAAGGCTTTGTTAACTTAATGTTTCTCAGCAGTCAATAATGAAGAATCAAGAATGGACACCAACCTGTTTGTTCTTCAGTATCTTCTTGTTTTATTCTGGATGGTTCTGGATCACTCATGTCGTCAGTCTCTTCTTAAACAAACTTTAAACAAGAATGAAACAAAGCACATGTTAAACTACATTTAAACTACACACAGGGGCGTCATGCACTCATTATTTTTGAGGCGGGGCTAGTCATCATTTGGCATATACACTGAAAAAAAAATCTGTAAAATTTACGGTAAGAAACCGGCAGCTGTGGTTGCCGGAATTCTACGGTAAAATATACGGTAGCAATGCTTTAGGTTTTAACTTAAATTTACAGTTAAATACTGTAATTTCATTAACTGATATAATGTTTATATACCAACCTATTGAAGTACTGAAATCTGTTTTGTACCTTTGTATTACACTGATAATCACCAAATGCAGGTGTGATGAGAAAGTCACATGACGAACCAAAGCCCATAACAAGCAGATTTTAAATAATAACATATAGAGAAGGTGCACAGTGTCATTCACACAAACACTAAACACCATATTAAACTGAAATATGCAATAAACATTAATTTAACAACATTAGATGTAACATACAACCCTAATAAACATAACTGATATTAAAAAAAAAAAACTAAGAAGAAACCTAGTTATTTCAAAGAAAAAACATCAAATTCAAACTAAATTTGAAATGCAATGCAGGGAATTCTGGGAACGTCAATTTACGGTTTTTCCCTGTAAATTTTACATTCTTTTTCACTTCCAAAAGCGGTATTTCACCGTAAAATTGTCTGAAATGTCTATTACAGTTTTTCACCGTATATATTAGGGGAACTTCAACCATTTAACAGGTTTTTACAGTAGCTTTTTCACAGTTTTTTACCGTTAAAATCAGGGTCATTTTTTACAGTGTAGCAGCCACAACAGCAGTTATGTTTTATTTATGTTTTCCTGTTTGTTCGAAACATTTCCAAACGCATTAACTATATCATGAAATATCTTGATTCTCACCTTTATAGATTATGTTAGTTGATCTAGTGGGCGATGGTCAAAGTAAACTAATAATGTAATCTATTAAATATGGGTGTCATGCCATAACATATTTTAATACGACTGCCTTTATATTTACTATGAATTTAACATTGAAAGTTAGGCTACTTATCATAACACATGATCAAAGAACATTTTTACTGTTCAAGCACTCTCAAAAACTCCCATTAAAATCACTGAAGCTGTTTACACTATGAAAGGAATATCTTACTTACAGATTCGTACACACATTTGCACTTTATTGTTTCTAACGAGAGAATTCGCCAGAAAGAGGTATTCATTCAGCGTGCAAGTGAAGAAAACACCGTCATTTTAGCAACGACTCATCTGAACGCCTCTGATTGGTCGTTGCATTCATAAGCTCAACAGAATCGTGTGTGTTTGGTTATAATGCGCAGCGCTTTAAAAACACGTATCTGGCTCAGCGCCACCCAGCTAACAATTTGAATTTAGCAGCTGATGATATGACGCGCTGAACCATTTAATCACGCCAGAGTGATTGTATTAAATATAGAAAATATGAATCAGCTATTTTTTGTCTTTTGGGAGCTGCATTCAAAATCCACTTGGCTCAAAAATCTGAGGGGGGCACGTGCCCCTCACTTTGAATGGGCACGACGCCTCTTACTACACTTAAATCCAAAACTGACAACTTAAACCCACACCAGATAAACATCTCCAGACCGATCAATATAATTTCTAAACTGTGTTAATACATATTTTCAGCATTAGAAATTAAACACTCATAACAAAACATTTAATAAATCCTACTGTTCATTACTCGCTTCAATATTCAGAAACGAAATACCTCACCTTTCAAGCTTTTTCATGTCAAACTTTGTAAATCACTACTTTCTTCCGCGCATCCTCTGTTTATTTTTATTTTTTCGATTCAAATAGAAACTAGAGCCTCTTTATTGTGATGCTGCCACCCACTGGATATTCCTGGTCATTTATAACACAATGATTTAGAAAGACTAACATGAGAACAACACAAATAAAATCTATTACTGCCTCTTATTAGAATAAAATATCTGACTAAAACACTATAAATAGATTAACAGGAATCACATATAAAGGAGGTGTTTCTGTGAAGTGGTAATTTTATTAGTTATACAGAGCCTTATATTGAACTTGGTTTGCATACATTTTTAAATGTGTAGATTCTATCTGTGTTGAGTTTATGATAATGGCTGTACATACCAAACATTTACAACAGTATTAATGTTGAATTTATGTGGTTTAAACATTCATTCTCAATTAATCAAGCATTTTATCTATTTTTATTTCTTATATTTTAATGTACAATCAGAACACTATATAGCCTATGTATTAATGGACTGATTTGTCATAAGTCTTAGTAGTGCTCCAAACATTTCACCACGTTTAAAAAATTAAACTAGATGATATTGTGCTTTTGTTTTGAACGCTGTATTTTTTTTTAACAGTCTAATTAGGATGTCTTTTTTGTACGTTACATGTGTATGTTTATATTTACATTTACATTTACATTTATGCATTTAGCAGACGCTTTTATCCAAAGCGACTTACATTGCATTCAAGTTACAATTTTTACATTTCATCAGCTCTTGCTTTCCCTGGGAATCGAACCCATGATCTTGGCGTTGCTAGCGCCATGCTCTACTATTTGAGCTACAGGAAAATATAATATATATATATAATTTCCATATACTACATTGTCACTCGTATTTCTGCATTGCTTTGGCTGACAACAAATTAAACACCATTTTAATGTTTCGCTTTTCCTGTTTTGATTTAAAATTAAAGAAACATTTTTAAATCTAATAGCCTGCCATGTATCAATGTACAGTTCCTATTTTTAATACACATAAAATAAGTTTGAAACAACAGGCCTAACATGTTTAAATATCTCTCCAATAGTTCCCTGTTTTCACCTCATTCGTTATAAATGTAAATTGTAAATTTGGCACGTTAAGCGTATTTCATTGACTGAGACAAACTACATGATCATCATAAAGAAATTTTATTACTGCCACTGAACACAAATGTGACTACAATATAAAATGAATACTCATATTATTTAAAATCACAGGTAATCAGATATCTTGTCAGTCAAACAATAATTTTAGTGTTATTATACAGAGCCTAGACTAGTTTTATGTTTTAAAATTAGTGCTGTCAAACGATTAATCACATCCAAAATAAAAGTTTTTGTTTACATAATATATGTGTGTGTACTGTGTATATGTATTACGTATATATAAATATACACACATGCATGTATATATTTAAAAAAATATGTTATGTTTATAGATTAAATATATTTATATATAATATAAATAATATGAATATAAATGTATACATGTAAATGCATGTAAATATTTCCAAAATATATACTGTATGTGTGTGTATTTATATATTTCTTTGTCCATGTCTTCATGAGGAGACAATCCAATAAAAAAAGGTGATGATTTGCTGTAGAGATGCACCGATTGCCATTTTCTTGGCCAATTCCGATTTCCGATTTTTGGAAGTGTGACCTGCTGATACCGATTTTTGCCGATTCCGATTTTCTTTCTAAGAACTATAATTGACAGCATATACAAACAAAAATCTATGCAAATTTCAATGCAAAAATTATTTACATAATAAAAGAAATTATTAAACATTACAATTCCCCCAATCTTGACTAAGTTACAGATTTTCTCTCTCTTAAACAACTCTCAAAACAAAGTGCTCTGTGACTGGAAAGAGGAAGAAATAGTTAACTTAAAATGAGTTGCAGTATGTAACAAAACAGATGTCATTTCCCACTATGTTTATAAATGGTAACCCCCCCCCCCCCCTAATCTAACCTTATTAAATGTGTAATCTTTCACATCAAATTCTTACTTTGTTTCAATTAATTCAGTTAGCATAATAAGAAACTGTAGAGTTGTTACCATTCAAATGAATTTAGTATTAACAAACTCCATCTTTCCACTGCTGAAGAAACAGAAGCTGCATCTGGCATTAGATGTATTTACAGACTGTTTGATGAAGCTGAGGTGCCAATAAATGCATTTACACTGCAAAATTTCTAATGCATAAATAATTTTATAAGATTAATGTTTTACATATTTTTTAAAAACACACAAATAAATGTTGATAAAATGCAATGATACTTTTAAATATGACTAAACCACCAGTAGATGGCGGCAAGTGTCTGTTTTAATGAGTGAGTCATTCATTCAAATGATTCATTCAAACAGCTTTTCCTTCAAAAACGTCACCGCTTTGTGTTACTTGGAGACACCCAACAGTTCTGCTGTGGCTTTGATCGGAGCTATTTCCGTCAGCGAAATTGATTATAAACAGTCAATATTTTGTCTAAAATCTAAGTCACTTAATTCTAACTTCTTGTTTACTAAAATACTATTGTATAAAATCAGTGTTGCATTGCAATCATGTTGATATTGATATTCGGGAATACATCACGGCCGTATAATGTTGCTTATCTAAATCGTATTTTGCAAATCTCTTATTTTTGTTTTTCTACCACAGTATGCATCGATAAATTTCTGTGAGTTACTTTGTGTGTGCTGTCTCTCTCAAACACTCACTCAGGCTGTGCAAGCCTCCTCTGGCACGACATAAATGCATTATCAGCTAAATATTATGCATCATCATGCAAAAAAATCGGCCGATTCCGATCACTTGCCGGTCAATCCGTGCATCTCTAATTTGCAGCATCCCAGCATAACTGCATTGCTACTTTATTTCAACCACCTACACATTTAAAATAACTCAATAACCTAATTCACCAAATCAAAAGCACCTATATTTGAGGATATCATTTCTTCACAGAACAATGCATTTTAATATGAGTCACTAGAGTTGATGACTGAGTGAAACTCTTTCCACACTGAGTACAGTGATACGGCTTCTCTCCAGTATGAACTCGCTCATGCCTTTTCAGGTTTCCAGACTCAGTGAAACTCTTGTCACAATATGAGCACTTGTAAGGTTTTTCTCCAGTATGAACTCGCTCATGTGTTTTCAGGTGATCAGACTGAATGAAACACTTGTTACAATACAAGCACTTGTAAGGTTTTTCTCCAGTATGAATTCTTTTGTGCCTTTCCAATTGGCTAACATCAGTAAAGATCTTCCCACACTCACAACACGCGCAACCTCCTTCACCAGTTTTAATTTTCTGGTGTAGTTTGCAACTGTTACATCGTGAAATACTCTTTCCAGACAAAGAACACAAGCGAGGCCTCTCATCTGAATTATTGTTTTCCAGATCAGACTGATCCCAGTTAAACTCCTTTTTTTCAGAATGAATCCGCAGATGATTTTTCAGAACTCTGGCATCTTTGAAACTCTCCCCACACTGAGTACAGTGAAACGGTCTTTCTCCAGTATGAACTCGCTCATGTGTTTTCAGGTTCCCAGAGTGACTAAAACTCCTGTCACAATATGAGCACTTGTAAGGTTTTTCTCCAGTGTGAACTCTTTGGTGCTGTTTCAGAACGGCAGCTGTAGTAAAGCTCATCCCACACTCAAAACACAAGTGATCTCTCACATCATTATGCATTTTCTGGTGCTGTTTATAACTGTCCAATCGTGAAAAACTCCTTCCACAGAGAGTACACAAGTGAGGCTTCTCATCCGAATGAACTTTCAGGTGTGTTTTTAGATTTGAGGATGAAATAAACGTTTTACCACACTGATCACAGTTAAATGGCTTTTCTCCAGAATGAACACGCAGATGATAACTGAGACCTGATGGACCAGTAAAACTCTTTCCGCACTGAGTGCATGAGTACAGTTTCTCTCCAGTGTGGATTCTCATGTGAATTTCAAGGTATTTTTTGTGTCCGAAACTCTTTCCACACTGTGAGCAGGTGAGCCGCTTTTTAACTTTTGTTCTTTTAATTCTGAACTTACGTTTCGCTTCCTCTTGTGTTTGCACCATCACTTCCATCAAGTCTAAAATAAACATATAAAGTAATTAAACGCAGTTCGAGGAGGATACAGGTGAAAATGAAAGTAACCCTGATTTAAAAGGTTAGTTCACCCACACATTTTAATCCTGTCATCAAATCTTTGTCTTCATGTCATTCCAAAACCATAAGACCTGGTGAAGTCTCTGTTCATTAACAGAATCTTAACTAGTAAGACTTTGTAAATGCAACTGCAAATGGACTTTTGAGTTTCTATGTGACCGATATTGTTACAAACACAGAAAAGAAAATGGAAACACAAATGCTCAATTTGGATTATGTCGCAACATATGCATCTACAAATTGAAAACGTAATTGCAAATACACTTTGCAATTCCTTTTTAATATTATCCGGAATATTATTCCATAGGTTAAGTCACAATTGCAGTGTGACTCAAATACGGTAAACATGAATACGACCGTTTTAATTATTGGGTGAACTAACACTTTGATGTACTAATGTACTAATTATCAGCTCTTTGACACAAAAAGTTAGTTCTAGAAGAATAAATTGTATTAACAACTGCTATACAAGGCTAGGAAACACTTCTGTGTTTATCATCTCTAAATTGCTCATTATTTCACAGCTACCAAAACAGTCAATAATGAAGAATAGAAACCAGTTCTTTTCAGTTGTAAATGTTCTAGTTACAGCAGTGAATTAAGTTTAGTTACATTAAACAAAGTAATAAAATAATAATGATTTTAAAGGACGTAAAAATGGCTGATATTATGAAACATACATATGAATGAAGGAAGCAAGCTCATGGCATCTACAAACGAAACTACACAAGCAGCTGACACTGCCATAGAAACAGCTGAGATGCTAAATTAGGTTCATAACATTTAGACACGACAAAATGAAACGAAAACAATAAACAAATCGAAAGACAGTAAATAACTGTCTTTATCTTGAGAGCGACGGTTAGTAAACGTAACGCATCGGTTGCAGATAAAAACAGACATTGTTACGTGCATATATGAATCTTTCTGACTAAATCCATCACATTATATTGCCTTTATGTGTTTTTAATTCTTACCTCTGTAGTTCGCTTCTTCTTAAATTTTCTGCCGCAAACGCGCTCTCTACTGTCGTAAACACTGAGCAACAAACGTTTCTCGCTTCAAAGGGGCGAGAAAAAAGACTCACAAAGACAGCTCCTTTGATCTTACACTGTTTTTGTTGGCATAGAGTGGCAGTTTACAGTGAATAAAGAGTGTCGCTTTGATTTCAATCCAAAATTTAAACACATTTCTTTGTTGGACAAAAGAACAAAAACGCTTCGTATGAAACGCCATAAATAAAACACATCCCACTTCTCTCTGATAGCGGTCCCTTGACTCCTTAAGATTATATAAAATATCCCAGAAATGAGTGACTCTTGTTTCTACCTGGTACCTTAAGTTTTTGTGGTCAATCAGTCGCATTAGCCTACCATAAAAAAGCTTGTATTAAAATGCGTTTAGTTCTATAACACATTACGTAAAGTCAAAGATGTGAAAATGAGAAAAAGTAGTACTTTCCAATAATGCAGTTGCTTTTTAGGGAGTAGCACAATATTGTAATTCCTTCAAAAAGTAACACTGTTCCCTTTTTAATGCAATAAAAATGTGGGTGGCAAATGCAACATAAAATTATGATCTATTTATTTTTTGATTCTATTCCTAAACATGTATTTTTGCCTTTTAAATGATTTTAAAATTAACAATACATAAACAAAGCCAAACAGCCAGTGATCGTTGTGCATTTAAACAGCTTGAAACAAATATTGAACAAATACATTTGTTTATTATTGATTCGTACAATATAGTTCTGTTTTATATTGAAATGGAAAAGTTGTGTATATATATATATATATACGTTGTGCATACAAGAAAATAATCTAACTATACAGCAATCATTGTTGATTTGCAATTTAATGGAATTTTTAAAGAAAACAATCAGCTTTGCTTTTAGTCAGTTAGTTAACTGATTCATATTTTCCAACTCATGCGCAATCAGAGAATAATATAGAAAACAAATAAATGACATGAATGTGTCTTATTAAAGAAAGACTTGCTTAGCACACAACCCAGACGCATTTTACAAACTAACTACAGTAGGAAAGATACAAATTATTATTTACACTGTAAGTGTTATTAACTTGGTGAAACTCTATAGTTCCTTAATCAGACAGCAAACAAGTCAAAATTCACAGAATCAAACTAGATGCTTTTGGGTGCAACTTCACATTTTGTTTATCTCACACAGCTTACTTGACTTTTTTGAAATGAAAATGTTGCTCACTGTGACGACGTGTGCCATTTTTTCATGTGATTTTTAAGGCTTTTTAAATGTTTAAAACTCTTTCCACACTGAGTACAGTAGTACGGCTTCTCTCCAGTGTGAAGCTGCTCATGTGCCTTCAGGGATCCTAATAGAGTGAAGCTCTGCTCACAATATGAGCACTTGTGAGGTTTTTCTCCAGTGTGAATCCTTTGGTGCTGTTGCATACTGTCAGCTCTAGTAAAGCTCTTCCCACACTCATAGCACACATGATCTTTCTTACTGGTGTGTGTTTTCTGGTGCCTTTTACAATGATCCGGCCGAGCAAAACACTTTTCACAATACGAACATGCATAAGGTCTCACATTTCTATGAATTTTCATGTGCTTTTCTAGATTTGATGATGATTTAAAATGTGTACCACACTGATCACAGGTGAATGGCTTTTCTCCAGAGTGAACGAGCAGGTGACGGTCCAGACCAGTTTTACATTTAAAACTCTTTCCACACTGAGTACAGTGATACGGCTTCTCTCCAGTATGAATTCGCTTGTGTTCTTTCAGGGTTCCTGACTGAGTGAAGCTCTTGTCACAATATGAGCACTTGTAAGGTCTTTCTCCAGTGTGAACTCTTTGGTGCAGCTTCAGATGGCCAGTTGTATTAAAGCTCTTCCCACACTCACGACACACATGATCTCTCACTTCACTACGTGTTTTCTGGAGCCATTTACAATTTTCCATCAGTGAACAGTCAGCTGAATTTCTTAATCTTTGAGTTCTGACGTCACTGTGTTCCTCCTGTCCTTCAGTCAGCTCTTGTCTTCGCTCTTTCACTTCTTTCTGGTCTAAAATAAACAAAGTAAGTAGTAAGAATTAGTTCAAGGAGGACAAATGTGAAAATTCAACTGAACTCCAGCAGAAAATATCAGAGATCAGGTTAATGAGTTGCATTTTCTCTATTATATATATATATATATATATATATATATATATATAAGCTTTGTTAATATAATAAATTGTATTAACTGCTATACAAGGCTTCTGTATTTATCATCTCTATATTGCTCATTATTTCACAGCTATCAAAGTAGTCAATAATGAAGAATAGAAACCAACCTTTCTGATCCTCTGTATCCTCATGTTTTATTATGCATAACACTGGATCACCAATGTCCTTGTTTTCTTCTTTAACACACTCCATCTTTACCATAGTATGTTAAACAGATTGCAGTTGTTACACCTGGAGTCTCTCCTGCTGTTCTTGTCTTATAAGATGATTATCAGCACATCTAGTTGAAAATGAATGCCATCCTATGGGCACATCTTAAAGAACCAGACCTGTTGAAGTAAAAAAAAAGTATTTTTCTGCAATTTATTGCTTAATTTATTTTGTATCTCCATACATTCATCCGTCTTATGCAATTTTATTAGGTATATATATATATATATATATATATATATATATATATATATATATATATATATATATATATTGTTTGTTTTTTTCTGAAAACACTACAGTAGTAAATTGATAGGATTTGTCAGTAAACAGATTCCTTTGCTAATAATTGTTTGTATCATTAAAATAAACAGTATGCTGTTCTGATAGCATCTTTATTGTATCTTAAATATGTATCTAGTATGTATCTAGTTACAGCACTGAATTACATGCAACACAAAGTAAAACAAAACAAAATCTAACAACGTGGACGTAAAAATGGCTGATATTATGAAACATTTATAAACATTACACATGAATGAACGAAGCAAGCTCATCTACAAACGAAAGCAGCTGACTCTGCCATAGAAACAGCTGAGATGCTAAATTAGGTTCATAACATTTAGACACGACAAAATGAAAAGAAAACATTAAACTAATCGAAAGACAGTTCGTTTACTGTTGAGCGCGACTGTTAGTAAACGTTCAGATATGAATCTTTCTGAATAAATCCATCACATGATATTGCCTTTAGTTGTTTTTAATTCTTACCTCTGTAGTTCGCTCGTTCTCTCTCTTCTTAAATTTACTGCCGCAAACGCGCTCTCTACTGTCGTAAACACTGAGCAACAAACGTTTCTCGCTTCAAAGGGGCGAGAAAAAAGACTCACAAAGACAGCTCCTTTGATCTTACACTGTTTTTGTTGGCATAAAGTGGCAGTTTACAGTGAATGAAGAGTGTCGCTTTGATTTCAATCCAAAATTTAAGCATTTCATTGTTGGACAAAAGAACAAAAACGCTTCGTATGAAACTCCGTGAATAAAACACATCCCACTTCTCTCTGATAGCGGTCCCTTGACTCTATAATGATATAAAATATCCCAGAAATGAGTGACTCTTGTTTCTACCTGGTACCTATATTAAGATTTAGGTGGTTAGTCAGTCAAGACCCCTGCTAAAAACAACAACAACAACAACAAAAAAAAAACAATAGAAACCATCACAGAAATTCTAATGGTTTCCATTAAAATACCATTATAAACCATTAGCTTTTTCCAAATTCCCTTTTGTAGTGTGTTCTGGGCATTTTTCCAACAGGATTTAACATCTCACAAATAGAATCCATCACACACCAGTAGACACCATTATAGTTTCCATTAAAACAATACAATTCCCATTAAAAACATTACATTTTCTATTGTGTTTTGGGCAGGCTTCTATTGTTTTTTTTTTCAGCAGGGATGCATTACCATAAAACGCTTAATTAATTAAAATGCGTTCAATTCTATAACGCACTGCGTAAAATCACACATAAACAGATGTTGTCTTGTCAGTAAAATGGTCATTTTATTCTTGTTATATATTATATATATATGCATATATGTGTATATATTTATAAATAAATGTGTCTGATTTATTTGAAAACTCACAAACTGAGGGAATCCTCTCAAACCTGGTTTTTGTTACATTTGTTTCCTGTCTGTTTTATTTCGATGTCTACGTCTTTATGAGGGGATTTTCAATCAGAGAATAAAAATGCATAAATGCAAAATTAAATATGTTCCCCAACAAAACCCCATAACTAGTTTATTTTAAGAAACTACACATTTAGCTACTTTATCTGAATCTCACATGCTTGAATTATTTGAATCTGTAGAAAACATTTGCTCACAGTGACACAGAACAATGCTTTTCCATATGAATCGCTACAGTCTTTGACTGAGTGAAACTCTTTCCACACTGCGTACAGTAGTACGGCTTCTCTCCAGTATGAACTCGCTCATGTACTTTCAGATTTCCAGACACAGTAAAACTTTTGTCACAATATGAGCACTTGTAAGGTTTTTCTCCAGTGTGAACTCTTTTGTGCCGTTTCAACTGGCCAATAGCAGTAAAGCTCTTCCCACACTCACAACACACGTATTCTTTTACGTCATCATGCATTTTCTGGTGCAGCTTACAACTGTTCAGTCTTGAAAAACTCTTTCCACACAAAGAACACAAGTGAGGCTTTTCATCTGAATGAACATTCATGTGACATTTCAGATTTGATGCCGATTTAAACTTTTTACCACACTGATCACAGCTAAAGGGCCTTTCTCCAGAGTGAATTTGCAGATGATAACGGAGATTTTTGCTACTTATGAAACCCTCTCCACACTGAGTACAGTGATACGGCTTCTCTCCAGTATGAACTCGCTCATGTGCTTTCAAGTTTCCAGAAAGAGTGAAAGTCTTGTCACAATATGAGCACTTGTAAGGTTTTTCTCCAGTGTGAATTCTTTGGTGCTGTTTTAGTTGACTAGCTGTAGTAAAGCTCTTCCCACACTCACAACACACATGATCTCTCACTTCATCGTGTATTTTTTTATGCTGTTTACAACTGTCCAGTCGTGAAAAACTCTTTCCACACAAAGAACACTCATAAGGTTTCTCATCTGAATGAACTTTCTGGTGTGTTTTTAGTTTTGATGATGAAATAAAATGTTTACCACACTGATCACAGATAAAAGGCTTTACTCCTGAGTGACAGAGCAGATGTTTACTGAGACCTGATGAACGAGTGAAACTCTTTCCACACTGATGGCATGTGTACGGTTTCTCTCCAGTGTGCATTCTTACGTGTGTGTTAAGATTTCCTTTGTGTGTGAAGCTCTTTCCACACTGTGAGCAGATGTGCAGCTTTTTGGCTTTTGTTCTTTGAGCTTGGAAGGTATAACGTTCATCCTCTGCTTCATTTAGTTCATGTATTTGCTGGTTCACTTCCATCCAGTCTAAAATAAAAATAATATGTGGTTAAAATCAGTTCAAGTGAACCCTGATTTAATAGCAGAAAGAAACTGAGATATCTATATAAAGTATCAGATGTCTGATGTGCCAAAGGTTAGTTCTGTCATCCTCTTGTTAATTAAATTAAAATGTGGATGACAACTGCTATACAACAAGATTCTGATCATTTAAATGCATTTTATGTATCATTTATCTTCTCAATATTACTCAAATCAAGAATGGACACCAACCTGTTTGTTCCTCAGTATCTTCATGTTTAATTATACATGGTTCTGGATAACTCACGTCGTCAATCTCCACTTTAGCAAACTCCATATTTTTCATATTTCAGTCAATTTCTCCTGTTATTTACTCTAAGGACAATCTTCTTCTTTCACGTTTTGTAGCAGGTTCTAAACCACTTTAAGGTGTATTTGCGCCATCTACTGGAATGTAGAGCACTGTGTTTGGAAAAAGGGAATAAATGACCCAATTCCTGTCATTCTGTTTGATTCAATTTAGAAGTGCATTATATAATCAGACAGTATATATATATATATATATATATATATAAGAGTTTTTTAGTGCAGAAAAAAAAATGCATGGATGCATAGTCATGAAATCTTTGCTTTCGTTCCTAGTCTCAGACATTTGTGACCCTTTGTGAAGCTTATTTGTTCAGCTTATAAATCTTAATTTCTAAAAACTGACCCTTATGACTAGTTTTGTGGTCCAGGGTAACATCTGGTACGACACTTCCAACGTATTTATAAGAGAGCAAGAATCAGAATAAAAATCATTAAGAAAACAAACATTAAAATAATATAATAAAGTAGTTGCTAGTGCCCAATAAAAATATACAACACACAAAATAAGTGGCATTTCACAGCAGCACTTATTTATTTTAACAAAACATTTGCTTTGTTTGAATCTCATATTATTCACTCCATAGAACTGAAAAAAAAATAAATAAAAAAAATAATTGCTAGTGTCTTTTAGATTTCGCAAAACTTATAAAGACACCTCTACACGGTTACATCATTGTTTATCAAATCTTCCTACCACCTTTACAGCCTAACTTGGTTGTTATCTTATTTAGGTTAATGCGTTGTTCAACTTTACATTTCACTGATTGACAGAAAAATGCAAATTAAAAACAGTATTATTTTACTTAATTTTTCATTGCAAAAATTAGTCAGCACTGTTGCGATGGCAATAAATAAGAACATAAAAGTAATATTTGCTCTCAAGAACCTCTACAGAAAGTTTGCTATAAATTTCGTCTGTGTTTCAAACCCATAAATGTGAAAAGGACACTTCTTAAGTGTGAGAAACTGATTGTTTGGTTGATTAAAAACCCCAGCTGCTCAACTTTGGACAATGCTTTTCCATATGAGCAAGTAAACTTGCTTCAGTGTTGGGAAGGTTACTTTGGAAATGTAATCGGTTACAGATTACAAGTTACCCTATTTAAAATGTACTAAGTAGTGTATCTATTTCAATTACTTTATTAAAGTAATGTAACTGATTACATTTGATAAATTTTCTAAATTTCTAACGAATGTTAATCATTTTGAAACATGTAAAGCAGGCAGGTTTAACCTTACAGTAGAACTCAGCACTGATTACTGTCAGACTTTCAGAATCCCTCATCACTTGAATTATAATAACTGAATTTTAAAGCACAGCCACCACAAAATCAAACCTTAGCACCTCTTTTCACTTTGAGATCATTCTGAGGTTAAATGCAGATTTAAAATCATAACAAGAAATAGTTTAAAAGCTATGATAGTGTTTTTGAAATCAGGAAACACTGGCATCTAACAGTTAAATATATATATATATAAAAAATAAATAAAACAAACATACACATAAACCCAAATAGGGAAAAAAAAAAACAGTTATTGAATAAATGTGTCCTAAACTTCTGAAACATTGGTGTCTCATTTAGAGCAGTCACTGCAATTTATGAAAGAAATCAATTAAATCTGTGTTTGAAAATATTCAGGTGTAACCCTCTTTGTAATCTTTAACATTTTTAAAAGTAACTGTAATTTAATTTTTTTTCTCAGTGACTGTAACTGATTACAGTTAAATTTATTTTGTAATTAAATTACATAATTTCATTACATGTAACCAGTGTTGGGGAAAGTTACTTTTAAAAGTAATTCATTACAATATTGCATTACTCCCTAAAAAAGTAACTAATTACGTTACTTAGTTACTTTTTATGGAAAGTAATGCGTTACGTTACTTTTGCGTTACTTTTTAAATATGAGCAGGGCTTGATTGTTTGTTTTTAATATAAAAAGTTCTATTATAGCAAATGTAAAAGCCCTTTCACACCAAAAACTATAATGAATAAACCTCAGGCTGAAGGAAAAGTAAATTAACGTCTGTACAGTAGAACGCAGGAGAAGAAGGTTCAACACTCTTCAACTCTAAAAGACAATGAAGCACAATTGTTAGTTTATCTAAAGTCATTTTTGGATCATCGACTGGATCATCGAAGGTCAGCAGCAAAGACATTGGTTAATAGATACATTTGTGTTATTTAACATATTTAATTATTGCAGGTCATATTCTGAGTTTGCATTTCACTCTTTTAATTCATTTTGATGAATACTGAATCTGTTTTTTTTGACAGTGAGATGAATTAATGCACGTTCACCTTTAGTCTAGAACTACAGTAACATCATGTTCACATACAAAGCCTCTGTGCTTCCAATTTCTCTCAACATTGAGACTTGTAAGTCAATAAATGGAAAAAACAAAGTAACTGGCATTACTTTTTTGAAAAAGTAACTTTACTAGTTACTTGAAAAAAGTAATCTGATTACGTAACTCGTGTTGCATGTAACTAGTTACTCCCCAACACTGCTTGCTATGTATGCAACACTCTTCCCACACTGAGTACAGTGGTACTGCTTTCCTCTAGTATGAACATGCTTGTGTATATTCATAAGCGAAACTCCGTTCACAGTGTGAACACTAGTAAGGTTTTTCTCCAGTATGAATGTGCAGATGACGTACGAGACCTGATGCCTCCACGAAACTCTTTTCACACTGCGTACACCTGTACGGTTTCTCTCCGGTATGGAGCATTATGTGCCTATCAAGATGTACTTTTTGCGTGAAACTATATTCACAATGAGAGCACGTGTACGGTCGCTCTCCAGTATGAACTCTTAAGTGTCTCTTAAGATTCTGTCTATCTGTGAAACTCTTTCCACACTGGGAGCAGCTGAAAGACCTGATCTTAAAGGCCTGATGGTAAAATTTGATGTGCTTGCTAAGGTGTGCTTTTTCTGCAAAACTCTTTCCACAATCAGGGCAGGTGTTTGGTTTCTCTCCAGTGTGTCGTCTTAGGTGTACCTTAAGTCTGTATTCATTCGGACAGACCTTTCCACACTCAGTGCAGGTGTAAGACGTCCCTCCGATATGCATTCTTATGTGCTTGGCAAGATGTTGTTTTTCTGCAAAACTCTTTCCACACTGAGGGCATGTGAACGGTTTCTCTCCAGTATGAATTTTTAAGTGTCTTTTAAGTCTGCATTTAAATGCATAGCTCTTTCCACAATGAGAGCAGATGAAACTCTGCTTTTCTCCAGAGTGAATTTTTGCATGGTTTTTTAGGCTCTCTCTACTTGCAAAACCGCGTCCGCATTGATCACATTCAAAAGGCTTTTCTCCGGTGTGAATTCTTATATGGCATTGAAGGTGTTTGTTTAGTATGAAACTCTTTCCGCAATGATGGCAGGTGTACGGTTTTTCTCCAGTGTGAGTTTTTAAGTGATAATCCAGGTTCTCTTTCCGTGTAAAACTTGTTTCACACTGATGACATTTCAAAGACTTTATGGCTTTTGTTCTTTGAGTTCTGCTTCGTGAGACATTCTTTTTATTAAACGTTTCTTCTCCATTTAAAAGACTTTTCTCACACCACTCCACTCCCTTCGGTTCTTGATTTTCCTCTTTCACCTCCATCAGATCTGAAAAAAAAAAGTATTAAATCAAATGCAATCTGAATCAAAATGTAATAAAAGTAATCAACAGAAATCAAACATCTATTTGCATGTGATCTTTGATTGGATAAAGTTAATTCTGATGTTAATACACTCAAAAAAGTCTAATCAAACTATTACTGTACCGCATTATAAAGATTTAGATGAATAGTCCAATGCATTTTTAATTAGTTGTAATTTCACTGCTTCTTATTTTCTAACTGCGGATATAATATGTGACCCTGGACCACAAAACCAGTCTTAAGTCGCTGGGGTATATTTGTAGCAATAGCCAAAAATACATTGTATGGGTCAAAATTATAGATTTTTCTTTTATGCCAAAAATCATTAGGATATTAGGTAAAGATCATATTCCATAAAGATATTTTGTAAATTTCCTGCTGTAAATATATCAAAACGTCATTTTTGATTAGTAATATGCATTGCTAAGAATTCATTTGGACAAAAACACAAATTACATCAGATACGCGTTTGCACCCATTAAACAACAGAGGACCAAACAATCAATTTGATCATTTAAATTAATATTATGAGTCAGAATGCAGCTTCCTCTGAAACACCAAATGTATATTCTAGGATATATATATATATATATATATATATATATATATATATATATATATATATATATATATATATATATATATATATATATTCTATTTGCTGTTACAAACACTACATACACTATCTGTTTCATTTTGCAGCAGAAAAGTACACGGGTCTGTACAAAGACATTACATACAGAAAACTGCATTTTAACACCCGAACACTTATTAGTTATATCACATATCTTCTTATTTTAAAGAAGAGATCTCTTACCAGTTGTTTTCTTCCCGCATATGTACAAATACTACACTCCGCCGTAAACGCGCTCTCACTGTCGTAAACATCTACCGTACCGCGTCTGCTGGTGTCACAGTGAAAGTCTTGTGTTCCTCCAGGTGGCGCTGTCTGAATGACTGTCAAACTGAGACGCTTGGCATTCTTATTTGATTTTAACGTAGCGTGAAAGATCACAAGAGACTGACACGTGACTTCTGTTGCATTCTTTGATATTTTATAAGGTTTCACTCATAGGGTGAATTCAGGTAAAGTGAGCCACTTTTTGTAAAACGTGTAGCCTAATTTAGATACCAAGATGTTTTTTTCTGTTCTTTTTTTACTTTATTGCGTTTGTTAACTTTAAGGTCCAGCTATAATATTCTAATTTGAATACAGTTCATATAAAGTGCCAGATATATACCGATGAACATTTTGAGGTCATGTAGGCCTACTCCAGACACATTTCTTTTCAGGTAAAGTGGGCCAGCTGGTCTGATAAAGTGGGCCATCCCTTATTTATCAAAAATTGTGCTGCATCTTAACACATGGGCTTGGTTTCACAAACAGGACTTAGAGTTTAGACTAAACCAGGATTAGGACATTTAAGTATTTTATTTATTTATTTATTTTATAAATGTGCCTTAGGACAAAAAAAAAAAAAAAAAAAAAACATTACTGGTGTTCATCTTGAGACGAAACAAAGGCACTGATATATATTTTAAGATCAGTCAGTGCAAGGTTCTTTCAGGTGAAACAGCCAAGATTTACATTTTAGTCTGGGACTAGGATTAAGCCTTGTCTGCGAAACGGGGATGATTTATTAACACAAGCAACAACAAATTAGGTAAAAAAAAAAAATAATAATAATAATGAGGAACATTTAACATGGTAACCATATGTAAAAATGTTTTTCTATGCTCTAAACACTTTAATTGTGTCCATATTTTAAAGCTTTACATTCTACATTTATATTTTTCTGCTCTCATCCTTTCTTCACTCCACATATTGAACTACATTGTCTTCCTTTCTATTCTATCTTTCCTTTCTTCCATCTCTGACTTGAATTCCTGACTTCAGTCTAAATTTCTGTTTTCCAAAAAAGTAAATTATAATTGTCAACTATAAAATAATTATTTAATGATTTTAAGTGTAATTACGGAAGGTTAAAGGTCGGCCCACTTTACCTGAATCCCACTGGCCCACTTCATCTAACACACTCAGCCAAAGTGGGCCAGCAATATTTAAACACCTTACAAGAAAACTAACACATTTTGTTTTATGTATTCTTTGCATTTTATACCCTGTTGATGGTAGTATTGAATAAAACAGGAACAGTCATAATAATGTTTGTTTACATTTAATAAGCAACCTTATAAGTTACAAATAAAAATCTTATATCAAAGGGTTTTATCGATTGGGTGCAACACTCTCTGCCAACTTATTACAATCTAATTAATAATAAACCTGGACACATAATGGGTTTCATTACATTAGTACTGAAATACTAAACTTTGCTTCTTAAAGGGGCCACACATTAAATCACATTTCTGTACAGTTACGGAGCAAATACACTATCATCATACATATGAATCAGTTACTCTACTAGCATTTCATTCTTAATTTCATTGGTTGACAGCAAATCAAACAGCATTGCAATACATTTCAATTAGTTTAAAAATAGAAATACTCAGCATTAGTCTTTCTTTATATTCTCACAGACATAGATCACTATGTAGAAATCAATAAAGCTCCTCCCAGACTCACAGAAATATTTTTCTGTTTTATTTCTCATAAATTCTACACTTGACAAATTGTAAATGATGTGAATATATCTATTTTAAAACATTTTACTCACACTAAGAGTTGACCGAAGTTTCACTCTTAAGTCTAACCCCCACAGAAGATGCACCGTTTCTTTAAGACAAACTCTATATTTTATCTCACACAATCTACTTGAATATATTTGACATGAAAATGAATGTTGCTCACTTGCAATATTTTCTCATATGAGTGAGAAGGTTTGATGATTGTGTGAAACTCTTTCCACACTGAGTACAGTGATACGGCTTCTCTCCAGTATGAACTCGCTCATGCTTTTTTAGCTCTTCAGACTGAATGAAACTCTTGTCACAATATGAGCACTTGTAAGGTTTTTCTCCAGTGTGAACTCTTTGGTGCTGTTTCAGATGGGAAGCTGTAGTAAAGCTCTTCCCACACTCACAACACACATGATCTCTCACTTCATTGTGTGTTTTCTGGTGCTGTTTACAGTACGTCAGCCGTAAAAAACTCTTTCCACAGAAAGAACACACATGAGGTTTCTCACCTGAATGAACCAGCAAAACTCTTTGCACACTGAGGACATGTGTATGGTTTCTCTCCGGTGTGGACTCTCATGTGCACATTAAGGTTTCCATTGTCTCTGAAACTCTTTCCACACTGTGAGCAGGTGTGCAGCTGTTTGGCTTTTTTTCTTGAAGTTTTGATTTTACAACACTCCTCCTCTTCTTTCAGCTTCACTCTTTCCTGTTTGACTTCAATCCAGTCTAAAATAAACAAATTGTGTGGTTAAAATCAAGTTTGTTACATTAATGTTTCTCAGAAGTCAACAGTGAAGAATCATGAATGGACACCAACCTGTTTGTTCCTCGGTATCTTCTTGTTTTATTCTGGATGGTTCTGGATCACTCATGTCTTCAATCTCCTCTTTAATAAACTCCATCTTTAGTATGTCACAGATTTCAGCTGCTGCACCTGGAGTTTGTACCTGTATGATGTAGGATGATGTGAATATTCCTCATCTTTTTAACCCAGTTAAAGCACAAACCCCGCCCACCACAGATCAGTAAAACAGAACAGAACAAAGCAGATATCGTTAATGTACTTAATGATATTTAAGTGTAACCCATTATTCAAGATGAAGGAGTCTGATTCAACAAGAAATATCAGAAATCCAAGTCTTGATTGTGGCGAAAGGAGGATTTGGGGATGGAGAAAGCTAATTTGCAACTAAGCAAGCAAAAAAGCTGCTGAATAATACTGAATAGAGCTTATATAGAAATGCTGTGATAGTTGTCATATTCTTATATGTAGATGTGATCAGCTGAGAGTCAGCCGATGCAAGCTTGACTCACATGACCTGCCAGAACCAACCCTATACACTTAATTTGACCTCCAAATCTCTGTCCAAATATAAAATAATGATGGTGCAATCTTTGAGTATTTTTTTACCCTATAATTTGCCTCCAAAGGTGAAAATACTCTATAAAACATTGAGTTCTCTGTACATATTCATCCATGACATTTAATACATTAAGACATTTATGTATTTCTCTCAACAGAAAGAGCTGTGAACTGAATCCATGAAGTCTATTTTGTTGATGTTATTGAGTTGTCCAATGAAATCAGTGGTGAAACAGGGCTTGCCCTTAACCAGTTCAGGAAAAAACACACTTTGACAAAACCTAAAATGATAAACATTGCATTTCAATTATGTTATGTATAATTGGTTTAAACAAATACAGCCTGAATGAAAATGCTAGTTTATGCTATTTCAGTGTAAAAAAGCATGAGTGCAGGGATGATTTCTGTAGTCTTTCATGGTATTTTTAATCATGTTTAACCTGAGGGGTAAGAGATTATCTATATCAATAGGTGATTATCACAGAGATTTTCAATAGGTGATCATCACATAAAGTGTTGATCCTGTAGTTTGTCTCAGTCTGTTGACACACAATGAAATGTGTTAATGTGGCAATTTACAGAAGATCTCAGACATCATCATAATGAATGAGGAGAAAACAAGAGAACTATAGGCTTTTCAGCAGCTCATTTAAACGTTACGCCTCTGTTTCTGTCAGACTATTGTTTCACTAATTGTCAGATACACTGTTTTTTTTTTTTTTTGGAAAATTTTAATTTTATGCAAAAATGCTGCAATTACTTTGACAATATGAATTTGACAAATATTGTATGTCACACCAATCAAGTACATGAAAATATATTACACTAACTGCATGAATGGATAGACTTCATGACAACATTTGGACAACATTATGCTATTTATGCATTGTCATTAGAATCACTAGAGTTTAATGCACACTGAGTACAGTAGTGCGGCTTCTCTGCAGTATGAACTCGCTCAGGTTTCCAGACACAGCAAAACTCTTCTCACTATATGAACACCTGTAAGGTTTTTCTCCAGTATTGTTTTATGCTGTTTCAGTTGGTTTACTCTAGTAAAGCCCTTCCCACATTCACAACACATGTGGTCTCTCACTTCATGATGTGCATTTCCTGTTAAAAATATGGAGATTTTGATGGTTATCATCAGTAGCATAAAAAACAGCTTTATAGGATGGTTTGCTCATTTTATATAACCCAGGGTTTTATAGAAATTAAACTGGTCACAGGTTATATTATTCAATTAATAACACAAATGACAGAAATCCATTAAAATACAGGCTGAACAGGGGGTGTATAAACAACAATATAGGCCTTCTCTTTAAATTCTTTTAGAAACTTTGAAATGGTTTATGAACAATTAAGATATTATAAAATAGAAGTATCAACGTAGTTTTGAAACACATGGTAACATCCTGTACAAGACCATAAAACTTCACAGTTCAGTTAATACAAGCTTAGACAAAAACAAGAAGTTCTATAAAATGATAAACCTAATTTCAGCCTAATAAATGATTATGCATGTTATATATAAAATATTATTGGTCTGAACAACAACAGCACAGGCTGAATAAAAAACACTAAGGTCAGATGAAAAGAAAATGTCATCGAAACCAGATGAGCATTCAAAAACCGCCCGGGTGTACAAATCATGTGACTGACCAGTCTTTCAATGTAAGAAATGCAAGCATGGTTTTTGTAGCTTTTAAAATGGAAGCAAAGCAGTCAGTCAAGTTTACATTACATTTAGTAAAGTGATTTCCACTTTAATTAAAAAATATATAACGAACAGAATTCATATAACCATATTAAAGAAAAAAATATGTTTTGCTAAAGTTTTTGGAGAAAGGGTGCCGCCATCATGTAATACCACAGCGTGCAGTTAAGTAATATATACATTACTTTAAATGTTATGTAATTTCTTAGCAAATAGACTATGATACTGTGCATATGACTTTTTTGACTATGACTAGTTACATACGACTTACATATGACTAGTTGCTACTAGTATTTATTTATTTATTTATTTTCATTGTTGCTTTGATTAATGGCAAATTAAACAGTGTTAGTTTGTTATGCGGAAATTCTGAAAATACGAATAAATCTTACTTAATACAAAACTAATCTGACTTCTCTACCACGGACAATACAGGTAACTGCAGTTGTCAATAACACAATACAATACTACAATACCACTTCAATACAATCCACTACTTCCCTTACTGATGTAGAACCTGGTCGAAAAAGAACGCACACACATGTTTTAACTTAAGAAACTAATCTAACTTCACCAGCTCGTAAAATGAGCAAATGACCAACTAGCGTCCGGCCATACTCGCCATACCACCAACGAGAGACTCGTAAAACATGATAAGGTGAGGATGAACGGCCCACGCTACATCTGTTCGGAATTTAAAAACGGATAATTACTCCTTTGGAGACGCTCCAGAACCAGAGCGTTCGCGATACTGCGACCCCGCTAACATAAACTACCTTTCCGATAAACAAAATTTGACTGACTTACGATCGTCTCAGCAAAGACGATCACCAGAGACACACAACGTGATACTCCTCATGACCTCACGACCTCAGCTCTGGTCTCCTGCATTCTAGGAGAAAGCCCTTTTCTCTTACAACAAAGGAATTCTAGTTATACAAAGTTTCTTCCAAACTTTTATGGACTTTGCCAGAAAAGGACAATCAAGAAAAGACTTCTGCTATTAAAGCGACTCAAGAAAAATATATATGAATGTGGTATTCTATGTTTCATTTAATCTTACTGTAATTATCAGAACCAAGGATATTTTAATCTATGATTTAACTCATCAGTAGGTAAAATTACAAGTAGTCGAGATGACAAATACCTCATGTTGATGTCTTATATATATGTATATCGATATATAGACATATGCTTGGTGTTTTATGCTATGCATGGTGTTTTAGTTTGATCTTTTCTTTATAACGGTCTTTTTGAATAATATATATATAGCCTTGTCTAGTATCGGGTCAAAGCTTTTCTCAAATGCCAGAAGTTGAACAGAACTATATGTCGATTTTCAGTCTCGTATGAATGAGGAATACTTTTATAAGAAGTTATTAAGAAATGGTCCCTCATGTGACATATTTATGAGCAGATAATGTATGCACGAAGAAGAAGTCGTGTTGGGCGGGGCTCCGCCCTACAGAGACAATATGATTGGGTCAGACAGTGAATAGGATGGACTTAATTCTGTCCGATAAAAACAGACACCCCCACATTGTTGGAAGCTCAGCTCAGTTAGAGAAAAGATGAAAACACAAAGATAACGGTTGGAAACAACTGGTGAAAACCTGCAAGGAAACTTGGCTGAAAGTCTGGGCGTTGCCCTCCTGATCCTGCTGCGAAACATCTGGCTGATCATCTCAAAGACTTCAACACTGTCAACTTCAGACCAAAAACTTGCAAAGAACTTCAAAGCCTTGCCGTTCGCGCGGTGCCAGGAAGCCACGAATCGTAGAGAGGATTCCCGAGTGACGTCACGCGACAACGACACAGAAAAGAAAGCCGGGATTCCCTCAAGAAGCAGCCTTCAACTCAACTTCACTCACAGCAAGTAAAACAAACAAGTCTCTTATTCGCTGAAGCTGAATTGAATTGAATGAATCGTTAAAAGATAACAATAACTGAGTCTTCTGTTTGTGACGGCCGAAGGTCGTTTTATTCTCGGGAAAAGAGAATAGCTTAACTTTTCAAACTGCTTTGATCTTGCCATAGTGTGTGTATATGTGTGTGTGTGTGTGTTTTGTTTGTATTATACCCTGGAATAGTAAATAAACTCTCGATTAATTTTTATTGAATAGTCTGGTGCCATGATTTTCAAATCTTAAATTATTTGCCATAGATCGTGTTACCTGTGCTCAGAGATTTCCTAATCAAATCTGTATTATTATCAACAATATGAAGAATTGCTAATTTATACTGTATTAATACTTGCTGGTTGAGCAGTTAATAAGGTATAAATTGTACCTTCTGATTAATATCAATTGATCTATACATTGGTGATTAATATTAATTAATCCGATCAAAGTCGGATTTCTACGATTTGATTCCCTAAAGCTAAAATTTATAAATAAAAGGATAAAACCCTTGCTAAATCCTTTACACTGAAGTATGGTGACGGCATCCCGTTAAGAAGCTAATTTCACTACCTCAAACCACACATGAGCACCAGTTCATTAGCATCTATACTCTCTCACCGCCACCCTCATCTCCTGTAAATATAGAAAATCAGATAGGAGTTTAAATGTCAATCAAAAATATTTTCAATACATCAATATCAACAAATATGAAGGAAGGAAGGGATCTCATTTCACTATTTACAGGGTATCTGCAGATTTTAAAAAAATTAATTTAAGGCAATTTATGACCCAGTTTAAGAGCTGCACAAGTAAAATGAACACAGAACGAGCAGGCTTGGACAATGTCTATGGTAACATACAGTACTGAGCCATAAAATTACATGATTTTCAGTTCAGATACAGTTTTCACAAAAACAAAAATCTTATACAACAGCATTTCAGGCTATAGACAATTTTTATGAAAAGGGATAAATCAAGCATATAAATTATGTCTTAATTGTTTAGATTTTTAGAAGGCACATTAACTTAGTCGGTTCCCTTCAGATACATTCACATAAAGACATCCGCGCCACGTTTTGAATTGAAACGTGCAGCGCTCATATTTATTCAATGACATTGTTGCCTTTTTAAGTTTAATCCTGCAGTATCGCAACTCTTGTCTTTCCGTCGCCAATTGTAAGACCTCTAGAAATTATAATTAAGACATTTCTTATACCATTTAACGTATTTAAAACTTTTTATGGCCTTAAGTTTGATACAACTTACTTTAAGAGTTTTTAAGGACCTGCGGGATCTGTATTTAAGGTAGCCCGTCGGGCAGGGCAGTGATATATTTTGGTAGCCCGACTGGAAAACACAATAGCCCCGGGACGTCGGGCTAGCGATTTTGCGAGCCCTGAACTGGATTCCACTCTTCTTTTATTTGCATCAATTATGGTGAAAAATAACACAATTTGTAGCAGAAAGGTGAGAAACCTTTAAACAGAAACAAAAGGTACAACATATGTAAATGAATTGCAAATAAACTTGTTAAACAACCACTGCTGTCATTTTGATTCTTTGTACACTTGTCAGTGCAATATGCAGCATAGTACAGACAATTAACCTAAATATTTAGTTTCAATGCATGTTTATGAAATCAAATTAATATTATTTTGATGATTGGCTTATTCGCACATGAACTTCAGAAATAAACAATATTCTATTGTCCCTATACCAGCGATCAGACACAATCAAATATAAGCAAAGCAATACACTCGTGGCTTAATAACATTGATATTTGCTGCACTGAACTATTAGTCATCATTTGGAATAGTTAAAGCTGCAGTCCGTAAGTTTTGCCTCTTTGTCGCCATCTCTATTTGAAAACCTGGAATTGCAGCTCTGTGCGGAATTATCTTCCGTGCGCAGGGTTGTGATCCGGTGTTCCGGCACGGCTCCAGCGCGGATGAATCTAATGTTCTGAGGTGAATGTGTGTGTAATGGCGCCGACGAGAGGTGAGGCGTACGGATCTGTGTGCAAGCAAGTCAAATATCAGCAAACAGGTATAGCATGGGCAAGGCACAGAGTATTCCGAGGGCATGCGTGGGTCATCGATCAGCGAATAATATCCAGAGGACTTGACAAGAGGGGTAATCCGATAACGAGAGCAATAATCTAGGAGAGGTGCAAACAGAGTCCGAAACAGCAAGCAAAGGGTTAATCCAAGATACGTGGCAAGAATCAGGAACCAGGAAATCAGGCAAGGCAAGACTATGACTAGACTTAGAAAACTATAGCAGGCTCCGTAAAGTAGCTATTAGCTATCACAGTGATAAACGCTAAACAATACTCGGCAACTGAACGAGGAAGTCCATGGCTTATAAAGTATGTCTGATTGGATACAGCTGTGTGCGTATGATCAGGTGAGTGTGTGATTAGTGAGATGGCTGATGGGAAATGCAGTCCATTGTGATGTGTGGTGTGAAAGTCAATATGATGGAAAGGCGACCTCTACTGGCAGTCGGACGCAAGGCCGCGAACCAGATTCGTGACAGTGTGGCAGTCAGTCACCTCAGTGATGTGGACTGTACTCAGGGATCACAGATTCTAGCCTACGTCTTGGAATATATAACCCATATAAGAATTTTCACCGTATATTGTCATCTGAACAAGTAAGTAGGCAAGCCCGTGACCAGCGTCTGAAGCATATATACAAAAGCACCACATGTTGGCCGGCGACAACCACAGTATAAAGGGGCGCCGGGAAAATACATCATTCTCTTCTTTGTCTTCAGTGACTGTTTTGTTTGAAGCGTGTATTCTACAGGTAAGAAACGATTTTTCTACTATGGCGAGCACTAGCAAGGCATTTAAGAGATGTGTGCATCCGTGTCCTAGTAATTTGACACCTGATGACACACACGATCTTAGCGTCTTTTGTTTGGGCGAGGAGCACGCACGCGATGTCATCGAGGGGGCAATCTGCGTGCACTGTGAGCTTTTTTCTATGAGAAAGCTCTGCTCTCGTCTGTCTCTCTTTTCAAGGAAGGAGGGACAGCCGTCTGCTTCCCGCGGCTCGAGACCCACTGCTGCTGAGGCACGGAGGAGAATGAGCTCGTGGGGCTCGCAGGCGGAGCTGGCTCATGTGTTAGAGAGGGGGCTTTCCCTCTCGCGCTCGTCGGCCGCGAACGAGAGTGAGTCGCGGGATGACGATGATGTGATCTCTCTGACATCATCTGATCCAGCAGCTAGTGCTTTGCTGGGTTATGCCCAGGAAGAGCAGGAGATGTCCGAGGGTGAAGAAGTTGAGACTGAGCCCTCTCAATCCTCCTGCCCTGCGTATGACGAACTGTTGGAGGTAATGGAACGCACCACGCCGAGGCTTGACTTGCCGTGGAAGCGGGCCAAGATGGTGGCGCCGCGGGGTCGTCTCGATGAGCGTTATCTTTCTGGCCATAGCCCCCCAGCTCGAGTGAGCCTTCCATTTCTTCCTGATCTCCATGTGGAGGTTGAGAGGGAATGGAACAAGCCGTTTTCCTCTTGCATTCATAGGTTTCAGCATACCAGTTATGCTGACATTGAATGGATACGTGAAAACGGCTGTGAGGGGATGCCCCCTGTGGAAGAGACGCTGGCCAGCTATCTCTCTGCAGGGACATCCTCTCTCAAGGCTCCCTCCTTGCCATCTAAGCCCCTTCAGGAAACATCTCGCTTAAATGGCAGGGCATACGCAGCAGCAGGTCAGACTGTCACTTCGTTGCACACGATGGCAGTGCTTCAGGCATACCAGGCTGATCTGCTGAAGTACCTGGATAAGGGTCAGGGCTTGTCACCTGATGAAGTATTTATATTCATTTATATTCATGTATTTGTATTTATTTATATAGCGCTTTTACCAATACAGATTGTGTCAAAGCACTTAACAGTATCAAATTGGAGGACAGAGTGTCAGTAATATACAATAAGATTAAACATTTAATTTTCAGTTAAAGGCATTTCATTATTGAATTCAGAGATGTCATTGTCTAGCTCAGTTTAGTTTAAATAGTATATGAGCAATCAAATCGGCGATAATCGCTAGAAATTAGGTGTCCCCAACTGAGCAAGCCAGAGGCGACAGCGGCAAGGAACCAAAACTCCCTCTGTGACAGAATGGAGAAAAAAAACCTTGGGAGAAACCAGGCTCAGTCGGGGGGCCAGTTCTCCTCTGACCAGACGACACCCACAGTTCAAAAGTTTCAAGTTCTAACAATAGTAGTATTATGTAGTTAGGTATTTTATTATATTTTTAGTTATATTTTTTAGTTTTAGTGTATTTTAATCGAGGTCTCTGGGGGTCATCTGGGTGTCCTGGTCTCCGCTGACGATCAGGGCTGCAGACATCATCTCTTGGTGCTGATCCACCATCTGATCATAGGAAAGAAACAGACAAATATTAGCGTAGATGCCATTCTATTTACGATGTAACGAGTACACCGTGTGTTGTGGGAAGTGTTCCCGGTTCCGGTTGATCTAATTAATGCAGCCTAACAATCCTTTAACGGATTTGAATAATAGAAGCGTATTAGTGTGTTATGTGTACGCCAGGGTAAAGAGATGTGTCTTTAATCTAGATTTAAACTGACAGAGTGTGTCTGCCTCCCGAACAGTGTTAGGTAGACTGTTCCAGAGTTTGGGTGCTAAATAGGAAAAGGATCTGCCGCCCGCAGTCGATTTTGATATTCTAGGTATTATCAAACGGCCAGAGTTTTGAGAACGCAGCGGACGTGGAGGACTATAATGCGATAAGAGCTCGCTCAAGTACTGAGGAGCTAAACCATTCAGGGCTTTATAAGTAATTAACAAGATTTTAAAATCTATCCGATGTTTGATAGGGAGCCAGTGCAGTGTTGACAGAACCGGGCTAATATGGTCATATTTCCTGGTTCTAGTAAGGACTCTAGCTGCTGCATTTTGGACTAACTGTAGTTTGCTGATCAAGCGTGCTGAACAACCACCCAATAAAGCATTACAATAGTCTAGCCTTGAGGTCATAAACGCATGAACTAACATTTCTGCATTTGACGTTGAGAGCATAGGTCGTAATTTAGATATGTTTTTGAGATGAAAAAACGCAGTTTTACAGATGCTAGAAACATGGCTTTCAAATGAAAGATTGCTATCGAACAGCACACCTAGGTTCCTGACTGATGAAGAAGAATTGACAGAGCAGCTGTCAAGTGTTAGATAATGTTCTAGGTTATTACATGTGGGGTTTTTAGGTCCGATAACTAACACCTCTGTTTTTTCAGAATTTAGCAGTAAAAAATTACTCGTCATCCAGTTTTTTATATCGACTATGCATTCCGTTAGTTTCTCAATTTGGTATGTTTCACCGGGCCGCGAAGAAATATAGAGCTGAGTATCATCAGCATAACAGTGGAAGTAGCTGAGCTGCGCCGCACCACGGATCCGTGCCACTAAGCAGGCCGCAACTGCTATGGGCAGGTCTATGGCGGCCATGGTGTTAATGGAGAGACATCTGTGGGTAAATCTGGCAGATATTGGGAAGAAAGAGAAGGGCTTTCTTCTTGATGCTCCAGTCTCGCCTTCCGAGATTTTCGGTACCTCCATCCAGAAGGTGGTCGAGAAATTTAGGGAGGCGGAGGCGCGCTCAGCAGGCTTCAAAACCTTCATTCCAAGAAGGTCCAGGTCTGAGCCCGAACAACGCAGGGGTCCTGGCCCATCTCCATCTGGGGATCAGAGATGGGCACAGAAGGCTAGTGTCGTGACTCGTGCCCCTCCCCCGCCTGCGGGTATTCCACCTGACCGAGGTTGGGTGGGGACCAAGATAGAGACCTGCGCTTTAAAATCATTGCAGTCTCTATGCTGGACTTATGATGTTTTGATTAAGTTCTATGCTTCATAGAAACTACCTTACTGATGGTCCAGACCCGACTTTTTGGATTTCGCCTCTGGGACTGATCTCATGCGCAGGAGCTCTGTGTCGCATATGCTCTGCTTGTGGGTCGAGCTGGCATTGCTCCCCTCACCATGAGGGTCACCTATGAGCATGCCGCTCTCTTCTGAGCGTCTGAGTTCCCTCTCATGCTGAGAGTTGGGTTCTCCGCTCCCCTAGAGCTCTGTGTCGCATATGCTCTGCTTGTGGGTCGAGCTGGCATTGCTCCCCTCACCTTAGCGGGTCACCTATGAGCATGCTGCTCCCTTCTGAGCGTCTGAGTTCCCTCTCATGCTGAGAGTTGGGTTCTCCGCTCCCCTAGAGCTCTTTGTCGCATATGCTCTGCTTGTGGGTCGAGCAGGCATTGCTCCCCTCACCATGAGGGTCACCTATGAGCATGCCGCTCCCCTCTGAGCGTCTGAGTTCCCTCTCATGCTGAGTTGGGTTCTCCGCTCTCCAGAGCTATGTTGTTGGTCGAGCTAGCGTTGCTCCCCTCACATTAGAGGGTCACCTATGAGCATGCCGCTCCCTTCTGAGCGTCTGAGTTTCCTCTCATGATAAGAGTTGGGTTCTCCGCTCTCCAGAACGGTGTTTCAAATCCATGTTATGGTAAGTGCGCACGCTAGTCTCTGTGCACTTTCTGAAAGCCACATTGTGGTAAGACCGCACACCAAGTGTTTTGCGATCTTTCTAAAATCGTGTATGATATGGGTTACGTGCTGCGGCTATGAGCCCTTTCTTTGAGTCGGTCAGGTCCCGGTTTTCACCTTGGGCCCCACTCTACCTATGGATCCCCAGTGATACTGACTTGAACAGGGTGTTGCTACCAAGGATCTGTTGAGGCAATTCCTTCAGCGAACTCATGCAGAGCAAGCAGTAGCCCCTGGGTGACAGGCCAAGACCTAGTTACTATCCTAGGCTCTTGGTCATATCCCCTTAAAGAAATCTCTGCTTCTGATTCCAAGCCTTTGAGCTCTACCCTGGGTCCAGGAGGCCCGGCCCCTAACAGGTAAGTTCTGGCGTATGCAGCTCAGGTTTTTGGCCGAAGGGGATAATGTCACTGACAGCCGTCGAACCGTCCCAGGGGCAACTCCCTTAGCCGGGTAGAGTTGATACTTAGTGCTCGCCTTTTTGTGCTTGGCTTACACTCCCCTCGGCATGGTGGCGTGGGTATTCCGTTCCCCATAGCGACCCCTAGAGGCCGCAGTTCGAAGTTCCCTCGAAAGGGAACGTCTCAGGTTACATATGTAACCATGGTTCCCTGAGTAGGGAACGAGACACTGCGTCCTCTGGGCTCGGTGCCATGCTTCGAACGCAAGCTTCAGACGAAGAAGTGAATGACGTATTTTCCCGGCGCCCCTTTATACTGTGGTCGTGCCGGTAGTGACGTCATAGGCTGTCGTGTTTTTGTGGTGTTTTTGTATATATGCTTCAGACACGGGTCACGCTGACGGCGTTCCCCATAGCGACCCCTAGAGGACGCAGTGTCTTGTTCCCTACTCAGGGAACCATGGTTACATATGTAACCTGAGACGTTTGTTCTGACCAGCTGAGGAAAAAAGAATTAACATAAATCGCGCTACCAATGGTAATTAAATGTAACGATCGGTTAGCTCATATCACATATAACCGAGCAAATTAGCCTATTATTATTGTTATAATTTATTCTCAAATTATTAATGCTAGCAACATCAGCATTGCATGACTATGAGTATAGTGTGTATTAACGTGTAGATTTCAATTTCTGGACAGTTTAATATCTAATTGTCATACCATTCAAATTTCACGTTAAGAAATTATTTTAACCCAAAAAAGCAAACTATGCTCCCTTCCAACTGGTTATCATTAAAATACAAATATTGTGTAAACTCAGGCTATCTGTAATCAGTAGCACGTTTAAAACTGGAATATAATTTAATTTCATAAACACATAATCCTTTCCGGATTTACAATCTGCCATCAAAATGATACATTTAATAATTCCAACTGCTGTGAGAAAAGGCTATAAACGATGCGCCACCTGCAGCATCTTCATGTACCATAGCCTACTAGCCAGGACAACTTCTTTATGTTTACAGAGGTGAAGTAATGACGCAGTGCCATGCTCGAATTTCCCGCGAAAACCTACCCGTACCACTCAGAAAACATTATAAGCTAACCGTTGAGATAAGTGATATTTTTGAACACTGGCTGGTTATGTACTTGCTCAAATATTGATTTCGGATCATTTTAACCCAAAAAAGTTACGGACTGCAGCTTTAAGCAATGAACAGATAAACACAGGAATCTCTCCGTGCCGAATACAAACACACTTACTGCGTTACGAACTGATTCGGCATCTGCCGCTACATCAGCCACTTCCTTTCATTTACTGAATCGAAATTAAAGTTCTCACCGGCTGCCACTCCGGGATATGATGATGGTTTGATGTGCACTTTTCTTGCGTCCAGCTTTAGGTTACGGCGTCCGTCGTCTCACGCGACAACAGACTCTTTTGTTTCCGCCCCTCACTCTGATTGGCTGACGAATTATTATTATTATTATTTTTTTTTTTTCAGTTATTTCAGTTTGACTTGACAATACCTTTCCTACTTTCCCAAACCTCGTAGGAACCCTGTCTGCTTCATTCAGTCTTTGCTGTTTCACTTCCATCCAGTCTCAAATAAAAACACATGATATAGTTAAAATCAGATCAACCCTGATTTTAACAGCTCAAAGCAACAGCGTCAGTTATCTGTTTCAATTATGAGTCTCTGAAGTGACAAAGATTAGTTCTGCCATTCTGTTGTTAATACAACTAAAATGTGGATGACAACTACTATATAAATTTAAGATAATTTAGGCACATTTCTGTATCATTATCATCCATATATTGCTCATTATTTCACAGTCACCAAATCTGCTGAATTGAAGCTTAATTGTTTCTCAGCAGTCAGCAGTGAAGAATCAAGAATGGACACCAACCTGTTTGTTCCTCAGTACCTTCATGTTGTATTCTGGATGGTTCTGGATCACTCATGTCTTCAATCTCCTCTTTAATAAACTCCATCTTTAACAGTCAGACAGATTTCAGCTGCTGCACCTGGAGTTTGTCCTGGAAATTCCTGTTAATAAACAGGCACTTGAATGCGCACACACACACACACACACACGATAACAAGACAGTGTCAATAGTCAATGAGCTGCTGAAAAGCCAATAGTTTCCTGTTTTCTCCTCATTCATTATGATGATGTCTGAGATCTTCTGTAAATTGGCACATTAACACATTTCATTGTGTGTCAACAGACTGAGACAAACTATAGGATCATCACAGATAAAATTTATTACTAAATAAAATAGCTGACGAAAATACTGTAATGGACTAACACATAAAAAGATCACACATAAGATGTCAGTGAAACGTAAATTTTATTTGCATCATTATACAGAGCCTAAGTATTCTGTTGCAGAAAAATATATAAATATCTTGAGGAGGCAATTAATTAAATGATAAGAAAAAGCAGTCTAAGATTAAAGTGCCTAAATACCTTTGTTGTTCTCCATCAACTCAGAAAAAAGCATCCCCAGAAATCTTGTGGCATTTCACAGCAAATGAATGAATCTCAGATTTTAGGCTAGAAATATTTAATCTGTAGAAAACATTTGCTCACTCAGACACAGAACAATGCTTTTTAATATGAGTCATAAGAATTCTTAACTGAGTGAAACTCTCTCCACACTGAGTACAGTGATACGGCTTCTCTCCAGTATGAACTCGCTCATGAACTTTCATGTATTCAGACCGAATAAAACTTTTGTCACAATACGAGCACTTGTAAGGTTTTTCTCCAGTATGAATTTTTTGGTGCCGTTTCAGATATACAGCTCTAGTAAAGCTCTTCCCACACTCACAACACACATGATCTCTCACTTCATTGTGTATTTTTTGATGCTGTTTACAGTGCGTCAGTCGTGAAAAACTCTTTCCACAGAAAGAACAGAAGTAAGGTTTCTCATCTGAATGAACTGTCATGTGACTTTTTAGATGTGATGATCTTATAAACTTTTTGCCACACTGATCACAGCTAAATGGCTTTTCTCCAGAGTGAATGAGCAGATGATTTTTGAGAATTGATGCATCTGTGAAACTCTTTCCACACTGAGTACAGTGATACGGTTTCTCTCCAGTGTGAAGTCCTTCATGCCTTTTCAGGGTTCCAGACACAGTGAAACTCTTGTCACAATATGAGCACTTGTAAGGTTTTTCTCCAGTGTGAATTCTTTGGTGTCTTGTCAGAATGTCAGCTGCAGTAAAGCTCTTTCCACACTCACAACACATATGTTCTCTCACTTCATCATGTGTTTTCTGATGCTGTTTACAAACATCTAGCCTTGAAAAACTCTTTCCACAGAAAGAACACACATGAGGCTTTTCATCTGAATGAACTTTCTGGTGTTGTTTCAGAATTGAGGATGAAATAAACTTTTTATCACACTGATCACAGTTAAAAGGCTTTTCTCCAGAGTGAATGAGCCGATGATAATGGAGACCTGCTGATGCAGCAAAACTCTTTCCACACTGTGAGCAAGTGTGCAGCTGTTTGGCTTTTTTTCTTGAATTCTTAATTTTACAGTGTTCCTTTTCAACTTCATTCAGCTTCACTCTTTGCTGTTTTACTTTAATCCAGTCTAAAATAAACAAATTGTGTGGTTAAAATCAAGTTTGTTACATTAATGTTTCTCAGCAGTCAGTAATAAAGAATCAAGAATGGACACCAACCTGTTTGTTCCTCAGCATCTTCTTGTTTTATTCTGGATGGTTCTGGATCACTCATGTCTTCAATCTCCTCTTTAATAAACTCCATCTTTAACAGTCAGACAGATTTCAGCTGCTGCACCTGGAGTTTGTTCTTCTCTTGTAGGATGATGTGAATATTCTCCAGTATTTATAGGTGAATTGTTGTGGGAGGGGCTTCACTGTAGGTGTGAACTGTGATCATCGTCTGATACTGAGACCCACAGGACCAGATCTGGAGAAATAAAACAACAAGTACTGAATTTATAGTGCATTACTTTAAATTAACCACATATATATTAGTTTGCTGTTCAAAATATAAAGCATTTGATGGTCACATATTAGTGTCATATAAAACAGCCACAAGCCATTCATCACATAGACAACAATATTCATAATGCATAATGGCAAGTTTATTAAAAAACTAGACTATGAAACAAGCTAAAGCAGAGGTCAAATGCAAAGATATGCATTTTTATATATAAACATCACACAGAAGTGTTCACTATCTGCTATCTGCCAACTTATTACACTTTAATTTATAATAAACCAGGACACTGTAAACTATAAACATTCAGACTGAAAATATAAGACATTCAGTGAAAATATTACACAATTGCCCTTCATTTATAATGGTTAACAGACTTTTTAGCTCCAACTTAAAATATTCAGCCTTTTTTTCTGCACTTCCATCTTCTGCACAATTTGTTCCTTTGCAGGGCCGGAGTGGGATCCATTTTCAGCCCGGGAGTGTAATGCTCAAGACCAGCCTACCACCGATCCCCATCCAACCCCCTCCCACCGTGGTGGAATCTGGATAAATGAAGTGACAGATCTGTTCTTACTATCCTGTTATATTTATTTTTGACATGTTTCAATAAAAAATATGAATAATGTAAATATGGCCATAAACATCAATGACAAATCACATACTGAGTTTTCTGCAACAAGTAGTCCAACTGTTACGTTATGAAAAAGTGATTTGCAGTAAGAAATATACTTTTTGCACCATTGTTTTTTTTTATATTCACGTCAATGTAATAAATAAAATAAATTATATGAAACATTTCTGCTACAAAACATACAACTGTAACATTATAAAAAAAAAAAAAAGTTAAATTCAAAATTGAAAGCTGCCAAACAGTCATCAATAACTAAATGGAAAATCAGGAAGCATCTCGAAAGAAAGAAAGAAAAGGCTAACATCACTTACATTTAACTGAAACAGACAATCAACAGAAAAAACCTAAACTGAATTTAAAAAAATCCTTCATTGTAAGTCAGTTTCGATAAAAGCGTTTGCCAAATGCATAACTGTAAATGTTAGTCACTGTACTTTGAGTCGCCAGTTCACGCGTGCTCGTTTGTCTTCTTGAAAAAAATATTTGTCAGTTTGGCACATTTGGCCTCCAATGCCTTTATTTTTTTAACCTGGCTTTCTTTTCTTTTCTGTTTTTTTTTTTTTTTTTTTTTACTATCCATTTTATTCTTCCCGCGATTAGCGCACTCTCGCTATCTCACACCACTGTATTAATGGTTTCGGGTTGTCTCCATGGCAACGATCTGGGTGGGACACGCGCTTGTGTAGAGGAAGAGAGAGAGAGAGTGCGCGCGCGCGCGCTGACAACAGAAAACGTCACATTTTAATGTTAAATTCAAATCTAGTGATATTAGCTTAGTTATCGGCCACACAGTAACTTAAACACATAGACGTTATTCTGTGTGTGTAAAAAAATAAAAAACAATAAATTTTAAAAAAGCAGACGAGTCTGCCGGCCCAATTTATGAGCGGGGCAGAGTGGCCCACCGGGAATTCTCCCGGTTCTCCCGATGGCCACTCCGGGCCTGTTCCTTTGTATTTTTATGGCAAATTTGTCTACTCTTTAGTGTATTCCTGCCACCTATGGGAAATTCTTGTTAAAACACACACACGCACGCACGCACACACACACGCACGCACGCACACACACACACACACACAACCCCAAAAACTTATTGACGTCTGATAATATCCTGCTTTTGACTATTTATCTTGTCACAATATATAGCATTAAACAAATTGGAAACAGAGTTTCTAAAACCAAATACTTGTGTTTACTTAATTTACACCGAATAATCTCTCCTGATAACAAGCTGCTGAAAAAAGCCAATAGTCCCCTGTTTTCTCCTCATTCATTATGATGATGTCTGAGATCTTCTGTAAATTGACACATTAAGCACATCTGTGTTCTGTTTAGCGGGTTGGTCACAAATTTAATAATATTGTTTCTTTTCCCAAATTCTCACTGTCTCACCCTCTAAGTTTATTTTCTTGTCATTCATTTTTAATCCCTGTTTACACATCTCTTACTGTGGTAAGCATGCAGGGGGGAAATGAAAGATTTCATGGCCATGAATTAAAGGGATAGTTCACTCAAAAATGAAAATTTGATGTTTATCTGCTTACCCCCAGAGCATCCAAGATGTAGGTGACTTTGTTTCTTCAGTAGAACACAAACAAAGATTCAAAGATTTTTAACTCAAACCGTTGCTGTCTGTCAGTCATATAATGGCAGTCAATGGGACTCACGGCTTTGAGAGTCAAAAAAACATACACAGACAAAACCAAATTAAGCCCTGCGGCTCGTGACGATACATTGAGGTCTAAAGACATGAAACGATTGGTCTGTGCAAGAAACTGAACAGTATTTATATCATTTTTTACCTCTGATCCACAGCAATGTCTAACTGTCCTGAGCGCGTTCACAACAGCCGGCGTGTGACGTGTCTTCTTCTTGCTTTACAGCGGATCGAAAACTTATAAGTGCATAACCGCCACCTATCTCTCAAATGGACCACTGACACTCCCAACTGAGATTGTAGATAGAGTGTTAATCTAGCTCGATAAAATCAATGTTTACGCTGTTAATATGCACGTATTCGCTAGCTAGCTAATTTTTGAATCTAGCTCGTCGTCTTCACATGCATAAACGCAGTAAAACATGGTTTTACTACAGTAATGTTGTAGTAACTAAAAAAAAAAAAACATTACAGAATCAGATAACTGTGAAATCTTTATATTTTACCATGCAGATCAGAGCTCTGGCACAATTCAAAGTTTTCACTGCAACTGTACTTTTCACAATATTTTATTAATTTTTTCACTACTGGCTTATTTTAGGAAAAGTGTAGTGAATAAGAGATCTTCAAGAGACCAACATCCCTGGTCCTCCACGGTATCAAGTTTTTGCCAGGTTATGTGGATACATATCGGATATGCTATAGCTTCTTATAATCTCCTATTTTGACTGGAATTGTGCTGGACATAATTATTTAAATTAGGCAAAAATACTTGACTCGTTCCTTTACCTTCCCCTCTTCTCAATGGCATACATAAACGTGTTAACCAAATAATACAAATTAGCTTATAAAACAGAATAGCTAAAAAATAAAACTTTTTTCTTGTGAAGTCATAAACATCTTCAAGCACATGGCTCACAGAAGATTGCTGTTGTAATTAGGTTTAACGAAGCCCTGAAAACCTGTATATCTACTGTAAGACAAAAGAGGTTGTGATGGACTTCAGGAGAATCTCTGTTGACCATCGACGGCTCGACCGTGGAGAGAGTCGGTAGCACTAAATTCCTGGGGGTGCACATCACAAAGGATCTCACCTGGACCACCAATGTCATGTCACTCAACAAGAAGGGACAACAGCGCCTCTACTTTCTCCGTCGGCTGAAAAGGGCAAGTCTCCCTCCACCCATCCTCACCACCTTTTACAGGGGCACCATTGAGAGTGTGCTGACCAGCTGCATAACTGTCTGGTACGGGAACTGCAGTGCTGCTGACCGCAAGACCCTACAACGGACAGTGAACACTGCCGCAAAGATCATCGGTGCCCCTCTTCCCTCCATCCTGGACATTTTCCTCACACGATGCTCCAGCAAGGCCTCCAGCATCGTGAAAGACCCCACCCACCCCTCTCACAACCTCTTCCAGCTCCTGCCATCAGGAAAAAGGTACCGAAGTATCAAAGCTCGTTCTGTGAGATTGCTCAACAGCTTCTTTCCCCAGGCTGTGAGAGCTCTTAACTCCAATCTCCCTGTCCCCGCTCTGAAACCATGAACACCTCAGCCCCCCAACTCATAAATAACTATGGACAATTTCCCTAAGTGCAATTCTGAGTGTGCTACACACAGGTGAGTGGGCTATACAAACCACCTGTAGTAACGCACTCGTCCCACTATATGCACACTAGACACTTTCTATAAACACTCCCTGCTACAAAGACTCAATCAGATAATATGTTTACTTAAATATTGCACTACAAAATAATGTTTACTTGAGCATTGCACTTCTAAATCTTTTGCACTATGCACTGCTTCCCACAAAACAATTTAATGTACAAAATATATATTTTCTGCACAATTTTATGTACAAATATCTCTTTAGCACAATTTCATGTACAGTATTTATGTAAAGTTCTTGTACAGTCTCAGTTTGTGTATGTGTAGACAACTAGGTATAGTATTTATAGTATATGTATAGTCAGATGGCTAAACTGTTGTATAGCTCTATTGTTTTTCCTATATTTGCATTGCTGTATGTGTATCTCATGTCTAACTAGTATGTAGCACCGTGGTCCTGCGAGACACGACATTTCGTTCCACTATATGTCCACACATGTAGCAGAATGACAATAAAGCTCAACTTGAACTTGCATTATCTATATTATTATTTTCATCTCAGTTTGCCAGTTTCTTATTGCCAGGGCAATTATCATCTCTGAATGTATTTAAGAAACAGTTAAAAACATTTTTTTTTTTCACTAGCCTTTGATCAGGGATGAGTGCTGAGGTATTGTCGCTGTAGTTACTTTTTTGGGTTTGTCTTGTATGTTTTTTTTTTTTTCATGGTTATTTATTATTTGTTATTATTCTCTTCTATTGTTCTTATTGTACAGCACTGTGGTCAACTTAGTTGTTTTATTAGGTGCTTTATAAATAAAGTTGGAGTTGGAGAGTTACTGTAGGTGCGAACTGTGATGGGCTACTAACTGAGGAAAAGTGGAAAGCTTATTTTTAGAGATAAATATTTAGATAAACACAACATGAACACACTGAATAAAGGCTGTAGTTGTAAATAAATTAACAGGTCCATTAGAAAAAACACAAAAACATGTTGCCATGAAATCTTCTTCATCACACAGAAGTGATCACAGAGTCTACCAACATATTACATTCTAATTAACAATGAATCAAAACATGCAGACTTTGTAAACAGTGAACATCTCTCACATAAAGACTGGAAATATACGGCATCCAGCGAAAATATTTCACGACTGACCTTCATTTACGATCAACAACAGTGTCGCTTTTAGTCCGTTAAAATATTCAGTGCTCGTCTTTCACATTACTCTCTTCTGCGCATGCTCCGTTTGTTCGTTTGGGGTTTTATGGAAAACTCTTTAATGTATTGCTGCCATCTATTGGAAAATGCTGGTAATACTGACATATCTTTAGTCCGTTAGGTCAGGATGTGTCCTGATTAAGCGTGATTCCTAGTTAACCCACAGTGCCCTGATCATAGTCTTGTTCCAGTCTGTTAATGCCAGATGATACCCTGCTTTTGACTAGCATTTAGTGTATTCCTGCCACCTATGGGAAATTCTTGTTAAAACACAGGCACACAAATGCACACACACACACACACACACACACACACACACACACACACACACACACACACACAAAACCTCAAAAATGTATTGACGTCTGATAATATCCTGCTTTTGACTATTTATCTTGTCACAATATATAGCATTAAACAAACTGGAAAAAGATTTTCTAAAACCAAATACTTATGTTCACTTAATTTACACTGAATAATCTCTCCTGATAATATGAGACTTTTTGCTGATAATCTGAGAGTCTATCATGGTGTTTAACTGAGCTGCTGAAAAAACGGTAACACTTTACAATACGGTGACACTAATATGCATTAATTCACGCTTAACAAATGAATAAGCATGGTGACACAGATAATCATGAGTTAATGTGTAACTCATGAAGAACTAAACCATTTATTAACAATTACTGCATCAGCAACAAATGAACATTCGATATGATTCATAGAGTAAGTAATCAATAAATTGTTATCAGTTAAATGCGTCATAATATATTAACTAACTAATAACTTATTTTATTAACTAATGAAGTAAATTCATATGTTAATTACCACATTGGGTCGAAGCCATGCCTTTAAACTTCCAGTTGTCTGCTTTAATTAATCATTAGCTAATGATTTGCATGGGTATCTTTATGTTATGACTTTACTTGTTGAGGCGCTCGACTAACTAACTAATTCAAAATATATAACCACAATGACATATTACTTAACAATTAGTTAATAGTCATGTGCCTCAACAAGTGAAGTCATAACATAATGATACCCATGCAAATCATTAGCTAATGATTAATTAAAGCAGACAACAAAAATTAATGATTAATTAAAGCAGAGCCTGTTCACAAAATAGCGGCCACAACAACACCCCGTCTTGTCATCGCTGTCAGTCATGAGCCAAGTCAAGTCACAGTTAATGTTAAAGAGCCCAGTCAATTCACAGTTGATGTCAGAGAGTCAAGTCAAACCACAGTTGATCTTAAAGAACCAAGTCAAGTCGCAGCTGATCTTCACGAGTCAAACCAAGTCACAGCTGATCTTCACGAGTCAAACCAAGTCACAGCTGATCTTCACGAGTCAAGCCAAGTCACAGCTGATCTTCTCAAGTCAAGCCAAGTCGCAGCTGATCTTCATGAGCTAAGTCAAGTCACAGTTGGTCATCATGAATCAAGTCATGTCTCAACTGATCATCCAGAGACACTTCACGTCTCAACTGATCATCCAGAGTCACTTTACGTCTCAGCTGATCTCCCGGAGTCTCAGCACGTCACAGCTGTTCGTCCAGAGTCTCAGCACGTCTCTGCTGACCTTCCAGAGTCGGGTCACGTCTCCGCTGACACGCCCAGATCATCAAGGTCAGTCTTCCATTATCCTAGGTTGATGTCTAGTTTAAGGGATGTACCGCTGGTGTCTGCACGCACGGCTGGTATTCCCAAACCAACTCACTGTAACCCTCCTGTTCTTGTGCATATTCCCCTGTCCGAAGTGCTTCCCAAGATGGGAATCGCTTTATGTTGCTGCAGAACCTCCAGAGGTGTCAGCAGTATCCATCAATAAACTCTCATCCTGCCCTGTCACGGCTATGGAGGCCGTCTGTGATTCCTTGTCGTGCCCTGTCACGGCTATGGATGCCGCCTGTGAATTCTCTGCCTGTCCTGTCACAGCCAGAAGGGCTGCCCCTGAACCCTTGTCCTGTCCTGTCATGGCCACGGAGGCCGCTTTTGAACATTTGCGCCATTCTGAACCAGCCATGGTGAATAGTTGTGAACTATCTGCCTGCTCAGTTGCCACCAGGGAAAACGTTGATAGACTCCCCATGTTCCCTACCTCAGTCCTTGTGTCTGTGCATGTCTCAGTTTTCCCTAGGATCCAGTCTCTGCTGTGGGTTCCCGATCCGTCATGGTGTGCTCCTGCTCTATCTGCTCCGCCGTGGTGGTCTTCAGGTCCGTCTGCTCCACTCTGGTGGTCTTCTGCTCCACCAGTTTGGTCTGCGCCGCCGTGGTGTTCTGCTGTCTGGCTCTGGTGATCTTCTGCTCCACCAGTTCGGTCTGCGCCGCCGTGGTGGTCTGCTGTCTGGCTCTGGTGATCTTCTGCTCCACCAGTTCGGTCTGCGCCACCGTGGTGGTCTGCTGTCTGGCTCTGGTGGTCTTCTGCTCCACCAGTTCGGTCTGCGCCGCCGTGGTGGTCTGTTGTCTGGCTCTGGTGGTCTTCTGCTCCACCAGTTCGGTCTGCGCCGCCGTGGTGGTCTGCTGTCTGGCTCTGGTGGTCTTCTGCTCCGCCCTGGTGGGCTCCGATCTCGTCTGCTCCATCCTGGTGGGCACCGGGTCCGTCGGCTCCTCCCTGGTGGACTCCAGTCCGGCCGGCTCCGCCCAGGTTTCCTGCTCTGCCGGCTCTACCTCGGTCCCAGACCACTCCGCTTCCACATGGACCTGGCCATCCATCCCTCCCCTTGTTCTGCTTCCACACCACCTCCCTCCTGGATTATAGACTGTTTGGAGCGTCTGGAAGCCGCTCTTTGGGGGGGGGCTCTGTCACGAATCTGGTCTGTGAACTTCCATTCACTCACCACAGTTACTTTTGCATTACTCTAACTGTTGCACAACACCTCCGGACTACAGTTCCCATCATTCATTGCACTGATGACACGCACACAGCTCATTGCACAGATCACACAGCTGTCACAGATTACACATTGCACTGATTACAGCTGAGACCCATTAGACACACTTTATAAGCCTTGGACTTTCTCTGCCTCACTACCGAGTATTGTATGCATTTATCGCTGCTCTGCAGAGCCCTGTTAGTTTCCCTAGTCTTGCCTGTTTCGGATTGTGTTTTCCCCTGCCTGGACTCTTGCTTACGTTTTGGATTACCTCTCTTGTCAAGCCCCTTTTGATACTGTTTGCTGTCGTCTGACCCACGCCCGTTTTAGATAACCCCTTGCATCGCCTATGATATACTTGTCTGCCATTGTTCGACCCTGCCTGTTAGACCACATCTCTGATCAATGAAAGCTCGCACATGGATCCGCACGTCTCTTGTCTCGTCAGCCCCGTAACAATTAGTTGCTGATGCAGTGATCATTAATAAATTGTTTAGTTCATCATGAGTTGTACATTAACTCATGATTATCTGTGCATTAGTTAAGCATTATTTAATGCATATTTGTGCACCCGTATTGTAAAGTGTTACCCTTCAATCTCCTCTTTAATAAACTCCATCTTTAACAGTCAGACAGATTTCAGCTGCTGCACCTGAAGTTTGTCCTGGAAATTCCTGTTAAAAAACAGGCACATGAATGCACACACACACACGCACCTCTGGTTTACTATCCTTGTCGGGACTCTCCATAGGCGTAATGTTTTTTCTACTGTACAGACCGCATTTTCTATCGCCCTACACCAACCCTACACCTAAACCTACCCCTTACAGGAAACTACAGGCATTTTAGATTTTCAAAAAACTTCATTCTGTGTGCTTGTATTAGCTTGTTTACCCGTGGAGACCTCAATTTAGGTCCCCACTGTGACACGAGTCCCAATGTGTCTGTGTGTATTCAGGTTTAAGTCCCTACATTAATAGAAAAACAGGTATACACACACACACACACACACACACACAAAGACAGTGTCAATAGTCAATGAGCTGCTGAAAAGCCAATAGTTTCCTGTTTTCTCTTCATTCATTATGATGATGTCTGAGATCTTCTGTAAATTGGCACATTAACACATTTCATTGTGTGTCAACAGACTGAGACAAACTATAGGATCATCACAGATAAAATTTATTACTAAATAAAATAGCTGACTAGAATACTGTAATGGACTAACACATAAGATGTCAGTGAAACGTAAATTTTATTTGCATCATTATACAGAGCCTAAGTATTCTGTTGCAGAGAAATATATAAATATCTTAGAAAAAAAGTTTTATGTTACAATAAAAGGTCAGAAACTGAGGCGGCACTTCATCATTGAGGAGGCAATTAATTAAATGATAAGAAAAAGCAGTCTAAGATTAAAGTGATTAAATACTTTTTTTTGTTCTCCAACTCAGAAAAAACATCCCCACAAATCTTGTGGCATTTCACAGCAAAACAAGTTTATTTGAGCTAATTGCACATTTACTGTATTTGAATCTCAGATTATAGGCTAGAAATATTTAATCTGTAGAAAACATTTGCTCACTCAGACACAGAACAATGCTTTTTAATATGAGTCATAAGAATTCTTAACCGAGTGAAACTCTTTCCACACTGAGTACAGTGATACGGCTTCTCTCCAGTATGAACTCGCTCATGAACTTTCATGTATTCAGACCGAATAAAACTTTTGTCACAATACGAGCACTTGTAAGGTTTTTCTCCAGTGTGAATTTTTTGGTGCCGTTTCAAATATACAGCTCTAGTAAAGCTCTTCCCACACTCACAACACACATGATCTCTCACTTCATTGTGTATTTTTTGATGCTGTTTACAGTGAGTCAGTTGTGAAAAATTCTTTCCACAGAAAGAACAGAAGTAAGGTTTCTCATCTGAATGAACTGTCATGTGACTTTTTAGATGTGATGATCTTATAAACTTTTTGCCACACTGATCACACTTAAATGGCTTTTCTCCAGAGTGAATGTGCAGATGATTTTTGAGAATTGATGCCACTGTGAAACTCTTTCCACACTGAGTACAGTGATACGGCTTCTCTCCAGTGTGAAGTCCTTCATGCCTTTTCAGGTTTCCAGACTCAGTGAAACTCTTGTCACAATATGAGCACTTGTAAGGTTTTTCTCCAGTGTGAATCCTTTGGTGTCTTGTCAGAAAGGCAGCTGCAGTAAAGCTCTTTCCACACTCACAACACATATGTTCTCTCACTTCATCATGTGTTTTCTGGTGCTGTTTACAAACATCTAGCCTTGAAAAACTCTTTCCACAGAAAGAACACACATGAGGCTTTTCATCTGAATGAACTTTCTGGTGTTGTTTCAGAATTGAGGATGAAATAAACTTTTTATCACACTGATCACAGTTAAAAGGCTTTTCTCCAGAGTGAATGAGCCGATGATAATGGAGACCTGCTGATGCAGCAAAACTCTTTCCACACTGTGAGCAGGTGTGCAGCTGTTTGGGTTTTTTTCTTGAATTCTTAATTTTACAGTGTTCCTTTTCAACTTCATTCAGCTTCACTCTTTGCTGCTTTACTTCAATCCAGTCTAAAATAAACAAATTATGTGGTTAAAATCAAGCGAACTGGATCTTTGTTACATTAATGTTTCTCAGCAGTCAATAATAAAGAATCAAGAATGGACACCAACCTGTTTGTTCTTCAGTATCTTCTTGTTTTATTCTGGATGGTTCTGGATCACTCATGTCTTCAGTCTCCTCTTTAATAAACTCCATCTTTAACAGTCAGACAGATTTCAGCTGCTGCACCTGGAGTTTGTTCTTCTCTTGTAGGATGATGTGAATATTCTCCAGTATTTATAGGTGAATTGTTGTGGGAGGGGCTTCACTGTAGGTGTGAACTGTGATCATCGTCTGATACTGAGACCCACAGGACCAGATCTGGAGAAATAAAAAAGCTAAAGCAGAGGGCAAATGCAAAGAGATGCATTTTTATATATAAACATTGTTAAAAATTAATGATTATATTCAGTTCTGTAGTATGTTACAACACGAACAATGTAAATTTACATAAAATAAACAAATTCTTACATTAGAAAATAAACACTGTTTATAAAATCATCTTTATCACACACAAGTGCTCACACTCACTCAGAGTCTGAAAAACTCTCTGAAAACATATTACACTTTAATTTATAAAAAACCAGGACACTGTAAACTATAAACATTCAGACTGGAAATATAAGACATTCGGTGAAAATATTAAATTGCCCTTCATTTATGATGGTTAACAGACTTTTTAGCTCCAACTTAAAATATTCAGCCTTTTTTTCTGCACTTCCATCTTCTGCACAATTTGTTCCTTTGTATTTTTATGACAATTTTGTCAACTCTTTAGTGTATTCCTGCCACCTATGGGAAATTCTTATTAAAACACAGGCACACACACACACACACACACACACACACACACACACACACACACACACACACACACACACACACACACAAAACCCCAAAAAACTTATTGACGTCTGATAATATCCTGCTTTTGACTATTTATCTTGTTGTCACAATATATAGCATTAAAAAAATGGAAACAGAGTTTCTAAAACCAAATACTTGTGTTTACTTAATTTACAACAAATAATCTCTCCTGATAACAAGCTGCTGAAAAAAGCCAATAGTCCCCTGTTTTCTCCTCATTCATTATGATGATGTCTGAGATCTTCTGTAAATTGACACATTAAGCACATCTGTGTTCTGTTTAGTGGGTTGGTCACAAATTTAATAATATTGTTTCTTTTCCCAAATTCTCACTGTCTCACCCTCTAAGTTTATTTTCTTGTCATTCATTTTTAATCCCTGTTTACACATCTCTTATGTGGTAAGCATGCAGGGGGGAAATGAAAGATTTCATGGCCATGAATTAAAGGGATAGTTCACTCAAAAATTTTAATTTGATGTTTATCTGCTTACCCCCAGAGCATCCAAGATGTAGGTGACTTTGTTTCTTCAGTAGACCACAAACAAAGATTCAAAGATTTTTAACTCAAACCGTTGCTGTCTGTCAGTCATATAATGGCAGTCAATGGGACTCACGGCTTTGAGAGTAAAAAAAACATACACAGACAAAACCAAATTAAGCCCTGCGGCTCGTGACGATACATTGAGGTCTAAAGACATGAAACGATTGGTCTGTGCAAGAAACTGAACAGTATTTATATCATTTTTTACCTCTGATCCACAGCAATGTCTGACTGTCCTGAGCGCGTTCACAACAGCCGGCGTGTGACGCATCTTCTTCTTTTTGCTTTACGGCAGATTACCGCCACCTATCTATTTTTGAATCTAGCTCGTCGTCTTCACATGTATAAACGCAGTAAAACATAGTTTTACTACAGTAATGTTGTAGTAACTAAAAAATCTAAAAAAAACTAAAAACATTACAGAATCAGATAACTGTGAAATCTTTATATTTTACCATGCAGATCAGAGCTCTGGCACAATTCAAAGTTTTCACTGCAACTGTACTTTTCACAATATTTTATGAATTTTTTTCACTACTGGCTTATTTTAGGAAAAGTGTAGTGAATAAGAGATCTTCAAGAGACCAACATCCCTGGTCCTCCATGGTATCAAGTTTTTGCCAGGTTATGTGGATACATATCGGATATGCTATAGCTTCTTATAATCTCCTATTTTGACTGGAATTGTGCTGGACATAATTATTTAAATTAGGCAAAAATACTTGACTCGTTCCTTTACCTTCCCCTCTTCTCAATGGCATACATAAACATGTTAACCAAATAATACAAATTAGCTTATAAAACAGAATAGCTAAAAAAAAAAAAAAAAAAAAAAATTGATTGAACTTTATACGTAGAGAGGGACATCCCAGTGGATCGCAGTAAAGTCATAAACATCTTCAAGCACATGGCTCACAGAAGATTGCTGTTGTAATTAGGTTTAAAGAAGCCCTGAAAACCTGTATATCTACTGTATTATCTATATTATTATTATTATGATTGTTATTAATAGGAAATAAATCTAAAGCTTTTGAGACAATTGTTTTGTGTTATTTAATTTGTATATTAATTTGGGGTGGGGGTTGTGCCCTTTTTTCTGTTTCAGCACACGCCCCTCAAAAGGTCCTGTTAATAAACTCCATCTTTAACAGTCAGACAGATTTCAGCTGCTGCACCTGTATTTTGTTCTTCTCTTGTAGGATGATGTGTATATTCATTATTCATAGTATTCATAGGTGAAATGTTGTGGAAGGTGCTTTACTGTAGGTGCGAACTGTGATGGGCTACTAACTGAGGAAAAGTGGGAAGATTCATTTTAGAGATAAATATTTAGATAAACACAACATGAACACACTGAATAAAGGCTGTAGTTGTAAATAAATTAATAGGTCCATTAGAAAATAAACACAAAAACATGTTGCCATGAAATCTTCTTCATCACACAGAAGTGATCACAGAGTCTACCAACATATTACATTCTAATTAACAATGAATCAAAACATACAGACTTTGTAAACAGTGAACATCTCTCACATGCAGACTGGAAATATACGGCATCCAGCGAAAATATTTCACGACTGACCTTCATTTACGATCAACAACAGTGTCGCTTTTAGTCCGTTAAAATATTCAGTGCTCGTCTTTCACATTACTCTCTTCTGCGCATGCTCCATTTGTTCGTTTGGGGTTTTATGGAAAACTCTTTAATGTATTGCTGCCATCTATTGGAAAATGCTGGTAATACTGACATATCTTTAGTCCGTTAGGTCAGGATGTGTCCTGATTAAGCGTGATTCCTAGTTAACCCACAGTGCCCTGATCATAGTCTTGTTCCAGCCTGTTAATGCCAGATGATACCCTGCTTTTGACCAGCATTAAAGAAACAAACTGGAAAAAGATTTTCTAAAACCAAATACTTATGTTCACTTCATTTACACTGAATAATCTCTCCTGATAATATGAGACTTCCTGCTGATAATCTGAGAGTCTATCATGGTGTTTAACTGAGCTGCTGAAAAAACAATAGCTCCCTGTTTTCTCCTCATTCATTATGATGATGTCTGAGATCTTCTGTAAATTGGCACATTAAACATTTCATTGTGTGTCAACAGACTGAGACGAACTACAATATCAATACAAATAAAATCTATTACTGCCTCTGAACAAAATAAAATATCTGATTAAAATACTATTACACAAAACATCAATAAAATCACATATAATCAGATGTCAGTGAATTTTTTTTTATTATTATACAGAGCTTATTCAATGTTTATGTTGCAGAGAAATGTATAAATATATATGAAAACTGCAGTTGTTAAGCCCCTTCTGAAAAAGCGCAATCTTGATAACACCATATTGAGCAACTATAGACCAATATCAAATCTTCCTTTCATAGGTAAGATTATTTAAAAGGTAGTTTTTAATCAGCTGAACAACAACTTAAACTCAAATGGATACCTGGACAATTTTTAATCTGGTTTCTGAGCACATCATAGCACAGAGACAGCACTCATTAAGATAATAAATGATATTCGCTTCAATTCTGATTCTGGCAAAATATCAGTGCTGGAACTACTAGATCTTAGTGCTGCATTTGACACTGTTGATCATAACATACTTCTAGAGAGACTGGAAAACTGGACCGGGCTTTCTGGGATGGTACTCAAATGGTTCAGGTCACACTTAGAAGGGAGAGGTTATTATGTGAGTATAGGAGAGCATAAGTCTAAGTGGACGTCCATGACATGCGGAGTCCCACAAGGCTCAGTTCTTGCACCGCTCTTGTTTTGCCTGTATATGCTCCCACTAAGTCAAATAATGAGAAATAACCAAATTGCCTATCACTGCTATGCTGATGATACGCAGATTTACCCAGCCTTATCTCCAAATGACTACAGCCCCATTGACTCCCTCTGCCAATGCACACTTTGAAACAGCACAACAAAACACACAATGAAGTGAGAGATTACATGTGGTTTGAGTGTTGGAAGAGCTTTGCTACAGCTGGCGATTTAAAAATTCACCAAAGGATTCACACTGGAGAAAAACCTTACAAGTGCTCATATTGTGACAATAGTTTCACTGAGTCTGGAAACCTGAAAAAGCATGAGCGAGTTCATACTGGAGAGAAGCCGTATCACTGTACTCAGTGTGGAAAGAGTTTTTCTCAGTCAAGATCTCTAGTGACTCATATTAAAAAGCCTTGTTCTGTGTCAAAGTGAGCAAATGTGTTCTACAGATTTAATATTTCAAATAAATATTGTGAGATTCAAATAAAGTAAATATGAGATTAGCGATTGGTATTGCTGTGAAATGGAAATGTTTTGTTGGAGAACATCAAAAGTATTTAGTTACTCTAATCTTACATTGATGTTTTCTATTCTATGATTGAATGTCTGCTCTTTAAGACACGGACAAAGAAACGCCCAAATTAAACTGAAAAATATGCAACAAAACCCAACAACCAGTCATTTTGTCAGTATATGAAACAATTCCCTCAATGAGTTTCTGGCCTTTTTCTATTACATAAGACTTTTTTTTTTTTAATCACTTTTATCATTATATATGCATCATAAAAGCTGCATAGGCTTTGTGGGTTTTGTCCCCCTCAGCTAGGGGTGGGCGATATGGCAAAAATATCACAATGTTTTTTTTATAAATATCACGATTCACAATATTATCACAATTCTTTGTCATGTTAGATTTTCTATTTTGCAAGTTGTTTGAGCAGTACAGCCAAACTAATTCCACTACTATAAAGACAAAGCCTTTCAAGGTAACAAAATATAAAAAAGTATGGCGGATATTTAGGCCAAAGTGGGTGAAGATAAAAATCATTGTCATTATTTTATCTTTGTTAACTTATTAACATTAAGTTAACTAATGTGAAATTTTGTTCAGGTGTTAGTTAATGGCCAGTAGCCTATTGAGAAAATAAAATAGTTTACTAAGTTAAACAATTTTATGGCTAGCTGCCTTTCTAGTTTTAGAATTAGTTTGTTATAGTTTTTAATTTGATTAATTTTTTTTTTTTTTTTTGTATTTGTGTTTTAAAGGCAACTGCAATGAAGCATCAAGAAAGACATGAGCAGGCCAGCCACCCTGAGACTGATAATTCATGGTAAGAGAATAACTATTGTTTTGAGAGATTTGTGTATTTTATATGGGGTTTGGCTTTTAAAAGTGTCATTTCTACTTATTATTTTTCAGAGAAGACATTTCTGTCACTAACAAAGTGGATGGTGAGCAAAGGTGGTGGCGACATTTTGGAGCAGCACCTGGGTTTTGCAGATGCCATCAGTGAGGATAAATCCAGAGGACATAACATAACGCACTGCAAAACGTCCTGAGACAGGAGAAATGGCGAAGATGCACTGTTCCAGCATTGGAAGACTGTATTTTTGTACATACAATGTTTTAAATAAAGAATTTGATTTTTTTTAAATTATTGTGTCTGTTTTCATTGAATGCCAGTAGTACCTATGTAGAGTAAAAATAAAATGAATTATATATAAAAATAATAACATCTAATGAAATCTATATTAAAATGAATGAATTACAGTAGTATACTGATGAATTTTATTATTTTTTACAGTAATGTACTGTAAAACAGTACAGTTTGCAACTGTAAATCAATTAAAACAATAAAAACCCTTTGTAATGTCTAACAGTGTAGGTACAGTGTAGGTTATAAAAGTGACTAAATACTTTTGCTGTTCTCGGTCAACACAGAAGAAACATCCTCACAAATATTGTGGCATTTCACAGCAAAACTAGATTATTTGAGCTAATTGCACATTTACAGTATCTGAATCTCACATTATTTATTTGAAATATTGAATCTGTAGAAAACATTTCTTCACTCAGACACAGAAAGATGCTTTTTAATATGAGACACTAGATTAGCTGACTGAGAGAAACTCTTTCCACACTGAGGACAGTGATACGGTTTCTCTCCGGTGTGGACTCTCATGTGCACATTAATGTTTCCATTGTGTCTGAAACTCTTTCCACACTGTGAGCAGGTGTGCAGCTGTTTGGCTTTTTTTCTTGATTTTTTTTTATTTTACAGTGCTCCTGTTCAACTTTATTCAGCTTCACTCTTTGCTGTTTTACTTCAATCCAGTCTAAAAAAAAAAAAAAATTGTGGTTAAAATCAAGTGAACTGGATCATTGTTACATTAATGTTTCTCAGCAGTCAGTAATGAAGAATCAAGAATGGACACCAACCTGTTTGTTCCTCAGCATCTTCTTGTTTTATTCTGGATGGTTCTGGATCACTCGTGTCTTCAATCTCCTCTTTAATAAACTCCATCTTTAACAGTCAGACAGATTTCAGCTGCTGCACCTGGAGTTTGTTCTTCTCTTGTAGGATGATGTGAATATTCTCCAGTATTTATAGGTGAATTGTTGTGGGAGGGGCTTCACTGTAGGTGTGAACTGTGATCATCGTCTGATACTGAGATCCACAGGACCAGATCTGGAGAAATAAAAAGCAACTTACTGTTTTTAATAACGACAATCTTCAGCAGAAAAGTGAATTGCGCTGACTCTCACGAGAAGTGAATCTAACTGACGCTTTGCTGATGCTCTCCACGTTTCGTGTAATTGGCTTTTTTATTTGCTGCACGTGTCACACTTTCAGGTGCACACACAAACAATTCAATCTCTGAGTTGACAGAGAACATTTATATCAAGCTTTGTGAGCCCAGTGAACCTGGTCTAAACCAGGTTGGATTTGTTTGGTTTTGTCAAATCTAAACCTACTCTGCAACTCAGAGTTTGTTCAACTAGCTTCATGCAACAGGTCACTGAACTAAATTCTTTTAGAAATTGTGAAATTGTTTATGAACAATTCAGATTTTTCTACTGAACTTAAATATTTGCCTGCCATCGAGGCAGTAGACATCAGCAACTACCTCGTCCTCCAGACATCCTTCTACACCCAAAAACAGATGAAAGTGTACAAAAGTATGGATGCATATCATTTTTTCATTAGTGGCTGGGACAACGACCTTGGAACCAAGGTGCTCCACAAGGATAATCGCTTGGTTTTTGCCCGCGTGAGTAAGTTAGCATTTCTTATTTTGTATAACTCTTAAGTGTAGTGTGTTGTTGCTTGTAGTCTCTGCTTTTAAATATAATAATACGTAAACCTACAATAAAGTAAGGATGCACCATACTTTCTGCAGCCGAAAATATGTTGTGCCGCACTGCTCACATGCGCTGATAATAATAGCATGGTAGGACTATTATTTGGATAATTAATCCCCCAAAAAGTTATATTTGATTCTGTTGCATAGAACTGATATGAAATGATATGAAATATTAACATATTTTCTGTCCAATTTTATTGTTACTTTCCGTAAAAGTGTGGTTATTTTATTGGCTTGTGTTTTTAAATTCAGTGTCATTAAAATGATGAGTTAAAAATCTTACAAATCTTATTTAATAAAATAAGTATTACAAAGCAGTTTCGGTTTTCAGTCAAGTGCATGCAAAAATGTTGGTTTCTGCCCAGAATTTTCATTTCGGTGAATCCCTATAATCTCTTAACATATTATGATATCTTAATGTGTCAGCCATTTGTGGTTAATTAATAAATTCTATTCTATTCTTTTTCAGATTGTCAGAATCATGTTCTCATGTAGGGGCAGTTCTTTTTTCCATTGAAGCTGGTGTTAAGATGCGAGAGACAGCCTCCTGCACAACAGAAAAGTGCAAGTGGCTGATGCCATCACATGTAAAAAAGGTGTATAAATGTACTGTACATATTACTGTTTAGTACCCTACTCTACTATGGGAAATGACAGCAACTGTTAATTTGTAAAACACACTTCTGCAGGGAAAGTAAGATCAAACACTGCAACTACAATTCATATGGTTTTGTCTTAGGCTTTTACAAACAACCCACATTGTAGTTGCAATGTTATATCTTTAAACAAGAGCTTGATTAAGGCCATATGCTACCCAGAGGCACACAAGTTCACCACAGTTGCGACAGGGCTTGAATTAGGATAAGACAGAGGTGAGATTTTTGTTTCTAGCACAAGTGTCTCCCTAAAGGTATGTGCTTGTAAATCAAGGGTTAGGTAAATATTTAAACCATTGAACTGCAATAATGTTGCAAAGTTTCTAAATTCAAAACTAAATATTAAATAAGCATTTAATTTGTTGTTGATTGTTTCTGTGTGCTTTTTACAGTTACGGATGCAAGCATGAGGCACAAGCCAGAGCAGAGTATGAAAGGCTGATGCGTCTGGAGCATGAGGGCTTCTCCTGTATGGAAAGTGGTCTCTGGCTGAATCCCAAGTGGCCATACATGGGAGCGTCGCCTGACGGGATTGTCACATGTGACTGTCATGGAACTGGGATTTGTGAGATAAAGGTATATTACAGTTCACTATAAACATGGTAAAATATGTAAAATCATAATTTCACTTTCCTATAAAGACAGAGAACTGTGGACAGTTATTATAGTTTTTAAAAAAATCTAAATGTCACATAAAAAAACACTTGACTATTTGGAATTAGTGAAATAAAAAGTCAGACAAAATTAGCACATCAGTTGTTTACATGTTATTTTTACTGTGAATTTTAGTGCCCACACTGCAAGCAAGACAAAGTTAGTCAAAGTTTTGGGATGATGTGATTCCCAGAGCTGAGATTTTTTTCAGAAACTGTATACTCCCAGAAGTGTTGGGACAGCAAGTAACAAAACAACATATTGACATGTAATATAACTAAAGGACACTACCTTACATCAACTACATTTGCAAAAGAAAAACACTGAATAACATGAATGTATCTTTGTTGGCAATCAGATGTTTAGATGTTCAGTAGATTAAATAAAAAAAATAAATTTAAATTATACAACAAAAAGTGTGGGTGGATACTTAATTGTCAGTTTATTTTTAAACCATTCCAAAACGACAATCTCAACATCTCAGCTGTGCAGGTTTTTTAGACAGAAAAAAAAGTCATTATTACTAATGATCAGAAGTTCAGTATTTCACGGTTTCATCATTTCTTACTCCAGTGTGTCAGGAGTCCGGGTCCTGCGTTTCTCCCTCTCACCACCAGAGATCACTGACTCCTGGATTCAATTCCCCAAACTCCACTCACCTCATTATTGAGTCATTTGCCTCAGCTGTTTTCCTGATTGCCTTCCCTACTTAGGCTCTCTGTGTTTTCTGTTTGGGGCTCGTTTGTCTCACTTTTGTGCCAGGTAATGCCTGTGATTTCTGTCTGCCCTGTGCCCCGTGTATGGCTTGTTTTCAGTGGTTGTGTTTGCTCTGGCTTTTTCCCCTTCGTGGGTGGTTTCATTTGTGTTTTGGTTTATTTTGTGATTTGTAAATAAAGGAAACACCATTTGCCAGCATTTGAGTCTTTGTCTCTCCCGTTCCATGACACAGTGGGACCACAGACTCAGATAAATATGACAAGGCACAGCAAATAACTCCAATCTTATCAATCAAAGACAGTGACTCGCCTGGTTTTGTTGCCATATGTTCAAAGGTCATGGCCCTACTTTGCAGAATCTGATATTTCCTTCTTACTAATCCAATAACCCTTTCCGACATGAATACGCACATTAGCTATTTCTCTAGTTAGTTCCACCTCGTCTGCGGACAACTGTCTTTTCCCATTAGTGAATGCAGGTAACTGTAGTGAAGCACAGTAGAATCCTACACTATCCCCAACATTAAACCCACGGTCTGCTAAAGCAATGTCTCCAGGTAACAGGTTTTTTAGAAGGTCACTCTCTTCTGTAATTTGCTCATCACTAACTCTTCCTCCCCAAGCAGAAGATATGTAAGAAAGGAACCCTTGGGGAGAAATACCGATAAGAAACTTAACAGTGTGGTGATGCTTATAGTTTAATCATCAAAATAAAAAAAATAAAATAAAAAAAACTTTTGAAATGTTTTACCTTACATGCAATGAATCTAAAATATATGAAAGTTTCACTTTTTGAAATAACTTACAAGAAAAAATGAACTTTTTCACAACATTCTAATTTATTGAGATGCACCTGTATACATCTGATAACAAGACATGTTCAATAGACAATGAGCTGCTGATAAACTTCACTCTGTTTTCACCTCATTCATGATGATGATGTCTGAGATCTTCTGTAAATTGGCACATTAACACATTTCATTGTATGTCAACAGACTGAGACAAAAGGGTGGTTTCCTGCAGTGGTTCAGGCTGTAGGATTGCCAAATGACTAAAGAAACGTTATCAGCATGATGGTATAAAACTGTACATTTCTAATCTATTACCACACACTGCCACTTATACCAACAATGGAAATAAGTGCAGTTAGAATAGCTAAAAATGTGGGAAAGCGTTGAGTTCTAGCAAAGAAAAGAGACAGCGCAACAGTTGCAATCTTCTTTTATCCCTTCCTTGACCATGTGACCTTGACCTTCCTAGTCACACCTAAAGAGACGAAAGGTGACACAGTCCATAGAAACACGCTTTCTGTTGTGTGCAGAATGCAGATGTCATCTTCAGACTTCTGGTCCAGACTTGTTGCAGTTGAAGCTGTTCAGTCTTTGTTCTCCTTTCAGTCCTGTGTGAGAGATCTTCATCAGATGGTGTTGCACCCTTCATAGATATGCAAATCGTCCATCGAATACTTCACAAAAAGCCCTTCATCAATTAGAGTATCAGCTAAATATTCAGTGTAACCAAATACAGAAATTCAGTTGTCCAAAAACAATCATTGATTCAACTAAATTGGGCAACGAAACAGTGGTCAAATTAGTTACAGAAATGTTTCAAAAGCATATATGATATGTCAATGCAATTTTTTATACTTAGGAAAGAATGAGAAATACTCATTTATATTTGAAACTTGGTGAGATGATAACTAAGTGATTATAGGTAAACCCAAAGAAAACAAACAAACAAATAATGGGATGAAATCCACAATTATAATACAGTCTATAGACTTTAAACAATATATACATACATTTTTTGAGGCAGTATCAGATGTAGATTTCACTCTGTGTGTGAAGATCAAATGGTATTTTATGTGGCTGCATTTAGCTGAGGATATGTGTCAGTGTAATCATGCTCCAAACAAAGGCAAGGATGTTTTACAATTGTGATGCAAATTTGGTCCTATTGAAACAGGGAGCCAGTATGAGAATATGAGTATGAGGTGTAATCTGCCTCAAAATGCTTCCACGCCAATGTTTCTTGTAACGGAGCATGATAAAGTGCAGAGGTATTGAATCCTGTTGTGAGGAAAGCATTTTCATTGTTAAGACAATTGTGAAATCACACTGTGGCCACATGGCAATTCTATGCTCCTGTACATTAACTGCAGCTATATTGAAAACAGCAGAGTGTGCCACTGAGGAGACAAACAAACTCAACATAGACACACATGCATCTTGAAATTACTATACTATTCCAGTATTACAGTTATTCCAATTGCACACAAGGCACATGGTCTAGCATGCATGTAGCATCAACAACCTTTAACCTAAGTGTTTCACGCACTTACAGTAAAGCAGTCATGTGTTTTTTTTTAAAGAATAAACTCAACTATGTGTACATGTAGTTACACAAACAGCTATACTGTGCTCTATGCGCACAATGTGTTTAGCACAATTACAAATGCAAAAATACAAACAGGATCATTGAAATTTGGATGTTTACATATTAAACTCATTGCTATTAAGCTGCTAACCCACTAGCAAGTGAAGTCAACAGCTGGAGGTCTAGCATGAACAATGCAGTTAATTCACTCAGAGTTTTACCTGAGGATGACTTGTTACATGTAAACCACTGATCTTTGCCCTTAGAAAGTGATGTCCTATGTTTCAGAAAATAAGGTGGAGGTCTACCCTTCCCAGTGACCAGCATTTTTCCTCTGTTCTTGTGACAGGAACTACAAAACCTGCTATCTTTGCCACAGGGTTGTTTGCTGTGTTCTCCTGAAGTTTGAGGATTTTCAAGTTCCACATTATTTACTTGAAATATTGACACTATAGAAAATATTTCTTCACTCTGACACAGAACAATGCTTTTTAATATGAGACACTAGAGTTGATGACTGAGTGAAACTCTTTCCACACCGAGTACAGTGATACGGCTTCTCTCCAGTATGAAGTCGATCGTGCTTTTTCAGGAGTCCAGATAGAGTGAAACTCTTGTCACAATATAAGCAATGGTAAGGTTTTTCTCCAGTGTGAATTCTTTGGTGCTGTTTCAGAAAGTCAGCTCTAGTAAAGCTCTTCCCACACTCACAACACACATGATCTCTCACTTCATCATGTATTTTCTGGTGCTGTTTACAACTGGCCAGCCATGAAAAACTCTTTCCACAGAAAGAACACACATAAGGCTTCTCATCTGAATGAACTGTCATGTGACTTTTTAGATGTGATGATGATATAAACTTTTTACCACACTGATCACAGCTAAATGGCTTTTCTCCAGAGTGAATGCGCAGATGATAACTGAGACCTGATGCTGCAGCAAAACTCTTTCCACACTGAGTACAGTGATACGGCTTCTCTCCAGTGTGGACTCTCATGTGCACATTAAGGTTTCCTTTGAGTCTGAAACTCTTTCCACACTGTGAGCAGGTGTGCAGCTGTTTGGCTTTTTTTCTTGAATTCTTAATTTTACTGTGTTCCTGTTCAACTTCATTCAGCTTCACTCTTTGCTGTTTTACTTCAATCCAGTCTAAAATAAAGAAATTGTGTGGTTAAAATCAAGTGAACTGGATCTTTGTTACATTAATGTTTCTCAGAAGAATCAAGAATGGACACCAACCTGTTTGTTCCTCAGTATCTTCTTGTTTTATTCTGGATGGTTCTGGATCACTCATGTCTTCAATCTCCTCTTTAATAAACTCCATCTTTAACAGTCAGACAGATTTCAGCTGCTGCACCTGGAGTTTGTTCTTCTCTTGTAGGATGATGTGAATATTCTCCAGTATTTATAGGTGAATTGTTGTGGGAGGGGCTTCACTGTAGGTGTGAACTGTGATCATCGTCTGATACTGAGATCCACAGGACCAGATCTGGAGAAATAAAAAGCAACTTACTGTTTTTAATAACGACAATCTTCAGCAGAAAAGTGAATTGCGCTGACTCTCACGAGAAGTGAATCTAACTGACGCTTTGCTGATGCTCTCCACGTTTCGTGTAATTGGCTTTTTTATTTGCTGCACGTGTCACACTTTCAGGTGCACACACAAACAATTCAATCTCTGAGTTGACAGAGAACATTTATATCAAGCTTTGTGAGCCCAGTGAACCTGGTCTAAACCAGGTTGGATTTGTTTGGTTTTGTCAAATCTAAACCTACTCTGCAACTCAGAGTTTGTTCAACTAGCTTCATGCAACAGGCCACTGAACTAGTGAGCGCAGCTCAGACGCGGTTGGTTGATGTGCGCGAGAACCAATCAGGTTTTGTTAGACGTGTTACGCAAGCAAGCCAAACTTCCACAAAAGCCAATGAGTTTTTTTTTTAATGCATCAAGTGGTACTTTGAGCTTGTTTGAATTTAGGTACATAAACAAGTAAATAAATAGGAATTTTAAGCATATCTTTGGATTTTTTTTTTTTTTTATAATGCACTTTAAATAATACGATGAAATGCTTGTGGAAAGTACAGTTAAATAGTAGCTTATTACAAGTAATGTTTCATGTTATGTATTTAAAAGTGAAATTAAAATGTATTTTAATTATTTTACAAAACAGTATTCTTTTACAAGTACAAACAATAAAACCGAACAACATAATGATGCTTATTACTAAGGTAAAGTTGAGAAAGTTATATTTATAATACATTATAAGTTGGTACAATATAAGAATGCATTTGCATATTTTATTGCTATAATGTATTCATGTGTGAGTGAATTAATATACTTTATAAAATATATTAAAATCTTTTGAAAAGCAGGCCAAAGCACATGTTCATTTCATAAATATTTAAAATAGTGCAGTACATCTATGGTTTATAAATAAGATACATATACTTTGTATCATTTTAGTATATTCTTACACAAAGTAAACATAAAATATACTTTTAAGTAAGAGTAAAATATGTATGATTTCTGTAAGTACATTAAAATTTCACAAAGATTATGCTTGTGTTTTAGCATATTTCTTAAAAGCACAACTAAGCATATATTTATTGCCAAAGTACTTTTAGTTTACCTTTTAAAAATATATTAAAATGCAATTCAATACATTTTTAATGCACTTCAAGTAAGCATGCTAGGAGTGCAACTGTACTATAAATTAAGAGTTTAGTTTATTTGCAAAAACAACAAAACAAGATGGCGGCGCGCACGGACGCTGCGGCTTCTTCAGGTCCCAAAGACGGTGCTTTTATGTCTTTTAATGTCGTCTGCTTTCCTGTAGCTCAAATAGTAGAGCATGGCGCTAGCAACGCCAAGATCATGGGTTCGATTCCCAGGGAAAGCAAGAGCTGATAAAATGTAAAAACTGTAACTTGAATGCAATGTAAGTCGCTTTGGATAAAAGCGTCTGCTAAATGCATAAAAATGTAAAAATGTAAATGTCTGTTCGTCTCCAAACAATGTCAATTCACCGCTAATTCATCGGGAGATCACTCCGGGATACATCTATGATCGCCAAAGCCTTTTGGATATCAACAACACATACAAACACAAACTCTCGCCGGCGGCTACTGAGAAGCTACGAGGCCTTTGTTTACTGCTGGAGCCGGACCTCGAGACCGCGGCCTCGCCTACTGACGCTATCCGCACAAGGCGGCGTCGCAAGCGGTGTGAGGTATACGGTGTGAGGTATACGAGCTAGGCTGAGGGAAAACCCCTCAAGACCGGCTCTTCCATCACTCATGCTCTCAAACGTTCGCTCTCTGGAAAACAAACTGGACTTAATTCAACTCAGTCGGTCTACACAGCATGAGACAAGGGATTGTTGTGTGTTTGTTTTCACTGAAACATAGCTAAAGGACAACATCCCGGACTCCGCCATTCAGCTGCACGGACTAAACTGCTACCGCGCGGACAGAGATTCATCACTGTCTGGTAAGACTCGCGGCGGTGGCTTGTGTGTGTATATCAACAAAGAATGGTGTAACAATGCTGCGTTAGTATCAAAACACTGTTCATCGCTGGTGGAGTTTATGTTTGTGAAGTGTCGACCGTTCTATCTGCCGCGGGAGTTCACGGCCATTGTTATTGTCGCGGTTTACATCCCCCCGTGTGCAAACGCTAAGGACGCACTTCGCGAACTGTACAGCGCCATCAGCGAACAACAAACAAATAACCCCGACGGCTTTTTTATCATAGCCGGTGACTTTAATCACGCAAACTTAAAGACAGTTTTGCCAAAGTTCTACCAACATGTGAACTTTGCAACAAGGGGAAATAACACACTGGACTTTGTTTACACAACAGAAAAGAACGCTTACAAAGCTGAACCCCTCCCCCACCTTGGGTACTCCGACCACATCTCTGTTATGCTAATCCCAGCATACACACCACTTCTGAAACTCACCAGACCGGTTCAAAAGCAAATCACGGTATGGCCAGAAAATGCCACCTCAGCACTGCAGGACTGCTTCCAGGACACAGACTGGAACATGTTTAAAGAGGCGGCCACCTACAACAACCACACAGACCTACAGGAGTACACTGAAACTGTGACTGCTTACATCAAAAAGTGCATAGATGATGTGACAGTCACCAAGACCATCACCACACGTGCCAACCAGAAGCCATGGATGACAGCAGAGGTTCGTGGGCTGCTAAAGACCAGAGATGAAGCATTCAGATCAGGAGATAAAGCAGCCCTCAAAACAGCAAGAGCCAATCTGTCTCATGGCATCAAGAAGGCAAAACATCAGTATGCTAAAAAAATCAATAACAACTTCAGCGACAGTAAAGACACTCGGACCCTGTGGCAAGCCATTCAGACCATCACTGACTACAAGGCCCCGCCACAGGCCAGTGACGATGACACATCCCTACCAGAGGCACTCAACCACTTCTACTCACGATTTGAGATACAGAACGACACACCTGCACAGAAACTACCCACATCTCCAAACGACCAGGTACTCTGTCTCTCCCCAGCCGATGTAAGGAAGACCCTATCCAGGATTAACCCACGAAAGGCTGCGGGCCCTGACAACATACCTGGACGTGTACTGAGAGACTGTGCTGCACAGCTGACGAATGTCTTAACAGACATCTTCAACATCTCGCTGAGCCAGGCAGTCGTCCCCACGTGTCTCAAATCCACCTCCATAATCCCAGTACCAAAGAAGTCACATGTGTCCTGTCTGAATGACTATCGTCCCATAGCACTGACCCCAATCATGATGAAGTGCTTTGAGAGGTTAGTCATGCATCACATCAAGTCCAGTCTCCCAAGCACGCTGGACCCATTCCAGTTTGCATATCGTCCGAACCGTTCCACGGACGATGCAATATCCACCACTCTCCACCTAGCTCTTACTCACCTGGAACAGAAAGACTCCTATGTAAGAATGCTGTTCATCGACTTCAGCTCAGCATTCAATACAATAATCCCACAACAGCTCATCCACAAACTAAACTTGCTGGGCATTAACACCTCCCTCTGTAATTGGATCCTGGACTTTTTAACTGCAAGACCTCAGTCAGTCCGTATCGGCCGCAACACCTCGAGCACTACCACACTGAGCACAGGTGCCCCACAAGGCTGTGTGCTCAGCCCGCTGCTCTTCACGCTGCTGACCCACGACTGCACTGCCAAGTCCAGCTCCAACCACATCATCAAGTTTGCTGATGACACAACTGTGGTAGGCCTCATCAGCAACAACGATGAAACGCACTACAGAGAGGAAGTGGCACAGCTGGCTGAATGGTGTGGTGCTAACAACCTGTCCCTCAATGTGTGTAAGACGAAAGAGGTTGTGATGGACTTCAGGAGAAACTCTGTTGACCATCGACGGCTCGACCGTGGAGAGAGTTGGTAGCACTAAATTCCTGGGGGTTCACATCACAAAGGATCTCACCTGGACCACCAACGTCACGTCACTCAACAAGAAGGGACAACAGCGCCTCTACTTTCTCCGTCGGCTGAAAAGGGCAAGTCTCCCTCCACCCATCCTCACCACCTTTTACAGGGGCACCATTGAGAGTGTGCTGACCAGCTGCATCACTGTCTGGTATGGGAACTGCAGTGCTGCTGACCGCAAGACCCTACAACGGACAGTGAACACTGCCGCAAAGATCATCGGTGCCCCTCTTTCCTCCATCCTGGACATTTTCCTCACACGATGCTCCAGCAAGGCCTCCAGCATCGTGAAGGACCCCACCCACGCCTCCCACAACCTCTTCCAGCTCCTGCCATCAGGAAAAAGGTACCAGAGTATCAAAGCTCGTTCTGTCAGACTGCTCAACAGCTTCTTTCCCCAGGCTGTGAGAGCTCTTAACTCCAATCTCCCTGTCCCCGCTCTGAAACCATGAACACCTCAGCCCCCCAACTATAAATAACTATTGACTAATTTCTCCAAAGTGCAATTCTGAGTGTGCTACACACAGGTGAGTGGGCTATACAAACCACCTGTAGTAACGCACTCGTCCCACTATATGCACACTAGACACTTTCTATAAACACTCCCTGCAACAAAGACTCAATAAGATAATATATGTTTACTTGAATATTGCACTACAAAAAAATGTTTACTGGAGCATTGCACTACTAACTCCTTTGCACTATGCGCTGCTTCCCACAAAATCTCTTTTGAACAATTTAATGTAAAAATATATATTTTCTGCACAATTTCATGTACAAATCTCTTTAGCACTATTTCATGTACAGTATTTATGTAAAGTTCTTGTACAGTCTCAGTTTGTGTATGTGTAGTCAACTAGGTATAGTAGTTATAGTATATGTATAGTCAGATGGTTAAACTGTTGTATAGCCCTATTGTGTCTATTTTATTTTATTTTTTTCCTATATTTGCATTGCTGTATGTGTATCTCATGTCTAACTAGTATGTAGCACCGTGGTCCTGCGAGACACGACATTTCGTTCCACTATATGTCCACACATGTAGTAGAATGACAATAAAGCTCAACTTGACTTGACTTGACTTGACTTGAAAAAAACAAAACAAAAATACTGATTTTTTCAAAAATCATGTTTCCATGTTATCATGTTTTTTTGTGGTTTATTGTATTAGTTAGCTGTATTTTTTTTTGTAATTGTTTAACCTAATCAAAATAACCCAACTGCAGTTTGATTGAGATTAATTGGAATGCTCAATAAAAAAAATAAATAAAAAAAAACAGAAAGTGTAGAGTGTATTTCATCTGCTCCATACTGTGTATCTTCCTGAAGTCAGGTATACATTTTTACTCTTAGATTCTTAGTCTTAGATTAATTTGATGTTTTGTATTGGTGACTCGGTATCTTTGTAATCGGCATGATACAATTTGACCTGACTAATAATAAATTGTTATATTTGATTTATTCTGATCTCTTCTGAAATCATTTTTTCCAGTAGATTAGGGTTGTAGTCTAGTGTTTCCACAAATCTGCGTCCAGGACAGATCATACTTAACCAATGAATGAAGCGGCGGCTCGTCATTAGGGATCTTCTGATTTCTGTCTGTCACTGACTTAACAAGTTACAGTTTTCGTGATTATAGAAAAAAATACTCTTTTTATTATGTGTTTGCAGGGTGCAGCCTATTTAAAGGTATTATAGTCACCCTGTATCCTCTGAGTAAGATCAACTGGCGAGTTTGTGCCGTGCGTTCACAGTTGGTCGAGTGAATTGCTAAGCGACACTGGGTCGCTAATGAACAAATAATTGAAAGTATGGGATTTTCAGAATAATCAAATATCTAAATTAATGCTGCATTCACGTGCTATCGGATTTATCGTAAATACGAGTTTCCTAGTCAGAAATTGGCCATATAAGACCTCTCTAAGGCCGTTCATGTCCAAATTCCGACTAGGAAGCTCATATTTATGATAATTCTGATAGCACGTGAATGCAGCATAATATACAGTCGACATCTGTGATCAGTTTTAATTAAGAATATTGCCTAAATTTAATGATCACTTGAAATCGGGGTCAGATTGAACACGGAGCTAGGATACCGTCCTTGGACCAAATTCGTGGGCCTTACAATAAATAGGAACACAAATGCATGCACACACACACACACACACACACACACACACACACACACACACACACACACAAATATATATATATATATATATATATATATATATATATATCTGATAACAAGACAGGGTCATCAATGAGCTGCTGAAAAGCCAATAGTTCCCTGTTTTCTCCTCATTCATTATGATGATGTCTGAGATCTTCTGTAAATTGGCACATTAACACATTTCATTGTGTGTCAACAGACTGAGACAAACTACAGGATCATCACAAATAAAACCTATCACTGAATAAAACAGCTGACTAAAATACTATAATGGACTGACACATCAATAAACAAATCACACATAATCAGATGTCAGTGAAATGGTAATTTTATTTGCATCATTAGCCTATACACCTTTTTGTTGCAGAGAAATGTACCGTATAAATAAATATCTTAGAAAAGTTTTATTTTACAAAAAAGTCAGAAACTGAGGAGGCATTGAATTAAATGATAAAAAAATCAATGTGAGATTAAAGTGACTAAATACTTTTGCTGTTCTCCGTTAACACAGAAGAAACATCCACATAAATCTTGTGGCATTTCACAGCAAAACTAGTTTATTTGAGTTAATTGCACATTTACTGTATCTGAATCTCACATAATTTACTTGAAACACTGAATCTGTAGAAAACATGTCTTCACTCAGACACAGAACGATGCTTTTTAATATGAGACACTAGAGATCTTGATACAGTGATACGGCTTCTCTCCAGTATGAACTCGCTTATGCTTTTTCAGCCGTTCAGACCGAATAAAACTCTTGTCACAATATGAGCACTTGTAAGGTTTTTCTCCAGTGTGAATTTGTTGGTGACGTTTCAGATCACCAGCTGCAGTAAAAGCTGATCTCTCACTTCATGATGTGTTTTCTGGTGCTGTTTACAACTGTCCAGTCGTGAAATACTCTTTCCACAGTAAGAATACACTGATCACAGCTAAATGGCTTTTCTCCAAAGTGAATGTGCAGATGATAGTTGAGCTTTGATGCTGCGGTAAAACTCTTTCCACACTGAGGACAGTGATACGGTTTCTCTCCAGCGTGGACTCTCATGTGCACATTAAGGTTTCCTGTTTCTCTGAAACTCTTTCCACACTGTGAGCAGGTCTGCAGCTGTTTGACTTTTTTTCTTGAGGTTTTGATTTTACAGTGTTTCTCCTCCACTTCATTCACCTCATGTCTTTGCTGTTTTACTTCTATCCAGTCTAAAAGAAAGAAATGATGTTGTTAAAATCAGTTTAAATGAACCTGATTTGCAGTTCTTGTTTTTTCAATTGCTTACATTTTCAAAACTTTACACACAAATCCAAGAATTGCACACACACACACACACACACACACACACACATACACACACACACACACACACACACACACACACACAATGCAAAGTGCCTCACATCTCTTGCAAAATGTAGCACTGCATTCAAAATAACACAAACACATCTCAAACATTTGCAAAAACCTTTGCCATAATATTAATTCCTGTTAGATTTGTGTGTGTTACAGAGCATTGTGTGTCAAAGGCTGAGAATTAGTGTATGGTTCTGCAGATTTGGTGTGTGCTTCTGGTGTTTGAGTGTCAGCTTTCAGAAATTATGTGACAAGTAAAGATTTTGTGTGTAAGAAGCTGAAAAAAAAAAACTGTAATAGCAGAAATCAAAAGGGTCACATATTTATCTGTGAATATAAAGACTCAGATCTTTGATGTACTGAAAGGCTTTAATGTTTCTCAGCAGTCAGTAATGAAGAATCAAGAATGGACACCAACCTGTTTGTTCCACAGTATCTTCATGTTTTATTCTGGATGGTTCTGGATCACTCATGTCGTCAATCTCTTCAACTTCTGTACCTGTCATGTAGGATGATGTGAATATTCCTCATCTTTTAAACCCGGTTAAAGCACAAACTCCGCCCACCACAGATTCTGAAGATTTCATTGGTCGTGTCAATCACAGTGATCCCTACACAACACTGAAACAAATCCAGTACAAGCCTGTGACCTTAGTATAGTCTTATTTTGTGTCAAATCAACCAAATTTTCCAAAAACTCAAACACTCAATTTTTAGTTTTGTTCATATTTTTAATGAAGAAAGACAAATATAAGTAGTGAGAAAGACAGAATATTTAATGTCATGGATGGATATTTACTGAGTAATCCACTATATTGTAGAGGAGAGTCAAAATTACAATTTTTATCAGAGATTCGGAGCCAAATTACAGGGTGAAAATATTACTTTAGAAAGATGGCAGCATCGCTGTTTTATTTTAACCCAATGATTGGTATACAATTAGTAAAATCTGATGATTTTAGCAATACTTGTTACATTGACAGTTCAACAACAGGAAGAAGCACTTTTTATGTTTTTTTTTTTTATTTTTATTTTATTTTTTTATCTCAATAAGTATTAAAGATTCATCAATAACCTTTTAAGTGGTTAATGGTTCTTATTAATGATTCTTATAAAACTTTTCTTTCCGTATCTTCATTTTTAAGGCCATATATGGTTAAATTCTAGAGATATGAAGATATGAAATTGTTCAATTTTCAGTGTTCAAAAATCAAATGTGCGTCACTTTGAATAACTTTTTTTATTTTAAAGCGGAATGTCTGAAAAAGATATAACGTTGAAACAATGTTTCCCTCTTCATCAAAACCACTGCATAGAACAAACCTGTCTGAATGCCAAAAATATTATTTTCCAAAAGACTGTGTGCTTGTGACTGAAGAAGTATTAAAGAATCTTTAATACATCTTGACAGGCATTCAAACTTAAGGGGGGGGGGGGGGGGGTGCCTTTTTCCCCATTTTTGAAGTGTCAGTATTGGCATATAATGCAACAAGCATTGCTAAACTCAACTGATTTTAATTGACCAACCAATCTCTGTATAAAAAATAAAATAATGATGCTGCAATCTTTCTGAAGAATTTTTTTCAATCTATAATTTAGCTCCTCTACAAAATATTGGATTACTCAGTACATATTTACCCATGCAATGTAATCTTCATTTATGTATTTCTTTTATCAGAAAGAGCTGTGAACTAAATGCTAATTAATGCTGTTATAGTGTCAAAAACATGATGAGTGCAGGGTTTGTTTCTATAGTCTTTAATACTGTACTTTAACCTGAGGGGTAAAAGAATAAAAACACACATCAATAGGTGATTATCTCATGAAGTGTTGATCCTGTAGTTTGTCTCAGTCTGTTAACAAACAATGAAATGTGCTTAATGTGCCAATTTACAGAAGATCTCAGACATCATCATAATGAATGAGGTGAAAACAGGGAACTATTGGCTTTTCAGCAGCAGTGTAATCATGCTCCAAACAAAGGCAATGATGTTTTACAATTGTGATGCAAATTTGGTCCTATTGAAACAGGGAGCCAGTATGAGAATATGAGTATGAGGTGTAATCTGCCTCAAAATGCTTCCACGCCAATGTTTCTTGTAACGGAGCATGATAAAGTGCAGAGGTATTGAATCCTGTTGTGAGGGAAGCATTTTCATTGTTAAGACAATTGTGAAATCACACTGTGGCCACATGGCAATTCTATGCTCCTGTACATTAACTGCAGCTATATGGAAAACAGCAGAGTGTGCCACTGAGGAGACAAACAAACTCAACATAGACACACATGCATCTTGAAATTACTATACTATTCCAGTATTACAGTTATTCCAATTGCACACAAGGCACATGGTCTAGCATGCATGTAGCATCAACAACCTTTAACCTAAGTGTTTCACGCACTTACAGTAAAGCAGTCATGTGTTTTTTTTAAAGAATAAACTCAACTATGTGTACATGTAGTTACACAAACAGCTATACTGTGCTCTATGCGCACAATGTGTTTAGCACAATTACAAATGCAAAAATACAAACAGGATCATTGAGATTTGGATGTTTACATATTAAACTCATTGCTATTAAGCTGCTAACCCACTAGCAAGTGAAGTCAACAGCTGGAGGTCTAGCATGAACAATGCAGTTAATTCACTCAGAGTTTTACCTGAGGATGACTTGTTACATGTAAACCACTGATCTTTGCCCTTAGAAAGTGATGTCCTATGTTTCAGAAAATAAGGTGGAGGTCTACCCTTCCCAGTGACCAGCATTTTTCCTCTGTTCTTGTGACAGGAACTACAAAACCTGCTATCTTTGCCACAGGGTTGTTTGCTGTGTTCTCCTGAAGTTTGAGGATTTTCAAGCCTCTGTAATGCTTCCTTTACACCATGCATTCTGGTCCATGACTCTGCGCTATTGCGGTGCTGCATCACCTTAAGAACTGAAATCGGCACACTTTTTTGAGCAGTGGCACATGCTTACCCTGAACTAAATAATCCAAAATCCTCTAAGAAGTGAACATGCTTTTTATCCCCATCACTGTTAAGTGTTTTGGGAGACATGAACTCTTCTGAATTTAGCTTAGCCTTAAGATCTGCAATGGTGCCCTTGTGATTTTTACACTTTTCACTCAGAGCTAACTGTTCAGCTAGTAATTTATCTAGCTGCGACTTAAGATCCTGAATCTTTGCCTGCGACTTTTGTACTTCTGCATTTTTAGAATGCAATTCTTTACAATTAGCATCTATACTTGAAGATAGATATGTCATCAAATCACGTAGCTGAGTACAGCTTATGAAGTTTAAAGCCTCGTGCAGTTATTTCACCATGTTTTGATTTCTTTTGATGTTTGAACATCTAGTATCAATATAATCTTTCTCGAGTTTGCACAAGGTAGGCTCAACTTTTTTGCTCCATAAAACAAACAATGCATCACTTTATATATACATTTTGTATACACATGTTGGCCCACAGGCCTTGATGGCCCTTTTGTTACTCAAGACAGGTTTGGGACAAGAAAGCAGAAGTCTGATTATTTTAAACCTTGCACAAACTACAGGATCATTACAAATAAAACCTATTATTGAATAAAATAGCTGACTAAAATACTATAACGGACAGAAGAAACATCCACACAAATATTATGGCATTTCACAGCAAAACTAGTTTATTTGTGCTAATTGCATGTTTACAGTATCTGAATCTCACATTATTTACTTGAAATATTGACACCGTAGAAAACATGTCTTCACTCAGACACAGAACAATGCTTTTTAATATGAGACACTAGATTAGCTGACTGAGAGAAACTCTTTCCACACTGAGTACAGTGATACGGCTTCTCTCCAGTATGAAGTCGATCGTGCTTTTTCAGGAGTCCAGATAGAGTGAAACTCTTGTCACAATATAAGCAATGGTAAGGTTTTTCTCCAGTGTGAATTCTTTGGTGCTGTTTCAGAAAGTCAGCTCTAGTAAAGCTCTTCCCACACTCACAACACACATGATCTCTCACTTCATCATGTATTTTCTGGTGCTGTTTACAACTGGCCAGCCATGAAAAACTCTTTCCACAGAAAGAACACACATAAGGCTTCTCATCTGAATGAACTGTCATGTGACTTTTTAGATGTGATGAAGAAATAAACTTTTTACCACACTGATCACAGCTAAATGGCTTTTCTCCAGAGTGAATGTGCAGATGATAACTGAGACCTGATGCTGCAGCAAAACTCTTTCCACACTGAGTACAGTGATACGGTTTCTCTCCAGTGTGGACTCTCATGTGCTTCTTAAGGTTTCCTTTGAGTCTGAAACTCTTTCCACACTGTGAGCAGGTCTGCAGCTGTTTGGCTTTTTTTCTTGAATTCTTAATTTTACAGTGCTCCTGTTCAACTTCATTCAGCTTCACTCTTTGCTGTTTTACTTCAATCCAGTCTAAAATAAAAAAAAACTGTGTGGTTAAAATCAAGTGAACTGGATCATTGTTACATTAATGTTTCTCAGCAGTCAGTAATGAAGAATCATGAATGGACACCAACCTGTTTGTTCCTCAGCATCTTCTTGTTTTATTCTGGATGGTTCTGGATCACTCGTGTCTTCAATCTCCTCTTTAATAAACTCCATCTTTAACAGTCAGACAGATTTCAGCTGCTGCACCTGGAGTTTGTTCTTCTCTTGTAGGATGATGTGAATATTCTCCAGTATTTATAGGTGAATTGTTGTGGGAGGGGCTTCACTGTAGGTGTGAACTGTGATCATCGTCTGATACTGAGATCCACAGGACCAGATCTGGATAAATAAAAAGCAACTTACTGTTTTTAATAACGACAATCTTCAGCAGAAAAGTGAATTGCGCTGACTCTCACGAGAAGTGAACCTGACTGACGCTTTGCTGATGCTCTCCACGTTTCGTGTAATTGGCTTTTTTATTTGCTGCACATGTCACACTTTCAGGGGCACACACTCCAGAGTTAATCACAAACAATTCAATCTCTGAGTTGACAGAGAACATTTATATCGAGCTTTGTGAGCCCAGTGAACCTGGTCTAAACCAGGTTGGATTTGTTTGGTTTTGTCAGATCTAAACCTACTCTGCAACTCAGAGTTTGTTCAACTAGCTTCATGCAACAGGCCACTGAACTATAAGCACAGCTTTAACCTAATCAAAAAATAACCCAACTGCAGTTTGATTGAGATTAATTGGAAAGCACAATGAAAAAAACAACAAAAAACAAAAAAACAGAAAATTGTCAAAAATGGAGTTGAAAGGGGTGAAATTATTTTCCTATGAAATTAATTCCATCGTGAAGCCAAAACTCAGGAACTCTCGCAAAACAGATGACGTGCAATAAAACCATAAAACTAATCTGGAGAAGAGATCTCCAAAGACAGCTAACAGCACCACTTCCCTTGTTCATTTACATTCACCTTCATCCCCTGCCCTCTCTGCCTTTTACAACTGATTTAAACATTTCTTTTGTTGCTTTTGTTCTGGCAGTATTTAAGGGAAATTTGCAAATCACTCATTGTGATTCTGTAGCCAGATCAGCCCGTAGTGTAGAGTGTATTTCATCTGCTCCATACTGTGTATCTTCCTGAAGTCAGGTATAAATTTTTACTCTTAGATTCCTAGTCTTTGAGAATTTGATGTTTTGTATTGATGACTTGATATCTTTGAATTGGCTATGCAATCGGCATGATATAATTTGACCTGACTAATAATAAATTGTTATATTTGATTTATTCTGATCTCTTCTGAAATCATTTTTTCCAGTAGATTAGGGTTGTAGTCTAGTGTTTCCACAAATCTGCGTCCAGGACAGATCATACTTAACCAATGAATGAAGCGGCGGCTCGTCATTAGGGATCTTCTGATTTCTGTCTGTCACTGACTTAACAAGTTACAGTTTTCGTGATTATAGAAAAAAAATACTCTTTTTATTATGTGTTTGCAGGGTGCAGCCTATTTAAAGGTATTATAGTCACCCTGTATCCTCTGAGTAAGATCAACTGGCGAGTTTGTGCCGTGCGTTCACAGTTGGACGAGTGAATTGCTAAGCGACACTGGGTCACTAATGAACGAATAATTGAAAGTATGGGATTTTCAGAATAATCAAATATCTAAATTAATGCTGCATTCACATGCTATCGGATTTATCGTAAATACGAGTTTCCTAGTCAGAAATTTGTCATATAAGACCTCTCTAAGGCCGTTCATGTCCAATTTCTGATTAGGAAGCTCATATTTATGATAATTCTGATAGCACGTGAATGCAGCATAATATACAGTCGACATCTGTGATCAGTTTTAATTAAGAATATTGCCTAAATTTAATGATCACTTGAAAGCGGGGTCAGATTGAATCAGATTTCTCCAGAGTGACAGAGCAGATGTTTACAGACACTTGATGGACAAGAAAAACTTTCCACATTGTGAGCAGGTACGGCTTTTTGGTTTGTCTTCTTTGGAGTGTCTATTTACACTAAGTCCAAATATCCCACCTTGTTGGTAGAGGCGAACGTGTGGTTGGACTAGTCAACATTACAAAAGATGCATGCTAAACAACGGCTCCAGTGGCATAGAGTGCTTAGCAGGAAAATTTTGACACGATTGACCTGAGATCAAATCTGCCTTTTGCAGAATTCATTCTTCTCCCTTCACATCACATATCACATTGGAAAGGCATTTTATTTTCAATCAGTTTAAGAGCCATTTAAAAACATACCTTTTATGATAGCGTTCGATCTAAGATAAGTGCGAAGGTTGCTAGTGTTATATAGGGTTTTTCTGATCTTACTTAAAATGTATTATGATTGTTCTAAGGTCTCTGCTATACTATTCATTTAGATGGCTATGATCCCTTTTAAATGTTGTCTCCTGCTCATTGTGTTACTGTTTGTACAGCACTATGGTCAACGTTGTTGTTTTATTCAGTGCTTTAGAAATAAAGTTGAATTTGAATTTGAATATATATATATATATATATATATATATATATATATATATATATATATATATATATATATACATACATATATATATATATATATACATAATGTTCACTTGTTTCTTTTTTTCTTTTCAGCCTTTTAGACGCTTTCTCGACATCAACCCTGAATGTGCATCAAGAACCAAGAAAGGAAAAGTGACTTAAAAGAAGACTGGACGTGTGTACAAGAAGAGCAGTACTGTAAACCCACAGGTTTCCTCTCTTCTGAAAAACTTTTAAAAATATATTTCTGAAAAACCTTTCCATTCTTTAAAAGTAAATAAGATTACTGCATTTTGAATTACTTGCTAATTGTTAATTGCATTTTACATGTTTTATTATATATATATATATATATATATATATATATATATATATATATATATATATATATATATATATATATATATATATATATAAACTAAATCTGGAATTTCATCCAATATGTTCATATAAGGCAATGTTCTAGTCTTTTCTTCTAAATAAATAAATGTTTTAAAACTCAGAGAATGTTGTTTTCTCTTTTTTGTTGTGACTGTTATGAAAAGGTATAATATTTTTAATTTTGTAAATCTAAGAGTACTGAAAGAAAAGCAGGAATTACAGTATTCCCTGTAAAAAAACAGTCTAATACTGTAAAAAAATAAGTTATATAACAGAATAATACTGTATTTGGTAAATACAGTACAGAACTGTAAATTATGTATACAGTAGTAGTCCTGTAAAAATACAGAATGTGGCTGGCAACCCAGCTGCCAGTATTTTACTGTAAATTTACAACGAAAAGTTTTACAGTGTATGAACTCGCTTATGCTTTTTCAGCCGTTCAGACCGAATAAAACTCTTGTCACAATATGAGCACTTGTAAGGTTTTTCTCCAGTGTGAATTTGTTGGTGACGTTTCAGATCACCAGCTGCAGTAAAAGCTGATCTCTCACTTCATGATGTGTTTTCTGGTGCTGTTTACAACTGTCCAGTCGTGAAATACTCTTTCCACAGTAAGAATACACTGATCACAGCTAAATGGCTTTTCTCCAAAGTGAATGTGCAGATGATAGTTGAGCTTTGATGCTGCGGTAAAACTCTTTCCACACTGAGGACAGTGATACGGTTTCTCTCCAGCGTGGACTCTCATGTGCACATTAAGGTTTCCTGTTTCTCTGAAACTCTTTCCACACTGTGAGCAGGTCTGCAGCTGTTTGACTTTTTTTCTTGAGGTTTTGATTTTACAGTGTTTCTCCTCCACTTCATTCACCTCACGTCTTTGCTGTTTTACTTCTATCCAGTCTAAAAGAAAGAAATGATGTTGTTAAAATCAGTTTAAATGAACCTGATTTGCAGTTGTTTTTTCAATTGCTTACATTTTCAAAACTTTACACACAAATCCAAGAATTGCACACACACACACACACACACACACATACACACACACACACACACACACACACACACACACACACACACACACACACACACACACACACACACACACAATGCAAAGTGCCTCACATCTCTTGCAAAATGTAGCACTGCATTCAAAATAACACAAACACATCTCAAACATTTGCAAAAACCTTTGCCATAATATTAATTCCTGCTAGATTTGTGTGTGTTACAGAGCATTGTGTGTCAAAGGCTGAGAATTAGTGTATGGTTCTGCAGATTTGGTGTGTGCTTCTGGTGTTTGAGTGTCAGCTTTCAGAAATTGTGTGACAAGTAAAGATTTTGTGTGTAAGAAGCTGAAAAAAAAAAACTGTAATAGCAGAAATCAAAAGGGTCACATATTTATCTGTGAATATAAAGACTCAGATCTTTGATGTACTGAAAGGCTTTAATGTTTCTCAGCAGTCAACAGTGAAGAATCAAGAATGGACACCGACCTGTTTGTTCCTCAGCATCTTCTTGTTTTATTCTGGATGGTTCTGGATCACTCATGTCTTCAATCTCCTCTTTAATAAACTCCATCTTTAGTATGTCACAGATTTCAGCTGCTGCACCTGGAGTTTGTACCTGTATGATGTAAGATGATGTGAATATTCCTCACCTTTTTAACCCAGTTAAAGCACAAACCCCGCCCACCACAGATTCAGAAGATTTCATTGGTCGTGTCAATCACAGTGATCTCCTACACAACACTGAAACAAATCCAGTACAAGCCTGTGACATTAGTATAGTCTTATTTTGTGTCAAATCAGCTAAATTTTCCAAAAACTCAAACACTCAATTTTTAGTTTTGTTCATATTTTTAATGAAGAAAGACAAATATAAGTAGTGAGAAAGACAGAATATTTAATGTCATGGATGGATATTTACTGAGTAATCCACTATATTGTAGAGGAGAGTCAAAATTACAATTTTTATCAGAGATTCGGAGCCAAATTACAGGGTGAGAAAATTACTTTAGAAAGATGGCAGCATCGCTGTTTTATTTTAACCCAATGATTGGTATACTATTAGTAAAATCTGATGATTTTAGCAATACTTGTTACATTGACAGTTCAACAACAGGAAGAAGCACTTTTTATGTTTTTTTTTATTTTTATTTTATTTTTTTATCTCAATAAGTATTAAAGATTCATCAATAACCTTTTAAGTGTTTAATGGTTCTTATTAATGATTCTTATAAAACTTTTCTTTCCGTATCTTCATTTTTAAGGCCATATATGGTTAAATTCTAGAGATATGAAGATATGAAATTGTTCAATTTTCAGTGTTCAAAAATCAAATGTGCGTCACTTTGAATAACTTTTTTTATTTTAAAGCGGAATGTCTGAAAAAGATATAACGTTGAAACAATGTTTCCCTCTTCATCAAAACCACTGCATAGAACAAACCTGTCTGAATGCCAAAAATATTATTTTCCAAAAGACTGTGTGCTTGTGACTCAAGAAGTATTAAAGATGTCTCAATATCTTTTTAGATTCTGGTTCTTAAGAAAGTTTTCTTGAATCCTCATTTTAAAGCCTTGTATGTTTCAATCACTGCGATATGGAGATCACAATGTGGCTCTAAAAGTGAATTGTTGAACTTTTTTCATTTTCATACAGCCGTTATGCTACGGGTGTCCCAAGTTCGAGTCCCGACTCAAGGACCTTTCCCGATCCCACCCCCCTCTCTTTCTCCATCTTTGTTTCCTGTCTGATCTGTCCTGTCATAATAAACACAAAAATAAATCTTAAAAAAAAAGAAAGAAAAGAATGCATCTTGTTTTTTTCTGTTAAACCAAATGATCCATATAGGACTTTATAAATGAAGATACCATAAGAAAAGTGTGTTAAGAAACAGTATCTAACAGGATACATCTTTAATACATCTTGACAGGCATTCAAACTTAAGGGGGGGGGGGGGGTGCCTTTTTCCCCATTTTTGAAGTGTCAGTATTGGCATATAATGCAACAAGCATTGCTAAACTCAACTGATTTTAATTGACCAACCAATCTCTGTATAAAAAATAAAATAATGATGCTGCAATCTTTCTGAAGAATTTTTTTCAATCTATAATTTAGCTCCTCTACAAAATATTGGATTACTCAGTACATATTTACCCATGCAATGTAATCTTCATTTATGTATTTCTTTTATCAGAAAGAGCTGTGAACTAAATGCTAATTAATGCTGTTATAGTGTCAAAAACATGATGAGTGCAGGGTTTGTTTCTATAGTCTTTAATACTGTACTTTAACCTGAGGGGTAAAAGAATAAAAACACACATCAATAGGTGATTATCTCATGAAGTGTTGATCCTGTAGTTTGTCTCAGTCTGTTAACAAACAATGAAATGTGCTTAATGTGCCAATTTACAGAAGATCTCAGACATCATCATAATGAATGAGGTGAAAACAGGGAACTATTGGCTTTTCAGCAGCAGTGTAATCATGCTCCAAACAAAGGCAATGATGTTTTACAATTGTGATGCAAATTTGGTCCTATTGAAACAGGGAGCCAGTATGAGAATATGAGTATGAGGTGTAATCTGCCTCAAAATGCTTCCACGCCAATGTTTCTTGTAACGGAGCATGATAAAGTGCAGAGGTATTGAATCCTGTTGTGAGGGAAGCATTTTCATTGTTAAGACAATTGTGAAATCACACTGTGGCCACATGGCAATTCTATGCTCCTGTACATTAACTGCAGCTATATGGAAAACAGCAGAGTGTGCCACTGAGGAGACAAACAAACTCAACATAGACACACGTGCATCTTGAAATTACTATACTATTCCAGTATTACAGTTATTCCAATTGCACACAAGACACATGGTCTAGCATGCATGTAGCATCAACAACCTTTAACCTAAGTGTTTCACGCACTTACAGTAAAGCAGTCATGTGTTTTTTTTAAAGAATAAACTCAACTATGTGTACATGTAGTTACACAAACAGCTATACTGTGCTCTATGCGCACAATGTGTTTAGCACAATTACAAATGCAAAAATACAAACAGGATCATTGAGATTTGGATGTTTACATATTAAACTCATTGCTATTAAGCTGCTAACCCACTAGCAAGTGAAGTCAACAGCTGGAGGTCTAGCATGAACAATGCAGTTAATTCACTCAGAGTTTTACCTGAGGATGACTTGTTACATGTAAACCACTGATCTTTGCCCTTAGAAAGTGATGTCCTATGTTTCAGAAAATAAGGTGGAGGTCTACCCTTCCCAGTGACCAGCATTTTTCCTCTGTTCTTGTGACAGGAACTACAAAACCTGCTATCTTTGCCACAGGGTTGTTTGCTGTGTTCTCCTGAAGTTTGAGGATTTTCAAGCCTCTGTAATGCTTCCTTTACACCATGCATTCTGGTCCATGACTCTGCGCTATTGCGGTGCTGCATCACCTTAAGAACTGAAATCGGCACACTTTTTTGAGCAGTGGCACATGCTTCCCCTGAACTAAATAATCCAAAATCCTCTAAGAAGTGAACATGCTTTTTATCCCCATCACTGTTAAGTGTTTTGGGAGACATGAACTCTTCTGAATTTAGCTTAGCCTTAAGATCTGCAATGGTGCCCTTGTGATTTTTACACTTTTCACTCAGAGCTAACTGTTCAGCTAGTAATTTATCTAGCTGCGACTTAAGATCCTGAATCTTTGCCTGCGACTTTTGTACTTCTGCATTTTTAGAATGCAATTCTTTACAATTAGCATCTATACTTGAAGATAGATATGTCATCAAATCACGTAGCTGAGTACAGCTTATGAAGTTTAAAGCCTCGTGCAGTTATTTCACCATGTTTTGATTTCTTTTGATGTTTGAACATCTAGTATCAATATAATCTTTCTCGAGTTTGCACAAGGTAGGCTCAACTTTTTTGCTCCATAAAACAAACAATGCATCACTTTATATATACATTTTGTATACACATGTTGGCCCACAGGCCTTGATGGCCCTTTTGTTACTCAAGACAGGTTTGGGACAAGAAAGCAGAAGTCTGATTATTTTAAACCTTGCACAAACTACAGGATCATTACAAATAAAACCTATTATTGAATAAAATAGCTGACTAAAATACTATAACGGACAGAAGAAACATCCACACAAATATTATGGCATTTCACAGCAAAACTAGTTTATTTGTGCTAATTGCATGTTTACAGTATCTGAATCTCACATTATTTACTTGAAATATTGACACCGTAGAAAACATGTCTTCACTCAGACACAGAACAATGCTTTTTAATATGAGACACTAGATTAGCTGACTGAGAGAAACTCTTTCCACACTGAGTACAGTGATACGGCTTCTCTCCAGTATGAAGTCGATCGTGCTTTTTCAGGAGTCCAGATAGAGTGAAACTCTTGTCACAATATAAGCAATGGTAAGGTTTTTCTCCAGTGTGAATTCTTTGGTGCTGTTTCAGAAAGTCAGCTCTAGTAAAGCTCTTCCCACACTCACAACACACATGATCTCTCACTTCATCATGTATTTTCTGGTGCTGTTTACAACTGGCCAGCCATGAAAAACTCTTTCCACAGAAAGAACACACATAAGGCTTCTCATCTGAATGAACTGTCATGTGACTTTTTAGATGTGATGAAGAAATAAACTTTTTACCACACTGATCACAGCTAAATGGCTTTTCTCCAGAGTGAATGTGCAGATGATAACTGAGACCTGATGCTGCAGCAAAACTCTTTCCACACTGAGTACAGTGATACGGTTTCTCTCCAGTGTGGACTCTCATGTGCTTCTTAAGGTTTCCTTTGAGTCTGAAACTCTTTCCACACTGTGAGCAGGTCTGCAGCTGTTTGGCTTTTTTTCTTGAATTCTTAATTTTACAGTGCTCCTGTTCAACTTCATTCAGCTTCACTCTTTGCTGTTTTACTTCAATCCAGTCTAAAATAAAAAAAAACTGTGTGGTTAAAATCAAGTGAACTGGATCATTGTTACATTAATGTTTCTCAGCAGTCAGTAATGAAGAATCATGAATGGACACCAACCTGTTTGTTCCTCAGCATCTTCTTGTTTTATTCTGGATGGTTCTGGATCACTCGTGTCTTCAATCTCCTCTTTAATAAACTCCATCTTTAACAGTCAGACAGATTTCAGCTGCTGCACCTGGAGTTTGTTCTTCTCTTGTAGGATGATGTGAATATTCTCCAGTATTTATAGGTGAATTGTTGTGGGAGGGGCTTCACTGTAGGTGTGAACTGTGATCATCGTCTGATACTGAGATCCACAGGACCAGATCTGGATAAATAAAAAGCAACTTACTGTTTTTAATAACGACAATCTTCAGCAGAAAAGTGAATTGCGCTGACTCTCACGAGAAGTGAACCTGACTGACGCTTTGCTGATGCTCTCCACGTTTCGTGTAATTGGCTTTTTTATTTGCTGCACATGTCACACTTTCAGGGGCACACACTCCAGAGTTAATCACAAACAATTCAATCTCTGAGTTGACAGAGAACATTTATATCGAGCTTTGTGAGCCCAGTGAACCTGGTCTAAACCAGGTTGGATTTGTTTGGTTTTGTCAGATCTAAACCTACTCTGCAACTCAGAGTTTGTTCAACTAGCTTCATGCAACAGGCCACTGAACTATAAGCACAGCTTTAACCTAATCAAAAAATAACCCAACTGCAGTTTGATTGAGATTAATTGGAAAGCACAATGAAAAAAACAACAAAAAACAAAAAAACAGAAAATTGTCAAAAATGGAGTTGAAAGGGGTGAAATTATTTTCCTATGAAATTAATTCCATCGTGAAGCCAAAACTCAGGAACTCTCGCAAAACAGATGACGTGCAATAAAACCATAAAACTAATCTGGAGAAGAGATCTCCAAAGACAGCTAACAGCACCACTTCCCTTGTTCATTTACATTCACCTTCATCCCCTGCCCTCTCTGCCTTTTACAACTGATTTAAACATTTCTTTTGTTGCTTTTGTTCTGGCAGTATTTAAGGGAAATTTGCAAATCACTCATTGTGATTCTGTAGCCAGATCAGCCCGTAGTGTAGAGTGTATTTCATCTGCTCCATACTGTGTATCTTCCTGAAGTCAGGTATAAATTTTTACTCTTAGATTCCTAGTCTTTGAGAATTTGATGTTTTGTATTGATGACTTGATATCTTTGAATTGGCTATGCAATCGGCATGATATAATTTGACCTGACTAATAATAAATTGTTATATTTGATTTATTCTGATCTCTTCTGAAATCATTTTTTCCAGTAGATTAGGGTTGTAGTCTAGTGTTTCCACAAATCTGCGTCCAGGACAGATCATACTTAACCAATGAATGAAGCGGCGGCTCGTCATTAGGGATCTTCTGATTTCTGTCTGTCACTGACTTAACAAGTTACAGTTTTCGTGATTATAGAAAAAAAATACTCTTTTTATTATGTGTTTGCAGGGTGCAGCCTATTTAAAGGTATTATAGTCACCCTGTATCCTCTGAGTAAGATCAACTGGCGAGTTTGTGCCGTGCGTTCACAGTTGGACGAGTGAATTGCTAAGCGACACTGGGTCACTAATGAACGAATAATTGAAAGTATGGGATTTTCAGAATAATCAAATATCTAAATTAATGCTGCATTCACATGCTATCGGATTTATCGTAAATACGAGTTTCCTAGTCAGAAATTTGTCATATAAGACCTCTCTAAGGCCGTTCATGTCCAATTTCTGATTAGGAAGCTCATATTTATGATAATTCTGATAGCACGTGAATGCAGCATAATATACAGTCGACATCTGTGATCAGTTTTAATTAAGAATATTGCCTAAATTTAATGATCACTTGAAAGCGGGGTCAGATTGAATCAGATTTCTCCAGAGTGACAGAGCAGATGTTTACAGACACTTGATGGACAAGAAAAACTTTCCACATTGTGAGCAGGTACGGCTTTTTGGTTTGTCTTCTTTGGAGTGTCTATTTACACTAAGTCCAAATATCCCACCTTGTTGGTAGAGGCGAACGTGTGGTTGGACTAGTCAACATTACAAAAGATGCATGCTAAACAACGGCTCCAGTGGCATAGAGTGCTTAGCAGGAAAATTTTGACACGATTGACCTGAGATCAAATCTGCCTTTTGCAGAATTCATTCTTCTCCCTTCACATCACATATCACATTGGAAAGGCATTTTATTTTCAATAAATGAAGGAAATAATTGAAAAGTGCCTCACGGGTGTTGATTGATTAGGTCAGCCATATAATAATTTTAATACGAAAGATGATTTACACTCAATACATTATTGCACGTTTTATAAAGTACTACAGTGCTGAGGTGCATGCAAATATCTGCCACTTGCACAGCAAGTATAGCAGCTAACTTATATTATAGCAAAGAAAATACTGCTATTTCACTTACTAAAAATAGAATCCATTGCTATTGGCACTTAGTTTGCTCACATTCAGAATCTGAAAAACTCTCTGCCAAAATATTACACTCTAACTAATGATAAATCAAGACATGCAGACTCTGTAACAGTGAACATCTCTCATACACAAACTGAAAATATACGACATCCAGCAAAAATATTCCATAACTGCCCTTTGTTTAGGATAGATAGCAGTGTCACTTTTAACTTTCAACTGGTTAAAGTTGGTTAAAATATTCAGCTCTCGTCGTTCACACTCCATTCTGATTTCTATGGCAAATTCAACTCTTTGTTATATTGCTGCCACCTACTGGAAATTCCTGTTAATAAATAGGAACACAAATGCATGCAAACACACACACACACACACACACACACACACACGTTTGTTTCAGTGGTTTACAGGGACTCTCCATAGGCGTAATGGTTTTTATACTGTACAAACTGTATGTGCTATTGCCCTACACCAACCCTACACCTAAACCTACCCCTTACAGGAGACTGTCTGCATTTTTAGATAAAAAGAAAAAAAAACATTTAGTATGTTTTTTAAGCCTTTTGTTTTACGGGGACATAGGCAATGTCCTCATAAACCACCTTCAAATTGTAATACCCATGTTATTATACAAATTTTGTCCCCATAACCACAAAAACCAGTACACACACACACACACACACACACACACAAATATATATCTGATAACAAGACAGGGTCATCAATGAGCTGCTGAAAAGCCAATAGTTCCCTGTTTTCTCCTCATTCATTATGATGATGTCTGAGATCTTCTGTAAATTGGCGCATTAACACATTTCATTGTGTGTCAACAGACTGAGACAAACTACAGGATCATAACAAATAAAACCTATCACTGAATAAAACAGCTGACTAAAATACTATAATGGACTGACACATCAATAAACAAATCACACATAATCAGATGTCAGTGAAATGGTAATTTTATTTGCATCATTAGCCTATACACATTTTTGTTGCAGAGAAATGTACCGTATAAATAAATATCTTAGAAAAGTTTTATTTTACAAAAAAGTCAGAAACTGAGGAGGCATTGAATTAAATGATAAAAAAATCAATGTGAGATTAAAGTTACTAAATACTTTTGCTGTTCTCCGTTAACACAGAAGAAACATCCACATAAATCTTGTGGCATTTCACAGCAAAACTAGTTTATTTGAGTTAATTGCACATTTACTGTATCTGAATCTCACATAATTTACTTGAAACACTGAATCTGTAGAAAACATGTCTTCACTCAGACACAGAACGATGCTTTTTAATATGAGACACTAGAGATCTTGATACAGTGATACGGCTTCTCTCCAGTATGAACTCGCTCATGCTTTTTCAGCCGTTCAGACCGAATAAAACTCTTGTCACAATATGAGCACTTGTAAGGTTTTTCTCCAGTGTGAATTTGTTGGTGACGTTTCAGATCACCAGCTGCAGTAAAAGCTGATCTCTCACTTCATGATGTGTTTTCTGGTGCTGTTTACAACTGTCCAGTCGTGAAATACTCTTTCCACAGTAAGAATACACTGATCACAGCTAAATGGCTTTTCTCCAGAGTGAATGTGCAGATGATAGTTGAGCTTTGATGCTGCGGTAAAACTCTTTCCACACTGAGGACAGTGATACGGTTTCTCTCCAGCGTGGACTCTCATGTGCACATTAAGGTTTCCTGTTTCTCTGAAACTCTTTCCACACTGTGAGCAGGTCTGCAGCTGTTTGACTTTTTTTCTTGAGGTTTTGATTTTACAGTGTTTCTCCTCCACTTCATTCACCTCATGTCTTTGCTGTTTTACTTCTATCCAGTCTAAAAGAAAGAAATGATGTTGTTAAAATCAGTTTAAATGAACCTGATTTGCAGTTGTTTTTTCAATTGCTTACATTTTCAAAACTTTACACACAAATCCAAGAATTGCACACACACACACACACACACACACACACACACACACACACACACACACACACACACACACACAATGCAAAGTGCCTCACATCTCTTGCAAAATGTAGCACTGCATTCAAAATAACACAAACACATCTCAAACATTTGCAAAAACCTTTGCCATAATATTAATTCCTGCTAGATTTGTGTGTGTTACAGAGCATTGTGTGTCAAAGGCTGAGAATTAGTGTATGGTTCTGCAGATTTGGTGTGTGCTTCTGGTGTTTGAGTGTCAGCTTTCAGAAATTGTGTGACAAGTAAAGATTTTGTGTGTAAGCAGTTGAAAAAAAAAACTGTAATAGCAGAAATCAAAAGGGTCACATATTTATCTGTGAATATAAAGACTCAGATCTTTGATGTACTGAAAGGCTTTAATGTTTCTCAGCAGTCAGTAATGAAGAATCAAGAATGGACACCGACCTGTTTGTTCCTCAGCATCTTCTTGTTTTATTCTGGATGGTTCTGGATCACTCATGTCGTCAATCTCTTCAACTTCTGTACCTGTCATGTAGGATGATGTGAATATTCCTCATCTTTTAAACCCGGTTAAAGCACAAACTCCGCCCACCACAGATTCTGAAGATTTCATTGGTCGTGTCAATCACAGTGATCCCTACACAACACTGAAACAAATCCAGTACAAGCCTGTGACCTTAGTATAGTCTTATTTTGTGTCAAATCAACCAAATTTTCCAAAAACTCAAACACTCAATTTTTAGTTTTGTTCATATTTTTAATGAAGAAAGACAAATATAAGTAGTGAGAAAGACAGAATATTTAATGTCATGGATGGATATTTACTGAGTAATCCACTATATTGTAGAGGAGAGTCAAAATTACAATTTTTATCAGAGATTCGGAGCCAAATTACAGGGTGAAAATATTACTTTAGAAAGATGGCAGCATCGCTGTTTTATTTTAACCCAATGATTGGTATACTATTAGTAAAATCTGATGATTTTAGCAATACTTGTTACATTGACAGTTCAACAACAGGAAGAAGCACTTTTTATGTTTTTTTTTTTTTATTTTTATTTTATTTTTTTATCTCAATAAGTATTAAAGATTCATCAATAACCTTTTAAGTGGTTAATGGTTCTTATTAATGATTCTTATAAAACTTTTCTTTCCGTATCTTCATTTTTAAGGCCATATATGGTTAAATTCTAGAGATATGAAGATATGAAATTGTTCAATTTTCAGTGTTCAAAAATCAAATGTGCGTCACTTTGAATAACTTTTTTTATTTTAAAGCGGAATGTCTGAAAAAGATATAACGTTGAAACAATGTTTCCCTCTTCATCAAAACCACTGCATAGAACAAACCTGTCTGAATGCCAAAAATATTATTTTCCAAAACACTGTGTGCTTGTGACTCAAGAAGTATTAAAGATGTCTCAATATCTTTTTAGATTCTGGTTCTTAAGAAAGTTTTCTTGAATCCTCATTTTAAAGCCTTGTATGTTTCAATCACTGCGATATGGAGATCACAATGTGGCTCTATAAGTGAATTGTTGAATTTTACTCATTTTAAAACAGCTGATACTTATTTAAAGAGGAATGTTTGAAGAAAAAATTATATTGAAACTAGAAATGCATCTTCTTTCTTTCTGTTAAACCAGATGATCCATATAGGACCTTATAAATGAAGATATCATAAGAAAAGTGTGTTAAGAAACAGTTTCTAACAGGATACTGAGACATCTGTAATACATCTTGACAGGCATGCAAACTTAAGGGGGAAAAAAGCCTTTTCCCCATTTTTGAAGTGTCAGTATTGGCATATAATGCAACAAGCATTGCTAAACTCAACTGATTTTAATTGACCAACCAATCTCTGTATAAAAAATAAAATAATGATGCTGCAATCTTTCTGAAGAATTTTTTTCAATCTATAATTTAGCTCCTCTACAAAATATTGGATTACTCAGTACATATTTACCCATGCAATGTAATCTTCATTTATGTATTTCTTTTATCAGAAAGAGCTGTGAACTAAATGCTAATTAATGCTGTTATAGTGTCAAAAACATGATGAGTGCAGGGTTTGTTTCTATAGTCTTTAATACTGTACTTTAACCTGAGGGGTAAAAGAATAAAAACACACATCAATAGGTGATTATCTCATGAAGTGTTGATCCTGTAGTTTGTCTCAGTCTGTTAACAAACAATGAAATGTGCTTAATGTGCCAATTTACAGAAGATCTCAGACATCATCATAATGAATGAGGTGAAAACAGGGAACTATTGGCTTTTCAGCAGCAGTGTAATCATGCTCCAAACAAAGGCAATGATGTTTTACAATTGTGATGCAAATTTGGTCCTATTGAAACAGGGAGCCAGTATGAGAATATGAGTATGAGGTGTAATCTGCCTCAAAATGCTTCCACGCCAATGTTTCTTGTAACGGAGCATGATAAAGTGCAGAGGTATTGAATCCTGTTGTGAGGGAAGCATTTTCATTGTTAAGACAATTGTGAAATCACACTGTGGCCACATGGCAATTCTATGCTCCTGTACATTAACTGCAGCTATATGGAAAACAGCAGAGTGTGCCACTGAGGAGACAAACAAACTCAACATAGACACACATGCATCTTGAAATTACTATACTATTCCAGTATTACAGTTATTCCAATTGCACACAAGACACATGGTCTAGCATGCATGTAGCATCAACAACCTTTAACCTAAGTGTTTCACGCACTTACAGTAAAGCAGTCATGTGTTTTTTTAAAGAATAAACTCAACTATGTGTACATGTAGTTACACAAACAGCTATACTGTGCTCTATGCGCACAATGTGTTTAGCACAATTACAAATGCAAAAATACAAACAGGATCATTGAGATTTGGATGTTTACATATTAAACTCATTGCTATTAAGCTGCTAACCCACTAGCAAGTGAAGTCAACAGCTGGAGGTCTAGCATGAACAATGCAGTTAATTCACTCAGAGTTTTACCTGAGGATGACTTGTTACATGTAAACCACTGATCTTTGCCCTTAGAAAGTGATGTCCTATGTTTCAGAAAATAAGGTGGAGGTCTACCCTTCCCAGTGACCAGCATTTTTCCTCTGTTCTTGTGACAGGAACTACAAAACCTGCTATCTTTGCCACAGGGTTGTTTGCTGTGTTCTCCTGAAGTTTGAGGATTTTCAAGCCTCTGTAATGCTTCCTTTACACCATGCATTCTGGTCCATGACTCTGCGCTATTGCGGTGCTGCATCACCTTAAGAACTGAAATCGGCACACTTTTTTGAGCAGTGGCACATGCTTCCCCTGAACTAAATAATCCAAAATCCTCTAAGAAGTGAACATGCTTTTTATCCCCATCACTGTTAAGTGTTTTGGGAGACATGAACTCTTCTGAATTTAGCTTAGCCTTAAGATCTGCAATGGTGCCCTTGTGATTTTTACACTTTTCACTCAGAGCTAACTGTTCAGCTAGTAATTTATCTAGCTGCGACTTAAGATCCTGAATCTTTGCCTGCGACTTTTGTACTTCTGCATTTTTAGAATGCAATTCTTTACAATTAGCATCTATACTTGAAGATAGATATGTCATCAAATCACGTAGCTGAGTACAGCTTATGAAGTTTAAAGCCTCGTGCAGTTATTTCACCATGTTTTGATTTCTTTTGATGTTTGAACATCTAGTATCAATATAATCTTTCTCGAGTTTGCACAAGGTAGGCTCAACTTTTTTGCTCCATAAAACAAACAATGCATCACTTTATATATACATTTTGTATACACATGTTGGCCCACAGGCCTTGATGGCCCTTTTGTTACTCAAGACAGGTTTGGGACAAGAAAGCAGAAGTCTGATTATTTTAAACCTTGCACAAACTACAGGATCATTACAAATAAAACCTATTATTGAATAAAATAGCTGACTAAAATACTATAACGGACAGAAGAAACATCCACACAAATATTATGGCATTTCACAGCAAAACTAGTTTATTTGTGCTAATTGCATGTTTACAGTATCTGAATCTCACATTATTTACTTGAAATATTGACACCGTAGAAAACATGTCTTCACTCAGACACAGAACAATGCTTTTTAATATGAGACACTAGATTAGCTGACTGAGAGAAACTCTTTCCACACTGAGTACAGTGATACGGTTTCTCTCCAGTATGAAGTCGATCATGCTTTTTCAGGAGTCCAGACAGAGTGAAACTCTTGTCACAATATAAGCAATGGTAAGGTTTTTCTCCAGTGTGAATTCTTTGGTGCTGTTTCAGAAAGTCAGCTCTAGTAAAGCTCTTCCCACACTCACAACACACATGATCTCTCACTTCATCATGTATTTTCTGGTGCTGTTTACAACTGGACAGCCATGAAAAACTCTTTCCACAGAAAGAACACACATAAGGCTTCTCATCTGAATGAACTGTCATGTGACTTTTTAGATGTGATGAAGAAATAAACTTTTTACCACACTGATCACAGCTAAATGGCTTTTCTCCAGAGTGAATGCGCAGATGATAACTGAGACCTGATGCTGCAGCAAAACTCTTTCCACACTGAGTACAGTGATACGGCTTCTCTCCAGTGTGGACTCTCATGTGCTTCTTAAGGTTTCCTTTGAGTCTGAAACTCTTTCCACACTGTGAGCAAGTGTGCAGCTGTTTGGCTTTTTTTCTTGAATTCTTAATTTTACAGTGCTCCTGTTCAACTTCATTCAGCTTCACTCTTTGCTGTTTTACTTCAATCCAGTCTAAAATAAAAAAAAAACTGTGTGGTTAAAATCAAGTGAACTGGATCATTGTTACATTAATGTTTCTCAGCAGTCAGTAATGAAGAATCAAGAATGGACACCAACCTGTTTGTTCCTCAGCATCTTCTTGTTTTATTCTGGATGGTTCTGGATCACTCATGTCTTCAATCTCCTCTTTAATAAACTCCATCTTTAACAGTCAGACAGATTTCAGCTGCTGCACCTGGAGTTTGTTCTTCTCTTGTAGGATGATGTGAATATTCTCCAGTATTTATAGGTGAATTGTTGTGGGAGGGGCTTCACTGTAGGTGTGAACTGTGATCATCGTCTGATACTGAGACCCACAGGACCAGATCTGGAGAAATAAAAAGCAACTTACTGTTTTTAATAACGACAATCTTCAGCAGAAAAGTGAATTGCGCTGACTCTCACGAGAAGTGAACCTGACTGACGCTTTGCTGATGCTCTCCACGTTTCGTGTAATTGGCTTTTTTATTTGCTGCACGTGTCACACTTTCAGGGGCACACACTCCAGAGTTAATCACAAACAATTCAATCTCTGAGTTGACAGAGAACATTTATATCGAGCTTTGTGAGCCCAGTGAACCTGGTCTAAACCAGGTTGGATTTGTTTGGTTTTGTCAGATCTAAACCTACTCTGCAACTCAGAGTTTGTTCAACTAACTTCATGCAACAGGTCACTGAACTAGTGAGCGCAGCTTTAACCTAATCAAAAAATAACCCAACTGCAGTTTGATTGAGATTAATTGGAAAGCACAATGAAAAAAACAACAAAAAACAAAAAAACAGAAAATTGTCAAAAATGGAGTTGAAAGGGGTGAAATTATTTTCCTATGAAATTAATTCCATCGTGAAGCCAAAACTCAGGAACTCTCGCAAAACAGATGACGTGCAATAAAACCATAAAACTAATCTGGAGAAGAGATCTCCAAAGACAGCTAACAGCACCACTTCCCTTGTTCATTTACATTCACCTTCATCCCCTGCCCTCTCTGCCTTTTACAACTGATTTAAACATTTCTTTTGTTGCTTTTGTTCTGGCAGTATTTAAGGGAAATTTGCAAATCACTCATTGTGATTCTGTAGCCAGATCAGCCCGTAGTGTAGAGTGTATTTCATCTGCTCCATACTGTGTATCTTCCTGAAGTCAGGTATAAATTTTTACTCTTAGATTCCTAGTCTTTGAGAATTTGATGTTTTGTATTGATGACTTGATATCTTTGAATTGGCTATGCAATCGGCATGATATAATTTGACCTGACTAATAATAAATTGTTATATTTGATTTATTCTGATCTCTTCTGAAATCATTTTTTCCAGTAGATTAGGGTTGTAGTCTAGTGTTTCCACAAATCTGCGTCCAGGACAGATCATACTTAACCAATGAATGAAGCGGCGGCTCGTCATTAGGGATCTTCTGATTTCTGTCTGTCACTGACTTAACAAGTTACAGTTTTCGTGATTATAGAAAAAAAATACTCTTTTTATTAAGTGTTTGCAGGGTGCAGCCTATTTAAAGGTATTATAGTCACCCTGTATCCTCTGAGTAAGATCAACTGGCGAGTTTGTGCCGTGCGTTCACAGTTGGTCGAGTGAATTGCTAAGCGACACTGGGTCGCTAATGAACAAATAATTGAAAGTATGGGATTTTCAGAATAATCAAATATCTAAATTAATGCTGCATTCACGTGCTATCGGATTTATCGTAAATACGAGTTTCCTAGTCAGAAATTTGTCATATAAGACCTCTCTAAGGCCGTTCATGTCCAATTTCTGATTAGGAAGCTCATATTTATGATAATTCTGATAGCACGTGAATGCAGCATAATATACAGTCGACATCTGTGATCAGTTTTAATTAAGAATATTGCCTAAATTTAATGATCACTTGAAATCGGGGTCAGATTGAACACGGAGCTAGGATACCGTCCTTGGACCAAATTCGTGGGCCTTACAATAAATAGGAACACAAATGCATACACACACACACACACACACACACACACACACACACAAATATATATATATATATATATATATATATATATCTGATAACAAGACAGGGTCATCAATGAGCTGCTGAAAAGCCAATAGTTCCCTGTTTTCACCTCATTCATTATGATGATGTCTGAGATCTTCTGTAAATTGGCACATTAACACATTTCATTGTGTGTCAACAGACTGAGACAAACTACAGGATCATCACAAATAAAACCTATCACTGAATAAAATAGCTGATTAAAATACTATAATGGACTGACACATCAATAAAAAAATCACACATAATCAGATGTCAGTGAAATGGTAATTTTATTTGCATCATTAGCCTATACACCTTTTTGTTGCAGAGAGATGTACCGTATAAATAAATATCTTAGAAAAGTTTTATTTTACAAAAAAGTCAAAAACTGAGGAGGCATTGAATTAAATGATAAAAAAATCAATGTGAGATTAAAGTGACTAAATACTTTTGCTGTTCTCCGTTAACACAGAAGAAACATCCACATAAATCTTGTGGCATTTCACAGCAAAACTAGTTTATTTGAGTTAATTGCACATTTACTGTATCTGAATCTCACATAATTTACTTGAAACACTGAATCTGTAGAAAACATGTCTTCACTCAGACACAGAACGATGCTTTTTAATATGAGACACTAGAGATCTTGATACAGTGATACGGCTTCTCTCCAGTATGAACTCGCTCATGCTTTTTCAGCCGTTCAGACCGAATAAAACTCTTGTCACAATATGAGCACTTGTAAGGTTTTTCTCCAGTGTGAATTTGTTGGTGACGTTTCAGATCACCAGCTGCAGTAAAAGCTGATCTCTCACTTCATGATGTGTTTTCTGGTGCTGTTTACAACTGTCCAGTCGTGAAATACTCTTTCCACAGTAAGAATACACTGATCACAGCTAAATGGCTTTTCTCCAAAGTGAATGTGCAGATGATAGTTGAGCTTTGATGCTGCGGTAAAACTCTTTCCACACTGAGGACAGTGATACGGTTTCTCTCCAGCGTGGACTCTCATGTGCACATTAAGGTTTCCTGTTTCTCTGAAACTCTTTCCACACTGTGAGCAGGTCTGCAGCTGTTTGACTTTTTTTCTTGAGGTTTTGATTTTACAGTGTTTCTCCTCCACTTCATTCACCTCACGTCTTTGCTGTTTTACTTCTATCCAGCCTAAAAGAAAGAAATGATGTTGTTAAAATCAGTTTAAATGAACCTGATTTGCAGTTCTTGTTTTTTCAATTGCTTACATTTTCAAAACTTTACACACAAATCCAAGAATTGCACACACACACACACACACACACACACACACACACACACACACACACACACACACACACACACACACACACACACACACACACACACACACACACACACACACAATGCAAAGTGCCTCACATCTCTTGCAAAATGTAGCACTGCATTCAAAATAACACAAACACATCTCAAACATTTGCAAAAACCTTTGCCATAATATTAATTCCTGCTAGATTTGTGTGTGTTACAGAGCATTGTGTGTCAAAGGCTGAGAATTAGTGTATGGTTCTGCAGATTTGGTGTGTGCTTCTGGTGTTTGAGTGTCAGCTTTCAGAAATTGTGTGACAAGTAAAGATTTTGTGTGTAAGAAGCTGAAAAAAAAATACTGTAATAGCAGAAACCAAAAGGGTCACATATTTATCTGTGAATATAAAGACTCAGATCTTTGATGTACTGAAAGGCTTTAATGTTTCTCAGCAGTCAACAGTGAAGAATCAAGAATGGACACCGACCTGTTTGTTCCTCAGTATCTTCATGTTTTATTCTGGATGGTTCTGGATCACTCATGTCTTCAGTCTCCTCTTTAATAAACTCCATCTTTAGTATGTCACAGATTTCAGCTGCTGCACCTGGAGTTTGTACCTGTATGATGTAAGATGATGTGAATATTCCTCACCTTTTTAACCCAGTTAAAGCACAAACCCCGCCCACCACAGATTCAGAAGATTTCATTGGTCGTGTCAATCACAGCGATCTCCTACACAACACTGAAACTAATCCAGTACAAGCCTGTGACCTTAGTATAGTCTTATTTTGTGTCAAATCAACCAAATTTTCCAAAAACTCAAACACTCAATTTTTAGTTTTGTTCATATTTTTAATGAAGAAAGACAAATATAAGTAGTGAGAAAGACAGAATATTTAATGTCATGGATGGATATTTACTGAGTAATCCACTATATTGTAGAGGAGAGTCAAAATTACAATTTTTATCAGAGATTCGGAGCCAAATTACAGGGTGAGAAAATTACTTTAGAAAGATGGCAGCATCGCTGTTTTATTTTAACCCAATGATTGGTATACAATTAGTAAAATCTGATGATTTTAGCAATACTTGTTGCATTGACAGTTCAACAACAGGAAGAAGCACTTTTTATGTTTTTTTTATTTTTATTTTATTTTTTTATCTCAATAAGTATTAAAGATTCATCAATAACCTTTTAAGTGTTTAATGGTTCTTATTAATGATTCTTATAAAACTTTTCTTTCCGTATCTTCATTTTTAAGGCCATATATGGTTAAATTCTAGAGATATGAAGATATGAAATTGTTCAATTTTCAGTGTTCAAAAATCAAATGTGCGTCACTTTGAATAACTTTTTTTATTTTAAAGCGGAATGTCTGAAAAAGATATAACGTTGAAACAATGTTTCCCTCTTCATCAAAACCACTGCATAGAACAAACCTGTCTGAATGCCAAAAATATTATTTTCCAAAAGACTGTGTGCTTGTGACTCAAGAAGTATTAAAGATGTCTCAATATCATTTTAGATTCTGGTTCTTAAGAAAGTTTTCTTGAATCCTCATTTTAAAGCCTTGTATGTTTCAATCACTGCGATATGGAGATCACAATGTGGCTCTAAAAGTGAATTGTTGAACTTTTTTCATTTTCATACAGCCGTTATGCTACGGGTGTCCCAAGTTCGAGTCCCGACTCAAGGACCTTTCCCGATCCCACCCCCCTCTCTTTCTCCATCTTTGTTTCCTGTCTGATCTGTCCTGTCATAATAAACACAAAAATAAATCTAAAAAAAAAAGAAAGAAAAGAATGCATCTTGTTTTTTTCTGTTAAACCAAATGATCCATATAGGACTTTATAAATGAAGATACCATAAGAAAAGTATGTTAAGAAACAGTATCTAACAGGATACATCTTTAATACATCTTGACAGGCATTCAAACTTAAGGGGGGGGGGGGGGGGGTGCCTTTTTCCCCATTTTTGAAGTGTCAGTATTGGCATATAATGCAACAAGCATTGCTAAACTCAACTGATTTTAATTGACCAACCAATCTCTGTATAAAAAATAAAATAATGATGCTGCAATCTTTCTGAAGAATTTTTTTCAATCTATAATTTAGCTCCTCTACAAAATATTGGATTACTCAGTACATATTTACCCATGCAATGTAATCTTCATTTATGTATTTCTTTTATCAGAAAGAGCTGTGAACTAAATGCTAATTAATGCTGTTATAGTGTCAAAAACATGATGAGTGCAGGGTTTGTTTCTATAGTCTTTAATACTGTACTTTAACCTGAGGGGTAAAAGAATAAAAACACACATCAATAGGTGATTATCTCATGAAGTGTTGATCCTGTAGTTTGTCTCAGTCTGTTAACAAACAATGAAATGTGCTTAATGTGCCAATTTACAGAAGATCTCAGACATCATCATAATGAATGAGGTGAAAACAGGGAACTATTGGCTTTTCAGCAGCAGTGTAATCATGCTCCAAACAAAGGCAATGATGTTTTACAATTGTGATGCAAATTTGGTCCTATTGAAACAGGGAGCCAGTATGAGAATATGAGTATGAGGTGTAATCTGCCTCAAAATGCTTCCACGCCAATGTTTCTTGTAACGGAGCATGATAAAGTGCAGAGGTATTGAATCCTGTTGTGAGGGAAGCATTTTCATTGTTAAGACAATTGTGAAATCACACTGTGGCCACATGGCAATTCTATGCTCCTGTACATTAACTGCAGCTATATGGAAAACAGCAGAGTGTGCCACTGAGGAGACAAACAAACTCAACATAGACACACATGCATCTTGAAATTACTATACTATTCCAGTATTACAGTTATTCCAATTGCACACAAGACACATGGTCTAGCATGCATGTAGCATCAACAACCTTTAACCTAAGTGTTTCACGCACTTACAGTAAAGCAGTCATGTGTTTTTTTTAAAGAATAAACTCAACTATGTGTACATGTAGTTACACAAACAGCTATACTGTGCTCTATGCGCACAATGTGTTTAGCACAATTACAAATGCAAAAATACAAACAGGATCATTGAGATTTGGATGTTTACATATTAAACTCATTGCTATTAAGCTGCTAACCCACTAGCAAGTGAAGTCAACAGCTGGAGGTCTAGCATGAACAATGCAGTTAATTCACTCAGAGTTTTACCTGAGGATGACTTGTTACATGTAAACCACTGATCTTTGCCCTTAGAAAGTGATGTCCTATGTTTCAGAAAATAAGGTGGAGGTCTACCCTTCCCAGTGACCAGCATTTTTCCTCTGTTCTTGTGACAGGAACTACAAAACCTGCTATCTTTGCCACAGGGTTGTTTGCTGTGTTCTCCTGAAGTTTGAGGATTTTCAAGCCTCTGTAATGCTTCCTTTACACCATGCATTCTGGTCCATGACTCTGCGCTATTGCGGTGCTGCATCACCTTAAGAACTGAAATCGGCACACTTTTTTGAGCAGTGGCACATGCTTCCCCTGAACTAAATAATCCAAAATCCTCTAAGAAGTGAACATGCTTTTTATCCCCATCACTGTTAAGTGTTTTGGGAGACATGAACTCTTCTGAATTTAGCTTAGCCTTAAGATCTGCAATGGTGCCCTTGTGATTTTTACACTTTTCACTCAGAGCTAACTGTTCAGCTAGTAATTTATCTAGCTGCGACTTAAGATCCTGAATCTTTGCCTGCGACTTTTGTACTTCTGCATTTTTAGAATGCAATTCTTTACAATTAGCATCTATACTTGAAGATAGATATGTCATCAAATCACGTAGCTGAGTACAGCTTATGAAGTTTAAAGCCTCGTGCAGTTATTTCACCATGTTTTGATTTCTTTTGATGTTTGAACATCTAGTATCAATATAATCTTTCTCGAGTTTGCACAAGGTAGGCTCAACTTTTTTGCTCCATAAAACAAACAATGCATCACTTTATATATACATTTTGTATACACATGTTGGCCCACAGGCCTTGATGGCCCTTTTGTTACTCAAGACAGGTTTGGGACAAGAAAGCAGAAGTCTGATTATTTTAAACCTTGCACAAACTACAGGATCATTACAAATAAAACCTATTATTGAATAAAATAGCTGACTAAAATACTATAACGGACAGAAGAAACATCCACACAAATATTATGGCATTTCACAGCAAAACTAGTTTATTTGTGCTAATTGCATGTTTACAGTATCTGAATCTCACATTATTTACTTGAAATATTGACACCGTAGAAAACATGTCTTCACTCAGACACAGAACAATGCTTTTTAATATGAGACACTAGATTAGCTGACTGAGTGAAACTCTTTCCACACTGAGTACAGTGATACGGCTTCTCTCCAGTATGAAGTCGATCATGCTTTTTCAGGAGTCCAGACAGAGTGAAACTCTTGTCACAATATAAGCAATGGTAAGGTTTTTCTCCAGTGTGAATTCTTTGGTGCTGTTTCAGAAAGTCAGCTCTAGTAAAGCTCTTCCCACACTCACAACACACATGATCTCTCACTTCATCATGTATTTTCTGGTGCTGTTTACAACTGGACAGCCATGAAAAACTCTTTCCACAGAAAGAACACACATGAGGTTTCTCATCTGAATGAACTGTCATGTGACTTTTTAGATGTGATGAAGAAATAAACTTTTTACCACACTGATCACAGCTAAATGGTTTTTCTCCAGAGTGAATGCGCAGATGATAACTGAGACCTGATGCATCAGCAAAACTCTTTCCACACTGAGGACAGTGATACGGTTTCTCTCCGGTGTGGATTCTCATGTGCTTCTTAAGGTTTCCTTTGAGTCTGAAACTCTTTCCACACTGTGAGCAGGTGTGCAGCTGTTTGGCTTTTTTTCTTGAATTCTTAATTTTACTGTGTTCCTGTTCAACTTCATTCAGCTTCACTCTTTGCTGTTTTACTTCAATCCAGTCTAAAATAAAGAAATTGTGTGGTTAAAATCAAGTGAACTGGATCTTTGTTACATTAATGTTTCTCAGAAGAATCAAGAATGGACACCAACCTGTTTGTTCCTCAGCATCTTCTTGTTTTATTCTGGATGGTTCTGGATCACTCATGTCTTCAATCTCCTCTTTAATAAACTCCATCTTTAACAGTCAGACAGATTTCAGCTGCTGCACCTGGAGTTTGTTCTTCTCTTGTAGGATGATGTGAATATTCTCCAGTATTTATAGGTGAATTGTTGTGGGAGGGGCTTCACTGTAGGTGTGAACTGTGATCATCGTCTGATACTGAGACCCACAGGACCAGATCTGGAGAAATAAAAAGCAACTTACTGTTTTTAATAACGACAATCTTCAGCAGAAAAGTGAATTGCGCTGACTCTCACGAGAAGTGAATCTAACTGACGCTTTGCTGATGCTATCCACGTTTCGTGTAATTGGCTTTTTTATTTGCTGCACGTGTCACACTTTCAGGGGCACACACTCCAGAGTTAATCACAAACAATTCAATCTCTGAGTTGACAGAGAACATTTATATCGAGCTTTGTGAGCCCAGTGAACCTGGTCTAAACCAGGTTGGATTTGTTTGGTTTTGTCAGATCTAAACCTACTCTGCAACTCAGAGTTTGTTCAACTAGCTTCATGCAACAGGCCACTGAACTATAAGCACAGCTTTAACCTAATCAAAAAATAACCCAACTGCAGTTTGATTGAGATTAATTGGAAAGCACAATGAAAAAAACAACAAAAAACAAAAAAACAGAAAATTGTCAAAAATGGAGTTGAAAGGGGTGAAATTATTTTCCTATGAAATTAATTCCATCGTGAAGCCAAAACTCAGGAACTCTCGCAAAACAGATGACGTGCAATAAAACCATAAAACTAATCTGGAGAAGAGATCTCCAAAGACAGCTAACAGCACCACTTCCCTTGTTCATTTACATTCACCTTCATCCCCTGCCCTCTCTGCCTTTTACAACTGATTTAAACATTTCTTTTGTTGCTTTTGTTCTGGCAGTATTTAAGGGAAATTTGCAAATCACTCATTGTGATTCTGTAGCCAGATCAGCCCGTAGTGTAGAGTGTATTTCATCTGCTCCATACTGTGTATCTTCCTGAAGTCAGGTATAAATTTTTACTCTTAGATTCCTAGTCTTTGAGAATTTGATGTTTTGTATTGATGACTTGATATCTTTGAATTGGCTATGCAATCGGCATGATATAATTTGACCTGACTAATAATAAATTGTTATATTTGATTTATTCTGATCTCTTCTGAAATCATTTTTTCCAGTAGATTAGGGTTGTAGTCTAGTGTTTCCACAAATCTGCGTCCAGGACAGATCATACTTAACCAATGAATGAAGCGGGGGCTCATCATTAGGGATCTTCTGATTTCTGTCTGTCACTGACTTAACAAGTTACAGTTTTCGTGATTATAGAAAAAAATACTCTTTTTATTATGTGTTTGCAGGGTGCAGCCTATTTAAAGGTATTATAGTCACCCTGTATCCTCTGAGTAAGATCAACTGGCGAGTTTGTGCCGTGCGTTCACAGTTGGACGAGTGAATTGCTAAGCGACACTGGGTCGCTAATGAACGAATAATTGAAAGTATGGGATTTTCAGAATAATCAAATATCTAAATTAATGCTGCATTCACATGCTATCGGATTTATCTTAAATACGAGTTTCCTAGTCAGAAATTTGTCATATAAGACCTCTCTAAGGCCGTTCATGTCCAATTTCTGATTAGGAAGCTCATATTTATGATAATTCTGATAGCACGTGAATGCAGCATAATATACAGTCGACATCTGTGATCAGTTTTAATTAAGAATATTGCCTAAATTTAATGATCACTTGAAAGCGGGGTCAGATTGAATCAGATTTCTCCAGAGTGACAGAGCAGATGTTTACAGACACTTGATGGACAAGAAAAACTTTCCACATTGTGAGCAGGTACGGCTTTTTGGTTTGTCTTCTTTGGAGTGTCTATTTACACTAAGTCCAAATATCCCACCTTGTTGGTAGAGGCGAACGTGTGGTTGGACTACTCAACATTACAAAAGATGCATGCTAAACAACGGCTCCAGTGGCATAGAGTGCTTAGCAGGAAAATTTTGACACGATTGACCTGAGATCAAATCTGCCTTTTGCAGAATTCATTCTTCTCCCTTCACATCACATATCACATTGGAAAGGCATTTTATTTTCAATAAATGAAGGAAATAATTGAAAAGTGCCTCACGGGTGTTGATTGATTAGGTCAGCCATATAATAATTTTAATACGAAAGATGATTTACACTCAATACATTATTGCACGTTTTATAAAGTACTACAGTGCTGAGGTGCATGCAAATATCTGCCACTTGCACAGCAAGTATAGCAGCTAACTTATATTATAGCAAAGAAAATACTGCTATTTCACTTACTAAAAATAGAATCCATTGCTATTGGCACTTAGTTTGCTCACATTCAGAATCTGAAAAACTCTCTGCCAAAATATTACACTCTAACTAATGATAAATCAAGACATGCAGACTCTGTAACAGTGAACATCTCTCATACACAAACTGAAAATATACGACATCCAGCAAAAATATTCCATAACTGCCCTTTGTTTAGGATAGATAGCAGTGTCACTTTTAACTTTCAACTGGTTAAAGTTGGTTAAAATATTCAGCTCTCGTCGTTCACACTCCATTCTGATTTCTATGGCAAATTAAACTCTTTGTTATATTGCTGCCACCTACTGGAAATTCCTGTTAATAAATAGGAACACAAATGCATGCAAACACACACACACACACACACACACACACACACACACACACGTTTGTTTCAGTGGTTTACAGGGACTCTCCATAGGCGTAATGGTTTTTATACTGTACAAACTGTATGTGCTATTGCCCTACACCAACCCTACACCTAAACCTACCCCTTACAGGAGACTGTCTGCATTTTTAGATTAAAAAAAAACACCATTTAGTATGTTTTTAAGCCTTTTGTTTTACGGGGACATAGGCAATGTCCTCATAAACCACCTTCAAATTGTAATACCCATGTTATTATACAAATTTTGTCCCCATAACCACAAAAACCAGTACACACACACACACACACACACACACACACACAAATATATATCTGATAACAAGACAGGGTCATCAATGAGCTGCTGAAAAGCCAATAGTTCCCTGTTTTCTCCTCATTCATTATGATGATGTCTGAGATCTTCTGTAAATTGGCACATTAACACATTTCATTGTGTGTCAACAGACTGAGACAAACTACAGGATCATCACAAATAAAACCTATCACTGAATAAAACAGCTGACTAAAATACTATAATGGACTGACACATCAATAAACAAATCACACATAATCAGATGTCAGTGAAATGGTAATTTTATTTGCATCATTAGCCTATACACATTTTTGTTGCAGAGAAATGTACCGTATAAATAAATATCTTAGAAAAGTTTTATTTTACAAAAAAGTCAGAAACTGAGGAGGCATTGAATTAAATGATAAAAAAATCAATGTGAGATTAAAGTGACTAAATACTTTTGCTGTTCTCCGTTAACACAGAAGAAACATCCACATAAATCTTGTGGCATTTCACAGCAAAACTAGTTTATTTGAGTTAATTGCACATTTACTGTATCTGAATCTCACATAATTTACTTGAAACACTGAATCTGTAGAAAACATGTCTTCACTCAGACACAGAACGATGCTTTTTAATATGAGACACTAGAGATCTTGATACAGTGATACGGCTTCTCTCCAGTATGAACTCGCTCATGCTTTTTCAGCCGTTCAGACCGAATAAAACTCTTGTCACAATATGAGCACTTGTAAGGTTTTTCTCCAGTGTGAATTTGTTGGTGACGTTTCAGATCACCAGCTGCAGTAAAAGCTGATCTCTCACTTCATGATGTGTTTTCTGGTGCTGTTTACAACTGTCCAGTCGTGAAATACTCTTTCCACAGTAAGAATACACTGATCACAGCTAAATGGCTTTTCTCCAAAGTGAATGTGCAGATGATAGTTGAGCTTTGATGCTGCGGTAAAACTCTTTCCACACTGAGGACAGTGATACGGTTTCTCTCCAGCGTGGACTCTCATGTGCACATTAAGGTTTCCTGTTTCTCTGAAACTCTTTCCACACTGTGGCTTTTTTTCTTGAGGTTTTGATTTTACAGTGTTTCTCCTCCACTTCATTCACCTCACGTCTTTGCTGTTTTACTTCTATCCAGTCTAAAAGAAAGAAATGATGTTGTTAAAATCAGTTTAAATGAACCTGATTTGCAGTTGTTTTTTCAATTGCTTACATTTTCAAAACTTTACACACAAATCCAAGAATTGCACACACACACACACACACACACACACACACACACACACATACACACACACACACACACACACACACACACAATGCAAAGTGCCTCACATCTCTTGCAAAATGTAGCACTGCATTCAAAATAACACAAACACATCTCAAACATTTGCAAAAACCTTTGCCATAATATTAATTCCTGCTAGATTTGTGTGTGTTACAGAGCATTGTGTGTCAAAGGCTGAGAATTAGTGTATGGTTCTGCAGATTTGGTGTGTGCTTCTGGTGTTTGAGTGTCAGCTTTCAGAAATTGTGTGACAAGTAAAGATTTTGTGTGTAAGAAGCTGAAAAAAAAAACTGTAATAGCAGAAACCAAAAGGGTCACATATTTATCTGTGAATATAAAGACTCAGATCTTTGATGTACTGAAAGGCTTTAATGTTTCTCAGCAGTCAACAGTGAAGAATCAAGAATGGACACCGACCTGTTTGTTCCTCAGTATCTTCTTGTTTTATTCTGGATGGTTCTGGATCACTCATGTCTTCAATCTCCTCTTTAATAAACTCCATCTTTAGTATGTCACAGATTTCAGCTGCTGCACCTGGAGTTTGTACCTGTATGATGTAAGATGATGTGAATATTCCTCACCTTTTTAACCCAGTTAAAGCACAAACCCCGCCCACCACAGATTCAGAAGATTTCATTGGTCGTGTCAATCACAGTGATCTCCTACACAACACTGAAACAAATCCAGTACAAGCCTGTGACATTAGTATAGTCTTATTTTGTGTCAAATCAGCTAAATTTTCCAAAAACTCAAACACTCAATTTTTAGTTTTGTTCATATTTTTAATGAAGAAAGACAAATATAAGTAGTGAGAAAGACAGAATATTTAATGTCATGGATGGATATTTACTGAGTAATCCACTATATTGTAGAGGAGAGTCAAAATTACAATTTTTATCAGAGATTCGGAGCCAAATTACAGGGTGAGAAAATTACTTTAGAAAGATGGCAGCATCGCTGTTTTATTTTAACCCAATGATTGGTATACTATTAGTAAAATCTGATGATTTTAGCAATACTTGTTACATTGACAGTTCAACAACAGGAAGAAGCACTTTTTATGTTTTTTTTTATTTTCATTTTATTTTTTTATCTCAATAAGTATTAAAGATTCATCAATAACCTTTTAAGTGTTTAATGGTTCTTATTAATGATTCTTATAAAACTTTTCTTTCCGTATCTTCATTTTTAAGGCCATATATGGTTAAATTCTAGAGATATGAAGATATGAAATTGTTCAATTTTCAGTGTTCAAAAATCAAATGTGCGTCACTTTGAATAACTTTTTTTATTTTAAAGCGGAATGTCTGAAAAAGATATAACGTTGAAACAATGTTTCCCTCTTCATCAAAACCACTGCATAGAACAAACCTGTCTGAATGCCAAAAATATTATTTTCCAAAAGACTGTGTGCTTGTGACTCAAGAAGTATTAAAGATGTCTCAATATCTTTTTAGATTCTGGTTCTTAAGAAAGTTTTCTTGAATCCTCATTTTAAAGCCTTGTATGTTTCAATCACTGCGATATGGAGATCACAATGTGGCTCTAAAAGTGAATTGTTGAACTTTTTTCATTTTCATACAGCCGTTATGCTACGGGTGTCCCAAGTTCGAGTCCCGACTCAAGGACCTTTCCCGATCCCACCCCCCTCTCTTTCTCCATCTTTGTTTCCTGTCTGATCTGTCCTGTCATAATAAACACAAAAATAAATCTAAAAAAAAAAGAAAGAAAAGAATGCATCTTGTTTTTTTCTGTTAAACCAAATGATCCATATAGGACTTTATAAATGAAGATACCATAAGAAAAGTGTGTTAAGAAACAGTATCTAACAGGATACATCTTTAATACATCTTGACAGGCATTCAACCTTAAGGGGGGGGGGGGGGGGGGGGTGCCTTTTCCCCCATTTTTGAAGTGTCAGTATTGGCATATAATGCAACAAGCATTGCTAAACTCAACTGATTTTAATTGACCAACCAATCTCTGTATAAAAAATAAAATAATGATGCTGCAATCTTTCTGAAGAATTTTTTTCAATCTATAATTTAGCTCCTCTACAAAATATTGGATTACTCAGTACATATTTACCCATGCAATGTAATCTTCATTTATGTATTTCTTTTATCAGAAAGAGCTGTGAACTAAATGCTAATTAATGCTGTTATAGTGTCAAAAACATGATGAGTGCAGGGTTTGTTTCTATAGTCTTTAATACTGTACTTTAACCTGAGGGGTAAAAGAATAAAAACACACATCAATAGGTGATTATCTCATGAAGTGTTGATCCTGTAGTTTGTCTCAGTCTGTTAACAAACAATGAAATGTGCTTAATGTGCCAATTTACAGAAGATCTCAGACATCATCATAATGAATGAGGTGAAAACAGGGAACTATTGGCTTTTCAGCAGCAGTGTAATCATGCTCCAAACAAAGGCAATGATGTTTTACAATTGTGATGCAAATTTGGTCCTATTGAAACAGGGAGCCAGTATGAGAATATGAGTATGAGGTGTAATCTGCCTCAAAATGCTTCCACGCCAATGTTTCTTGTAACGGAGCATGATAAAGTGCAGAGGTATTGAATCCTGTTGTGAGGGAAGCATTTTCATTGTTAAGACAATTGTGAAATCACACTGTGGCCACATGGCAATTCTATGCTCCTGTACATTAACTGCAGCTATATGGAAAACAGCAGAGTGTGCCACTGAGGAGACAAACAAACTCAACATAGACACACATGCATCTTGAAATTACTATACTATTCCAGTATTACAGTTATTCCAATTGCACACAAGACACATGGTCTAGCATGCATGTAGCATCAACAACCTTTAACCTAAGTGTTTCACGCACTTACAGTAAAGCAGTCATGTGTTTTTTTTTTAAAGAATAAACTCAACTATGTGTACATGTAGTTACACAAACAGCTATACTGTGCTCTATGCGCACAATGTGTTTAGCACAATTACAAATGCAAAAATACAAACAGTATCATTGAAATTTGGATGTTTACATATTAAACTCATTGCTATTAAGCTGCTAACCCACTAGCAAGTGAAGTCAACAGCTGGAGGTCTAGCATGAACAATGCAGTTAATTCACTCAGAGTTTTACCTGAGGATGACTTGTTACATGTAAACCACTGATCTTTGCCCTTAGAAAGTGATGTCCTATGTTTCAGAAAATAAGGTGGAGGTCTACCCTTCCCAGTGACCAGCATTTTTCCTCTGTTCTTGTGACAGGAACTACAAAACCTGCTATCTTTGCCACAGGGTTGTTTGCTGTGTTCTCCTGAAGTTTGAGGATTTTCAAGCCTCTGTAATGCTTCCTTTACACCATGCATTCTGGTCCATGACTCTGCGCTATTGCGGTGCTGCATCACCTTAAGAACTGAAATCGGCACACTTTTTTGAGCAGTGGCACATGCTTCCCCTGAACTAAATAATCCAAAATCCTCTAAGAAGTGAACATGCTTTTTATCCCCATCACTGTTAAGTGTTTTGGGAGACATGAACTCTTCTGAATTTAGCTTAGCCTTAAGATCTGCAATGGTGCCCTTGTGATTTTTACACTTTTCACTCAGAGCTAACTGTTCAGCTAGTAATTTATCTAGCTGCGACTTAAGATCCTGAATCTTTGCCTGCGACTTTTGTACTTCTGCATTTTTAGAATGCAATTCTTTACAATTAGCATCTATACTTGAAGATAGATATGTCATCAAATCACGTAGCTGAGTACAGCTTATGAAGTTTAAAGCCTCGTGCAGTTATTTCACCATGTTTTGATTTCTTTTGATGTTTGAACATCTAGTATCAATATAATCTTTCTCGAGTTTGCACAAGGTAGGCTCAACTTTTTTGCTCCATAAAACAAACAATGCATCACTTTATATATACATTTTGTATACACATGTTGGCCCACAGGCCTTGATGGCCCTTTTGTTACTCAAGACAGGTTTGGGACAAGAAAGCAGAAGTCTGATTATTTTAAACCTTGCACAAACTAAAGGATCATTACAAATAAAACCTATTATTGAATAAAATAGCTGACTAAAATACTATAACGGACAGAAGAAACATCCACACAAATATTATGGCATTTCACAGCAAAACTAGTTTATTTGTGCTAATTGCATGTTTACAGTATCTGAATCTCACATTATTTACTTGAAATATTGACACCGTAGAAAACATGTCTTCACTCAGACACAGAACAATGCTTTTTAATATGAGACACTAGATTAGCTGACTGAGTGAAACTCTCTCCACACTGAGTACAGTGATACGGCTTCTCTCCAGTATGAAGTCGATCGTGCTTTTTCAGGAGTCCAGACAGAGTGAAACTCTTGTCACAATATAAGCAATGGTAAGGTTTTTCTCCAGTGTGAACTCTTTGGTGCTGTTTCAGAAAGTCAGCTCTAGTAAAGCTCTTCCCACACTCACAACACACATGATCTCTCACTTCATCATGTATTTTCTGGTGCTGTTTACAACTGGCCAGCCATGAAAAACTCTTTCCACAGAAAGAACACACATAAGGCTTCTCATCTGAATGAACTGTCATGTGACTTTTTAGATGTGATGAAGAAATAAACTTTTTACCACACTGATCACAGCTAAATGGCTTTTCTCCAGAGTGAATGCGCAGATGATAACTGAGACCTGATGCATCAGCAAAACTCTTTCCACACTGAGGACAGTGATACGGCTTCTCTCCAGTGTGGACTCTCATGTGCTTCTTAAGGTTTCCTTTGAGTCTGAAACTCTTTCCACACTGTGAGCAGGTGTGCAGCTGTTTGGCTTTTTTTCTTGAATTCTTAATTTTACAGTGCTCCTGTTCAACTTCATTCAGCTTCACTCTTTGCTGTTTTACTTCAATCCAGTCTAAAATAAAAAAAAAACTGTGTGGTTAAAATCAAGTGAACTGGATCATTGTTACATTAATGTTTCTCAGCAGTCAGTAATGAAGAATCAAGAATGGGCACCAACCTGTTTGTTCCTCAGCATCTTCTTGTTTTATTCTGGATGGTTCTGGATCACTCGTGTCTTCAATCTCCTCTTTAATAAACTCCATCTTTAACAGTCAGACAGATTTCAGCTGCTGCACCTGGAGTTTGTTCTTCTCTTGTAGGATGATGTGAATATTCTCCAGTATTTATAGGTGAATTGTTGTGGGAGGGGCTTCACTGTAGGTGTGAACTGTGATCATCGTCTGATACTGAGATCCACAGGACCAGATCTGGAGAAATAAAAAGCAACTTACTGTTTTTAATAACGACAATCTTCAGCAGAAAAGTGAATTGCGCTGACTCTCACGAGAAGTGAACCTGACTGACGCTTTGCTGATGATCTCCACGTTTCGTGTAATTGGCTTTTTTATTTGCTGCACGTGTCACACTTTCAGGGGCACACACTCCAGAGTTAATCACAAACAATTCAATCTCTGAGTTGACAGAGAACATTTATATCGAGCTTTGTGAGCCCAGTGAACCTGGTCTAAACCAGGTTGGATTTGTTTGGTTTTGTCAGATCTAAACCTACTCTGCAACTCAGAGTTTGTTCAACTAGCTTCATGCAACAGGCCACTGAACTATAAGCACAGCTTTAACCTAATCAAAAAATAACCCAACTGCAGTTTGATTGAGATTAATTGGAAAGCACAATGAAAAAAACAACAAAAAACAAAAAAACAGAAAATTGTCAAAAATGGAGTTGAAAGGGGTGAAATTATTTTCCTATGAAATTAATTCCATCGTGAAGCCAAAACTCAGGAACTCTCGCAAAACAGATGACGTGCAATAAAACCATAAAACTAATCTGGAGAAGAGATCTCCAAAGACAGCTAACAGCACCACTTCCCTTGTTCATTTACATTCACCTTCATCCCCTGCCCTCTCTGCCTTTTACAACTGATTTAAACATTTCTTTTGTTGCTTTTGTTCTGGCAGTATTTAAGGGAAATTTGCAAATCACTCATTGTGATTCTGTAGCCAGATCAGCCCGTAGTGTAGAGTGTATTTCATCTGCTCCATACTGTGTATCTTCCTGAAGTCAGGTATAAATTTTTACTCTTAGATTCCTAGTCTTTGAGAATTTGATGTTTTGTATTGATGACTTGATATCTTTGAATTGGCTATGCAATCGGCATGATATAATTTGACCTGACTAATAATAAATTGTTATATTTGATTTATTCTGATCTCTTCTGAAATCATTTTTTCCAGTAGATTAGGGTTGTAGTCTAGTGTTTCCACAAATCTGCGTCCAGGACAGATCATACTTAACCAATGAATGAAGCGGCGGCTCGTCATTAGGGATCTTCTGATTTCTGTCTGTCACTGACTTAACAAGTTACAGTTTTCGTGATTATAGAAAAAAAATACTCTTTTTATTAAGTGTTTGCAGGGTGCAGCCTATTTAAAGGTATTATAGTCACCCTGTATCCTCTGAGTAAGATCAACTGGCGAGTTTGTGCCGTGCGTTCACAGTTGGTCGAGTGAATTGCTAAGCGACACTGGGTCGCTAATGAACGAATAATTGAAAGTATGGGATTTTCAGAATAATCAAATATCTAAATTAATGCTGCATTCACGTGCTATCGGATTTATCGTAAATACGAGTTTCCTAGTCAGAAATTTGTCATATAAGACCTCTCTAAGGCCGTTCATGTCCAATTTCTGATTAGGAAGCTCATATTTATGATAATTCTGATAGCACGTGAATGCAGCATAATATACAGTCGACATCTGTGATCAGTTTTAATTAAGAATATTGCCTAAATTTAATGATCACTTGAAAGCGGGGTCAGATTGAATCAGATTTCTCCAGAGTGACAGAGCAGATGTTTACAGACACTTGATGGACAAGAAAAACTTTCCACATTGTGAGCAGGTACGGCTTTTTGGTTTGTCTTCTTTGGAGTGTCTATTTACACTAAGTCCAAATATCCCACCTTGTTGGTAGAGGCGAACGTGTGGTTGGACTACTCAACATTACAAAAGATGCATGCTAAACAACGGCTCCAGTGGCATAGAGTGCTTAGCAGGAAAATTTTGACACGATTGACCTGAGATCAAATCTGCCTTTTGCAGAATTCATTCTTCTCCCTTCACATCACATATCACATTGGAAAGGCATTTTATTTTCAATAAATGAAGGAAATAATTGAAAAGTGCCTCACGGGTGTTGATTGATTAGGTCAGCCATATAATAATTTTAATACGAAAGATGATTTACACTCAATACATTATTGCACGTTTTATAAAGTACTACAGTGCTGAGGTGCATGCAAATATCTGCCACTTGCACAGCAAGTATAGCAGCTAACTTATATTATAGCAAAGAAAATACTGCTATTTCACTTACTAAAAATAGAATCCATTGCTATTGGCACTTAGTTTGCTCACATTCAGAATCTGAAAAACTCTCTGCCAAAATATTACACTCTAACTAATGATAAATCAAGACATGCAGACTCTGTAACAGTGAACATCTCTCATACACAAACTGAAAATATACGACATCCAGCAAAAATATTCCATAACTGCCCTTTGTTTAGGATAGATAGCAGTGTCACTTTTAACTTTCAACTGGTTAAAGTTGGTTAAAATATTCAGCTCTCGTCGTTCACACTCCATTCTGATTTCTATGGCAAATTCAACTCTTTGTTATATTGCTGCCACCTACTGGAAATTCCTGTTAATAAATAGGAACACAAATGCATGCAAACACACACACACACACACACGTTTGTTTCAGTGGTTTACAGGGACTCTCCATAGGCGTAATGGTTTTTATACTGTACAAACTCTATGTGCTATTGCCCTACACCAACCCTACACCTAAACCTATCCCTTACAGGAGACTGTCTGCATTTTTAGATAAAAAAAAAACACCATTTAGTATGTTTTTTAAGCCTTTTGTTTTACGGGGACATAGGCAATGTCCTCATAAACCACCTTCAAATTGTAATACCCATGTTATTATACAAATTTTGTCCCCATAACCACAAAAACCAGTACACACACACATACACACACACACACACACACAAATATATATCTGATAACAAGACAGGGTCATCAATGAGCTGCTGAAAAGCCAATAGTTTCCTGTTTTCTCCTCATTCATTATGATGATGTCTGAGATCTTCTGTAAATTGGCACATTAACACATTTCATTGTGTGTCAACAGACTGAGACAAACTACAGGATCAACAGAAATAAAATCTATTACTGAATATAACTAAAATATGACTAACACATCAATAAAAAAAAAAATAAAAAAACACAATCAGAGATGTCAGTAAAATGGAAATTTTATTTGCATCATTATACAGAGCCATTTTTATGTTGTATATATAATAATTAGTGCTGTCAAATGATTAGTCACAATTAATCGCATCCAAAATAAAAGTTTTTGTTTACATAATGTGTGTACTGTGTATATTTATTATGTATAAATACACAAATATGCAGTACATGTTTTGAAAATATTTACATGTATATATTAATATTAATAATTTATATTATATATAAATCTATTTAATATATAAAGCATAACGGTCCAGTTACTCACGTAACCTCGGTTCCCTGAGATAAGGGAACGAGCGATGACTGCTTTGGGGAAACTCCTGTTTACTCTGTTACTGAAGCCAGATTGATTAACGTTTGTGTAACTGCACAAACCACTATACCACTGTGACTTGCTATATAAAGTTGGCCCAGAGCGCCATTTAATCAGAATCAACATCGATTCATGTGCAGTTACAGTATGGCCAGTTATGTAACACTCGTTCCCTTATCTCAGGGAACCGAGGTTACGTGAGTAACCGGAGCTGTCCCTATCGAAAGGTAACTCCCGTTGCGTTGTCTTTGACGGCTGCTTTGGGGAATGCATCCAGAAACACCGTGCTATAAGCAGAGGCTGAACTAAGCCTGCTCCAGCCAAGCTGAACATCGAAGGTGGGAAAAAAGTAACATTAAGCAGATAGTACCTGCGTCTGCAAGGCAGGGACGTCCAAACTGTAGAATCTAATAAAGGTAGACGGCGACGACCAGCCGGCGGCCGCAAAAATCTCCCCAATAGAGATTCCGCTGGACCAGGCCCAGGAGGAGGCCATTCCTCTTGTGGAGTGGGCCCTCACACCTATAGGGCACTGTACGCCCGCTGAGGCATAGGCTAGGGCGATGGCCTCTACTATCCAGTGAGATAGCCTTTGCTTTGTGACCGACAGCCCTTTAGAGCAGCCTCCAAAGCACACAAAGAGATGTTCTGACTGTCTAAACGACTTTGAGCGTTCTAAGTATACTCGCATTGCCTGAACTGGGCATATCAAGTTAGGCCCCTGATCACGGTCCATTGCAGGGAGGGCTAGAAGGGAAATAACCTGGGCTCTGAACGGAATTGTGAGCACCTTCAGTACATAGCTGCTGCACAGCTGAAGAACGACCTTACAGTTGTTGGGTCCGAACTCAAGACAGGAAGCACTGAGACAGGGCTTGCAAGTCACACACTCGCTTGACGGATGCTAGGGCCAAAAGCAGAGTGGGTTTGAGCGTCATGACCCTTAAGCCAGCTGTTTGAAGCGGCTCAAAGGGAGGGTCCTTGAGGGCCCCGAGGACTATAGATAAGTCCCAGGTCAGTACAGTCTTAAGGCGAGGAGGATTTAACTGCCGAGCAACTCTAAGGAACTTAACAACCAACTCATTTCTGCCAATAGTCCGGCCAACCTCGGAAAAGTGATTCGCTGCGATAGCTGCCATATAGACCTTGAGCGTGGAAGGGGTGCGCCCCTTGTCCAGCAGCTCTTGTAGAAAGATTAGAACGTGGGACACGTCACATGAAATCGGATCCTGATTACGTGCTGGACACCAGTCACTGAAGATTGACCACTTAAGGGCATAGAGGCGCTGTGTGGACGGCGCTCTAGCCTCTAAAATGGTATTAGTGACTCTTGTTGGGAGTCGATCAGACTCCCGTCGAGTGGCCAGACATGAAGGCTCCACAGTTCCGGCAGGGGATGCCAAATCTTGCCTTGCGCTTGCGAGAGATCTCTCCTCAGTGGTATTGACCATGGTGCTGCAGACAGCACCATTTCTGACAGATCATCTCTGGGAACCAAACTTGTTATTCCAGAGGGGGGCCATGAGGAGGAGAGAGCATTTTGTTTCTCTGATTCGCCTGATAACCTGGGGAAGCAGGGCGATCAGAGGGAATGCATACAGACGGGTGTTGGGCCAGAGCATCCCACTGCTTTGAGAAATTGATTGGGCAGTGACAGTTGTCTTCGAAGGCGAAGAGGTCGACCTCTGCCTTGCCATAAACTGACCAAATCATCTCAACCATCTGGGGATGTAGTCTCCATTCTGCCGGAGCTACATTGCCTCTTGACAACATATCTGCTCCCTGGTTCAGTCTGCCCGGCACATGAACCGCTCGTAGTGAGAGGAATTCTTTCTATGCCCAAAGTAGGACATGTCGAGTCATCCTGTGAAGGGGACGTGACCTGAGGCCGCCTTGGTGGTTGATGTAGACCACCACCATTGTGTTGTCCAACCAGACTAGGACATGATGTCCCTTTAAGGCTGGCAGGAAGGTCTTCAGGGCCAGACAAACAGCTATCATTTCAAGGTCATTGATATGCAGGCGTCGCTCGTGGGTCATCCAGGAGCCGTACGCCAGATTTCCCTTGTGCAGAGCGCCCCAGCCTGAGCTGGAAGCGTCTGTCATGACCACCTTCCTCCTGGAGGTCGTCCCCAGCTGAACGCCTGACTGAAACAGGCGAGAAGTTGTCCAAGGGGCCACAGCTTTGAGACAGTGGCGGCTTACCTTGACATGAGTGCGGCCCAGGCTCCAGGCGTGAGACGGAACACGGGCTTTTAGCCAATATTGGAGGGGCTGCATATGCAGCAGGCCCAGAGGAATGACTGGGGAGGCAGCAGCCATGAGGCCGAGCATCCTCTGAAATGCGAGGTCATCAGCTTGAAAGATGCCGCCGCTCACTGGATAGTCAGGGAGCGTTCCGGCGTAACCCAAGCCCGCATTTCAGTCTATGACTGTTCCCAGAAAGTATGCTCGTTGTCTGGGAAACAGAAAACTCTTGGATGGGTTGACTTTCAACCCCAAGCGCTCTAGGTGGTTGAGCAAAAACGACCTGTGAGCGATTAATTGCCATTCTGAGTCGGCTAGCATCAGCAAGTCATCGAGGTAGTTCAATATGCGGATTCCCATCTGCCTCAGAGGGGAAAGAGCCGCGTCCACGCACTTCATAAAAGTCAGGCCAGGGCCAATTCAAACGGAAGGACTGTGTACTGACAGGCCATTCCCTCAAATGCGAATCTGATGTGTGAGTGTAGGGAGAGGAAATTTGCTCTTTATTGTGTGTGGGTCCGCTATGACAGCGGTAGTTTGGGGCACACACTGAATTGACAGGGTGTGCCCAGTTAAAACACCTCCACCACTCAGAGGCATTCGAAGGGGTGGGGAATAATTGCAAGCTGTCTTTGAGGGGATTCCGGCGTCCGCGAGAATTATCCCTCTTCTCTTCCTCTCCGCACGCAGATCAGGATGGCTTCTGAGGCCCAGGATCCAGCGTTACATGGGCCCTGACGCTTGGGGAAGGGGTAACTCTTTGCCGATCTGGGGCGCTGCTGAAGCCCCGGCCAGTGAAGTTGGCCATGGCCTTGCCCACTGCCTGCGTCATTGCTTGGCAGCGCGTAGAGCCAAATCCATGGCCGTTCGGAGCACCGAGAACGCGCCGTGATCTCAGCCAGACTCGTTCAAGTCACGGAGAAGTTTGGCCTGAAACACTTGGAGCATGGACACAGTATGCAGAGCTGAACCAGCCTGGCCAGCCACTGCATAGGCTCTGTTGGCGAGCACTGACGTCATCCTGCAGGGCTTTGAAGGATGCATTGCCGTCTTCAGTCCATGGCTCGTCGGCCGAAGCAGGTGTGCAGCCACCGCCTCCTCAAGAGGAGGGAGTTTGGAATACCCCTTTTCCTCAGAACTGTCAACAGTGGTGAGAGCTGCTGCAGTAAAAGGGCTCGCCAGGTTTTAGTGAGCTCCTCGTGGACCTCTGGCATGAACAGAGCAGGTCGCTGTCTTGAGGAAGGCTGACGATGATTCTTGAGGAACCACTCATCGAGGAGGCCAGGGGCGGGCTATTCCGGGGCCGACCACGCCAGGCCTAGTTCCTCCACGGCACGAGTGAGAACGCAAATCAGCTCCGAGTCCACGCTGGGCCACGCAGACTGAGATAGAGGGGGAGCTTCAGGCTCTTCGCCGGAACACACCCACTCGTCTGTGTCAGATGCCGTCAAAGACACAGTCTCATCGACGTCTATCTCCTCCTCAGATGCGCCAAAGAAACCAGGCCACTCGCGTCCAACGAGGGGCGCTGGTCCTCACTTGAGAAGCACACCGGAGGCGTGAGGTGGGCCGACGCAGCACCGCTCATGCCTGAGAGAGAACCCCCGCTGTTCCGCTGCTTCCTCCTCCGAGGAGACGGGGGAACGGAGCGGGGAGCAAAGACGAGCAAGATTCATGTCCTCGCAGTAAGGACACGAAGCCCCAGCGAATACAGCCTCGCTGAGCTACACTCGTGAAGCGACATTTGAAACAACGCACTTGGAAATTTGCTCAGGAATTTGTACTTTTTTCCTCACCGGATGGCCGCCAGATGAAAATCGTCCACTGCCGGGGCTGGATTGGATGGTGAGAGCGGTGAAGAGCAGCGCAGAGCAGGTAGGCTTCTTTTCTTCGGCATCTTGCAGAGTCAGCGAAGAGATGGTCTCGTTGCTGAAGGAGAAGATTCTGATTAAATGGTGCTTTGGGCCGACTTATATATAGCAAGTCGGCTCCCCACCCCCCTTGGCAGGCTCAAGCCATTGGTTTGTGCAGTTACACAAACGTTAACCAATCTGGCTTCAGTAACAGAGTAAAGAATGACGATGCAACGGGAGTTACCTTTCGATTGGGAACAGCCTATTTTTCATAAATATTTACATGCATGTGTGTGTATTTTATATATATAAATAAAATACACACATACTAAATATACACAGCACACACACATATATTATGTAAACAAAAACATTTATTTTGGATGCAAGAAATTTTGATTAACCGTTTGACAGCACTAATTATAATAATATTGCATTTATAATTAAACATCTTTTGTTACATATTTTTCCAGTTTAATTTGCGTGTTTATTTGTCAGTGCCTTTATGGGCAGGCAATCAAAGAATAAAAAACATGCTTCAAAAAAAAAACAAAAAAAAAAAAACACTTTTTTTTTTCTTTTTCTTTTCGCTAATCTCAAATTCACTGTATCTGAATCTCAAATTATTTACTTGAAAGATTGAATCTGTAGAAAATATTTGCTCACTCTGACACAGAACAATGCTTTTTAATATGAGACACTAGAGTTACTGAATGACTGAAACGCTTTCCACACTGAGTACAGTGATATGGCTTCTCTCCAGTATGAACTCGCTCATGAACTTTCAGGTTTCCAGACTCAGTGAAACTCTTGTTACAGTATGAGCACTTGTAAGGTTTTTCTCCAGTATGAACTCTTTGGTGCCGTTTCAGATCACCAGCTGCAGTGAAGCTCTTCCCACACTCACAACACACATGATCTCTCACTTCTTCATGTGTTTTCTGATGCTGTTTACAAACATCTAGCCTTGAAAAACTCTTTCCACAGAAGGAACACACATGAGGCTTCTCCCCTGAATGAACGGTCAGGTGACTTTTTAGATGTGATGATGAACCAAACTTTTTACCACACTGATCACAGTTAAATGGCTTTTCTTCGGAGTGAATGTGCAGATGATAACTGAGACTTGACACATCAGCAAAACTCTTTCCACATTGAGTACAGTGATACGGCTTCTCTCCAGTATGAACTCGCTCATGCTTTTTCAGGTCTCCAGATTGAATGAAACCCTTGTCACAATATGAGCACTTGTACGGTTTTTCTCCAGTATGAATCCTTTGGTGTCGTTTCAGACGGTCAGCTGCAGTAAAGCTCTTCCCACACTCACAACACACATGATCTCTCACTTCATCATGTATTTTCTGGTGCTTTTTATAACTGGCCAGCCATGAAAAACTCTTTCCACAGAAAGAACACACATAAGGTTTCTCAACTGAATGAACTGTCATGTGACTTTTTAGATGTGATGAAGAAATAAACTTTTTATCACACTGATCACAGCTAAATGGTTTTTCTCCAGAGTGAAAGAGCAGATGTTTACGGAGATTTGATGCATCAGTAAAACTCTTTCCACACTGAGTACAGTGATACGGTTTCTCTCCAGTGTGGACTCTCATGTGCTTCTTAAGGACTCCTTTTTCTCCGAAACTCTTTCCACACTGTGAGCAGGTGTGCAGCTGTTTGGCTTTTTTTCTTGAGGTTTTGATTTTACAGTGTTTCTCCTCCACTTCATTCAGCTCATGTCTTTGCTGTTTTACTTCTATCCAGTCTAAAATAAAGAAATGTTAAAATCAGTTTACGTGAACCTGATTTGCAGTTTTTTTTTTCAATTGCTTACACACATTTTCAAAACTTTGCCTCTCTTTTTTTTTTTTCCCCCAAAACTTTACACACAAATCCAAGAATTGCACACACACACACACACACACACACAAATGCAAAGTGCCTCACATCTCTTGCAAAATAAAGCACTGCATTCAAAATATCACAAACACATGTCAAAGGCAAACATTTGCAAAAACCTTTGCCATAATTCCTGTTAGATTTTTGTGTGTTACATAGATCATTGTTTGTTGTGTTTTATGAAATTGAAAACTGAGTCAAAGGTTGAGAATTAGTGTATGGTTCTGCAGATTTGATGTGTGCTTCTGCTGTTTGAGTGTCAGCTTTCAGAAATTGTGTGACAAGTAAAGATTTTGTGTGTAAGCAGTTGAAAAAAACTGTAATAGCAGAAACCAAAAGGGTCACATATTTATCTGTCAATATCAAGAATCAGATCTTTGATGTACCAAAAGTTAGCTTGTTAGTGAAATTAACATTATATAGGCTGTATTATTTCACAGCCACTACATCTTTTTTTGCCGGATGCTTTAATAGTGACTTAGTAGAATAGTGAAGAATCAAGAATGGACACCAACCTGTTTGTTCCTCAGTATCTTCATGCTTCATTCTGGATGGTTCTGGACCACTCATGTCTTCAATCTTCTCTTCAACTTCTGTAGGCTACTAGACTTTTAAAATGCTGTGAATATTCCTCACCTTTGTAACCCAGTTAAAGCACAAACCCCGCTCACCACAGATTCTGAAGATGTCATTGGTCGTGTTAATCACATGTGACCGGATGGTTTATCCCTCTGGTTTTGATTGGATAGAAGGTGGTGCTGTTAGAAGCGATCGTGTTTCGATCGTGGCGTGTCACTTCCGATTTTCCTACGAGTTGTGTTGCCCCTGCCCCCTTCAGCAAGCATCCCCAGGAGCTTTGTCGTTCTCGACTTCACTCTTACTGTGTGTGATCTTGTAATGGCGATCCTCTCTGGTAAGTGGTGTAGTGGAGGGTATACTCAGGTGCTATACCCACTTCTTTTATCAGTCGGCATTCCGTATACACACTTCTAAATCCCCTCTCATGCGCATCATTCAGTAGTGTCCTGCACTAGCCAAATCATGACAGTCCAGCACATGAGTAACTAATCCAATCCCATGTGCATAAATCCCTAAATCATCCAGTAAAGACAGTGATGCGGTCAGGAACGAGACGTAAACACTCTCATGCAGTGTGTGTGTGTGTGTTTCATGTTAGCCACACATTTCGCTATTCACCGCACGCCAGCGACCACTCCTCCGTTGTCGAGAGAGAGACAGACAAGCATGTTTGTGTGATCCTTCCCTGGAGGAATACCCATTATACAGTCCACACTTTGATTGATGTCTTTAGGACCAATAGTCTTTGAGAAAAGTGGGGAAAAGTACCTCCTCCGCCACGTTTAACGTGTTCCATACAGGCTTATATGATGTTCCTTGCAGCGCGTATAACTTGATTTCATCGGCGATAATGGACATCTAACTCATAAACTGTGAGCTGTTTACTTATTTTAAATGATGAAAACATCCTTTAAATTAATTAAGAAAGATGAGTAGCTTTTTATTTGGTTAAAATGTAAGTTAATTACTGCTAGCTAAAGGACCATGCAAGGCATGATTGTGTTATATTGTGATATTAATTATGGCATGTGAGTTATGCATCAACCATGTGAAACGTTAGTGAATAACATTTACATATATCTTTTGAAGACAAGAAGGGCAAACAATTTGCACTGATTTTAAAATGAAAAAGATTAAACAATGTGAAAACTTCAAAACATAAATGATCAGAATGCGTGTTTTTACAACTATTTGACACTAAACTGATTAAAAATACTATTAGGCCTACTAGAAATGAACCTGTTCATTTTCTGTGTGCACTATTTACATTGTGTGTTTTTATGTGGACACAACATAACGTTACTTTTTTAATGAAAAAGTTGGCTTTGAAATAACAACACAATCAGTCGAGTTATATAGCCTAGGTCATGTTTAATGTGTTACAGAATGACCATTTAAAATGTTTAAATATTAAAATCATGTAATGTTAACTTAATTGACCCTTTATGAATATAAACATCATACTGCAAGCAGGAGGATGGGCAAACAGCGTCTGTACTGACAGATGTGCTGCCCATCTCAGGTGTCACCGCAATCGACATTTAAAAATTACCATTTCAAAGCATTTTTTTTAAAGACTTCTTTCACTATTTTCAAATTCAACTTTCAAATTCAAACGTGCAGCGCACTCATATCCTAAGGTCGTATACATATTGTGCATGGGACTAACAGAAACTGACTAATCATCAATTTGGCAAGCGTGTGATTTGCACCTGGAAGAGGGAAAATTAAGAAACTGCTTGTAATTGACCATGAAAACAAGCGTTAAATAGCTATATAGGCCCTATATTTAAAATAAATATATAACGCTATAGTGAAATAAGTTGTTTATTGTCGTTTAATAAATTACATTCATTTGGAAAATTACCAACTTCTCAGTGGGTGGGCCACAGCAGAAAGGCCCACCTGTAGCTGCGCCACTAGGTGTGTTTGACTTCATGCAGCGCTGTGCAGACCGACCGGCGGCTGACTTGAAGCAGTGCATGCTGGTTAGAAAATCTGTCCGACTTGAACCGGCGCCGACGCCACGTCGCTGTCATGTGTGGCATTTTATAAAAGAGATAAAAAAATATGGTACCACATTAGATAAAATTAAGAACAAAAAAGCAAGAAAGACCCATGAAGCTTTTTGTTACTTTAAATTGTTGTAATTTTACCCCTGGCATGAATTGTTTCACTTTACATATTCTTATGAATGTTTATTTGTTTTTATACTTGTTGTGAGTTGTGTATGCTTGTACAAACCTTTGTATAATTTTTGCATAGTAATAATAATTAAAAAAAAAAATACCGCTCACAAATCTGTTTTTAGAACAGTAAAAGCTTTGTTATATTGAGTCACATTTAATAAAAACAAATACTCCCACTTTATTGGTATTTAAATAGTATATGTTTATGTTGAACTTTATTCTTGAACAGATGGCCCTGTATTAAGCAGTATATAAAAAGTGTTTCTGTTGCTCGTGAAAACATTTCTGAAATGTCTGTGAATTTGACAAATATTGCATGTTATTCACTTCATCTGTGATAAGAGTATGCAAACACCGCGAGAGCATCACTACTGGAAGCAGAAAGTGTCCGACTTCACGTCTGCGCTTTCAATTCCGCCCTCGACTGCTCTCGCCGATAGGTCTGCATGAAGTCGAACACACCTACGTACCAACTTATGAGTCAATAAAAAAGCATCTGATTCTGAATAATGCAGTGCTAAATTATATCATTTATTACACTTGGCAATAGATAGGCTACTAGGCTATAAAATATATCTTCTGCCTTATTCTGTGATAAAAATGGGGGGGGAAATGTAGTATAAAGGCTAAATAAATCATAAAATTGTCATGAGGAAAATACAGGAAAAATATTATAAATTATTGGTTATTGTCCAGCAGTGTATTTGATTTCTCAGTCAATTAGAAGCAAGAGGTAATAATTAATAAACAATAATAATAATAATAATAATAATAATAATAATCAAACCTGTCAATTAGACAAAAAAAAAAAAGTTATTATATTTGACATTTCTGTCCCCCTCACTTCTGAAAGTGAGAATCACGATTTTTTGTTTGTTTCAAATAGAGATCACAATTATCCCACTAAACGAATAGCATGTAATTTACTGGAGGTTCTGACAAATGTCAGTTGCTGCTGTCCATTTATATATATATATTTATTTATTTTAATTATTTATTGCAAAATCTGCACCTTCTCTGTGGATAATATTATTTTCATAATGATCCTTACTCAAGCAGCAGAAGTTAAGTGACAGTGTGCAAATTTTGGAGTGAACTAAATATGCAAGACTAGTTTTACAATGTTTATGACTCAGGTTGTTCATCCTTTGCCGGTGTGTTCTGGACAGTTTTTTTTTTGTTTGTTTGTTTGTTTGATTTGGTTGTGACCAGCAGCTGTTGGCAGAGGGCGATGAGGTCGAGGGAGAGGAAGATGAGGAGATGTTAACTCGTCTCCTCCGAGATGAGCCAGATGATGAGGAGGATGATGCTATTTTATCTGCAGCCCAAGCATCCAGGACTGTGAGCGTGCAAAGCGGCGATGTGGCGTCAAAGGTGTTGGATTGCAGCAGCTAAACTTGGCATCGCCTGGCCTGTAGGGATATCTACGACGGGAAAAGGCTTCCTTCCCGCCTTTTCCAGGCGAAGCAATTGCTTCCTGCTTTGCCGGCGTGCATCGCAGAGATTAAATGTTCATGGGATAAACCCTTTTTCTCATCAAGGGCTACTTGTCTGTCGATGTGAGTGAAATAGAAGGGCTTGGGCTCTCTAACCCTCCCACAATCAAGCCGTCAGTGGCTCACCTCCTGCATCCGAACAGGCGGACCACTCTCTCATCGGCCAGCCCCTTCCTCCCTGGGAAAATGGAACGCTTCACTGCTTTAGAAAATGTATAAATCTTCGGCACTAACGGTGAGGGCACTCAACGTCACCTCACTATTGATGGCCTACCAAGCCGAATTACTGGAGGAGCTGGGTAAGCAGCTGGATGCCGGTAATCCGAACCCGGCAGTCTGGGAGGAGATCTGCAACATAACAGATCTCAATCTATGCACCTCACGTGGTGCGGAGCAAAGCTGTGGCCGTACCATGGCCCTCGCCGTCGTGGGCGAGAGGTCACTGTGGCTAAATCTCTCAAGCATTCGGGACAGGGAGAAATTGGATTTTCTCGACGCTCCGGTAGATTGGAGTGGGCTGTTCGGCCCGGCTGTTGCGGCGATGAAGGAAGGAAAGAGAGGTATTCGACATCTGTCTACTGTGAAAAAGGGCATTCCGTCCTCCTGTTCCCCTGCGACCTGTTCCTCCGATGCAGAACAGGAGGTTTTTGAATGCATCCAGAACTGCTAAACCCCAGAGCGCAGAGCAGGTGGACCGTCCCCCGCTGTTCAGAACGCTAAGCCATGGGGAAAGCAGACATTCGCGGCAGCGGCTGCAAAGGCCAAGTCCGCTAACCCTTCCAACAAAAAGAAGAGGGATACCTAGGACGCAATCGCCGCATGGGAGGGACAGGCAGCACCTAGGATTTTTTGCAATGTCCTCTCCCGAGTCCACCACATTTGTTCCCCCACCTGAAGGATGTGGAGTTTGGGCGGAGAAATGGTTCTAAGTTGTGTTCAGGCCAGTTCAGCTTCCCTTCAACACACACGGTTCTGTGGATTGCTGACAGCAATTCCGCAAGTTCGAGTGCTGAGAACGCAGCCACTAAAAGAATGTGGTCTGACGAGTCCAAGCACAAGTTCCCAAGTGTATTGTAACAAAGCACTTCAGTGCTGTTATGTAAACAGGACACAATCTTTCAGGAAGAATGATCAATTATTCGTTTCATGGGCCACTCATTGTAAGGGTAAGCTGATCTCCTCGCTGCGCCTCTCCCATTGGATGGTGGAGGAGATTGAACTAACCTGTACATCTATGGGTCTTCATTGCCCAGAGGGCTTAAGGGCCCGTTCTACACGAGGGATTTCTACCTCATGAGCGTTGTTCAAAGGGGTTTCGGTGGGAGATATTTGTGCGGTGGCAAGTTGGGCTTCCCGGCATACATTTATCAGATTTTACCGCTTGATGTCACTGCGCCCTTCATTCGCTCATGCAGTTCTAAAGTGTGCCCTTTGGAGAATTGAAAGGTTATCTTTCTTTCTTTTGAGCCTGTTCGGCGACTTCGGAAAGCATGCGTTACGGGAGTTGGCAATATCATTCCCATAGTGAGATGCTGAGTGATTGTTTGAAGGAGAATGTTAGGTTACTTGCATAACCCCGGTTCTCTGAGAACAGAGAGCAGGTATCTCACCAAGCTTCCCTACTCGCATAACACGGGGGAAGACCGTGCTTAGAATGCCGTTTCGGGGATCACAGCTGTATATATAGGGAGGGGGTGGGCTCCTTGTCAAGAGCTGTGATTGGTCCATCCTTCGGACAGACGTTGTGTAATTGGTGCTTCCATAGTCTATCACGCCTGGGGCGTTTCCCATAGTGAGATACCTCGCTCTGTTCTCAGAGAACCGGGGTCACGCAAGTAACCTAACCTTTTTTTTGTTCGTGTTTATTGGTTTCTTTGTGTAAGAGTGTTGGGTGGGTTAATGTATTATGTTATGTAGGTTTGTCTGTACAGATTCCTATTTGTGATCATTTATTTATGTGTGTGTGTGTGTGTGTGTGTGTGTGTGTGTGTGTGTGTGTGAGTGCGTGCGTTTTGCTTTCAGGAGCTGGGGGCTACAGACAGCAGTTTTCTCTTGATCCATTCGTGTACTAAAATAAGCTCCTAAAACTTACTGCCAGATTCTGTAAGATAAATTCTTCAAACAGTGGCACAAGAGGATGTGATGCTGGTCCTTCAAGAGTCACTCTCAACTTATCTGTCCATAAAGCCTATAAAAAATCAGTCTTCATGTATTTCACAACATTTCAGCATGTTATTCTTATTAAGTGAGGGCCATTTTAAAGATTTTTTTACCCAAGCAACGTCTCTGAGAACCTGACACATTGCACTTGTGGCGACTCCAGGAAGGTTGCAGTTCTGGAAAATGATGGTGCAGGAGACTAAATGGTTCCTGATAGTTTCTCACCTAATTCTTCACATTAATTCTTTTGCAGTTAACATGTCTTTTCTTCTCCACCTGTTTTTTTCTGACCGTGCTGACTCTGAGCATCTTGCTGACCAATGATCATGCCTTAACTTTGCTAATTCTATTATTGCATTAGTATTGCATCCTTCTCATGGGCATTTAATTTTTTTTTTTTTACTTTTATTCTTGAGTTCAGTCTCTTTTTTGGCTCATTTTATCTGTAAAAGAAAACCTGGCTAATAATTCTGCACACCTGAAATAAGGAGGTTTTGAATTTCAGCCTTCATGGACAATTATATATCCCTTACAAATGATTAAATACAAAATCAATAGTAGTTATTAAAATTAATGTGGTTTGGAATTGGTTAAATGATCTTGGGAAAAAAAATATGACCAGAATATCAACTTGCCTAGTAATTCTGCACACACTGGTAGAGGGTTTTCCTTTTTGAGTTTGTGTTGATTGTAACTAGGTAATTAATACATTGAAATGACATTGAAGTATATCTTAGTTCACATTAATTGCTTATTCAGAAGTAAATATTTACCATATTTCAAAGTGCATATAAAATATACTAAAGTCCTACTTAAGTGGTTCAGAAATGTCACTCAAATGTTCAACTAATTGCATTTAATGTAATTTTAAACTGTAATATATTTGAAATCAATTACAAATAACATGCATTTAGGTGGTCGAAAACATTACATTTAATTCACGCTTAAGTGCATTGTTAAATGACATTAAAGTATATTTTAGTTAACATTAATTGCTTGTCAGTACATTAGTAGTACACTTTAACCGTATTTAATCGTAAAACACTAGAAGCAAGTATGAAAGTACATATATGTACTAAAAAGTCCGACTTAAGTGGTTTTAAAAAAATAATTCAAAAGTTCAACTAATTGCATTTAATATCACTTTAAAATGTGATACAGTTGAAGTTAATTACAAATACAATGTATTTAAGCGTCGAAAATAGCATATTTAATTTGCACTTATGTGTGTTATTTTAAAGTATATTATTTCTGCAATAAGTACACTTTATAAAAGTATACTTAAGCGCATTTCTTTTTCACAAGGGTTATCATTCCTATTGCTCATTATTTAACAGCTACTATTTTTTTTAACAGTAGCTTTAATGTTTCTCAGCAGTCAACAGTGAAGAATCAAGAACGGACACCAACCTGTTTGTTCCTCGGTATCTTCATGTTTTTTTCTGGATGGTTCTGGATCACTCGTGTCTTCAATCTCCTCTTTAACAAACTCCATCTTTACCACAGTATGTCACAGATTTCAGCTGCTGCACCTGGAGTTTGTACCTGTCATGTAGCATGATTTGAATATTCCTCACCTTTTTAACCCAGTTAAAGCACAAACTCCGCCCACCACAGATTCAGAAGATTTCATTGGTCGTGTCAATCACAGTGATCCCTACACAACACTGAAACAAATCCAGTACAAACACGTGATCTTATTTTTAGTCAAAATAACCAAATTTCAGAAACTTCCCAAACTCAAAATTTTGGTTTTGTTCATATTTTTATTTGTAAGAAAGACCAGCATAAATAGTGATGTAGACAAAACATTTAATGTATATTGGATGAATATTTACTGAGCAACCCATTATTTTGTAGAGTTAAAACAGCCATTTTCTTCTGGAATTTGGAGCCAAGTTGCAAGTCGAAAAAAATGACTTTAGATGGAAGCATCATTATTTAATTTCTAAACAGAAAATTCTATTAGTACAATCGGTTGATTTGAGCAATGCTTGTTGCATTGTGTCAGTTCAAGAATGGGAAGAAGTACTACTTATGTTTTTTCCCAGTAAGCTTTAGGTAGTTAATGGTTCTTATTAATGGTTCTTAGCAAACATTTATTTCAATATTCTAATTTTTAAGGCCATATATGGTTCAGTTCTAGAGATACAGAGATATTAAATATATTTTCAAAAACCAAATGTGGGTCACTTTTAATAGCTAATAACTTTTTTATTTTAAAGAGGAATGTCTGAAGAAAATAAAATTTTGAAATTAGAAATATATCTTGTTTCCTTCTATCAAAAACAATGCATATAGCAAACCTGTCTAAATGTCAAAATTATTCTTTTCTCAAAGATCGTGTGCATGTGATTTTAAATTGCTAAAAATGGAGTTATCTGTTTTTGCAAATGAACTCTTCAAATATACTAACTGAATTTCAAGTACATTTTTAATACATTTAAGAGTACTTCTTTTTGACCTGGGAATACTTGTTGCACTGTGACAGTTCAAGAATGGGAAAAAGCATTTTTCCCCATGAAGTTTGAACTCCTGTATCTCAATAAGTATTAAATATATCTCAACAACCTTTTAGGTGGTTGATGATTCTTATCAATGGTTAATGGTTTTTAATCAACTTTTGTTTCAATATCTTCATTTTAAGGCCATATATGGCTCATTTTCATACAGGTGATATTTATTTAAAGAAGAATGTCTGAAGAACAAATAATGTTGAATAAAAGAAATCTTGAACCGTCGAGCTTCTGCTAACTGTGGTGGTGTCCAGCAGATGACGTAGGATGTAGGCCTAGCGTAACTGTTATAATAACTAATTATGCATAATTACATGCAAGTAACTAAGACAACCCCTAATCATACAGTAAGTGATATAAAAATTAAAATGTATAATTACACTGTAACAAGGACACCTTAAAATAAAGTGTAACTGAATATGCTAGTCTCGTGAGAACCGTTTTATTTACAGCAAAGGAAAATAGTCTCCTCTTGTCTTATATTGAAATCCTCCATCACTTTTCTTCACAAATTCTCATTTTGAACTCTGTTTTGTTTTGCTTTCTCCTCTGTCTCTTTGTTGATTTTTCAAATTTGATGAGGATTTTACATGGACATCATGATTTTATACAGTGTATATTTTACATTATTTTCACAGGGTTTACACTGAATAATATCTCCTGACAAAAAGACTATCATCAAATGAGCTGCTGTTTACACACACTGTAAAAAAAAAATCCATAAAATTTATGGTAAAAACCCGGCAGCTGTGGTTGCCGGAATTCTACCATAAAATATACGGTAGCGACATTTTAGGTTTTCATTTAAATTTACAGTTAAATACCGTAATTTCATTAACTGATGTAATGTTAATATACCAACCTATTGAAGTACTGAAATCTGTTTTGTGCCTTTGTATTACACTGATAACCACCAAATGCAGGTGTGATGAGAAAGTCACATGATGAACCAAAGCCTATCACAAGCAGATTTTAAATAATAATATATGTAGAAGGTGCACAGTGTCATTCACACAAACACTAAACACCATCATGGTGAGACTCATTAAACTGAAGTATGCAATAAACATTAATTTAACAACATTAGATGTAACATACAACCCTAATAAACATAACTGATAAGAAAAAACTAAGAAGAAACCTAGTTATCTCAAAGAAAAAACATCAAATTCAAACAAAATTTGAAATGCAATGCAGGGAATTCTGGGAATGTCATTTTACGGGTTTTCCCTGTAAATTTTACATTCTTTTTCACTTCCAAAAGCGGTATTTCACCATAAAATTGTCTGAAATGTCTATTACAGTTTCTCAACGTATATATATTAGGAGAACTTATGTTAACCATTTAACAGGTTTTTACCGTAGCTTTTTCACAGTTTTTTTACAGTTACAATCATGGTCATTTTTTACAGTGCAGTAGTTCCCTGTTTTTTCCTCCTCATTCATTAAGATGATGTCTGAGATCTTCTGTAAATTGGCACAACAGACATCAACAGACGGGGACAAACTACAGGATCAACAGAAATGAAATCTATTACTGAACAAACACATCAATAAAAATTACACATAATCAGTAGGGGTGGGACAATTCGATATGGAGATATATTGTAGTCTTTCTCCATGCAATACGAGAATCGATAGGCTATATGCCAAATATCGATATTTTAATTGCTACAATAAGGCACTCTAAATAGATTTCCCTGCTCCCAGCGTCTAAAAATGTGTGGAAACCGCAGCCCATTTCCACCTTCTTTCCAAAGCGCTCTGAGCAACCACAAACCACGTTCTCTATGAAGATGGGGAAGCACGAGGAACCGAAGGATAAACAGAGTTCCAGCCACTGTATTAGCTCTACTGCTATATATACGGAGATGAGAACTAAAAAACTAAAGACAGAAAACTTGCACTTAACCTTTTCACAGGCATTTTGTTTTCATAGTTAGACAGATATCGTGATGTGCCTGCTAAAAAAAACAAACAAACAATAGAACCCTGCCCAAAACACAATAGAAAATGTAATGGTTTTAATGGTTATAATGGGAATTGTACTGGCTTTAATGGAAACTGTAATTGTGTCTACTGGTGTGTGCTGGATTCTATTGGTGGGATGTTAAATTCTATTGGAAAAATGCCTAAAACACACTACAAAAAGGAATTTTGTAATGGTTTTACTGGAAAAAGCTAATGGTTTATAATGGTATTTTAATGGAAACCATTGGAATTTCTGTGATGGTTTCTATTGGGCTTCTATTGTTTTTTTTAGCAGGGGTATCATTATAGAATTTATGAATCATCGCGGAATCGCTGTATCGTGATATTATTGTTATTGTGAGCCGTGTATCATGATTCATTTCATATCGTGAGGTAGGCTACCCTGCGTTTCCCACCCCTAATAATCAGAGATATCAGTAAAATGGAAATTTTATTTGCATCATTATACAGAGCAATTTTTATGTTGTATATACAATCATATTGCATTTATAATTAATATCTTTTGTTACAGATTTTTCCAGTTTAATTTGGGTGTTTCTTTATCAATGTCTTTATGAAAATATTCAATCTGTAGAAAACATTTTCTCACTCTGACACAGAACAATGCTTTTTAATATGAGACACTAGATTTGTTGACTGAGTGAAACTCTTTCCACACTGAGTACAGTGATACGGCTTCTCTCCAGTATGAACTCGCTCATGTATTCTCAGGGTTCCAGACACAGTGAAACTCTTGTCACAATACGAGCACTTGTAAGGTTTTTCTCCAGTGTGAACTCTTTGGTGCCATTTCAGATCACCAGCTGCAGTAAAGCTCTTCCCACACTCACAACACACATGATCTCTCACTTCATCATGTGTTTTCTGATGCTGTTTACAAACATCTAGCCTTGAAAAACTCTTTCCACAGAAAGAACACACATGAGGTTTCTCATCTGAATGAACGGTCAGGTGACTTTTTAGATGTGATGATGAAATAAACTTTTTACCACACTGATCACAGTTAAATAGCTTTTCTCCAGAGTGAATGAGCAGATGATAATTGAGACCTGATGCATCAGCAAAACTCTTTCCACATTGAGTACAACAGTACGGCTTCTCTCCAGTATGAACTCTCTCATGTACTTTCAGATGTTCAGCTCGATTGAAACTCTTGTCACAATATGAGCAAGTGTAAGATTTTTCTCTGGTATGAATCCTTTGGTGCTGTTTCAGACAGTCAGATCTAGTAAAGCTCTTCCCACACTCACAACACACATGATCTTTTACATCACTGTGTGTTTTCTGGTGCTGTTTATAACTGGCCAGCCATGAAAAACTCTTTCCACAGAAAGAACACTCATGAGGCTTTTCATCTGAATGAACTGTCAGGTGTTGTTTTAGATGTGATGAAGAAATAAACTTTTTATCACACTGATCACAGTTAAAAGGCTTTTCTCCAGAGTGAATGAGCAGATGATAACTGAGACTTGATGCTGCAGCAAAACTCTTTGCACACTGAGGACATGTGTACGGTTTCTCTCCAGTGTGGATTCTCATGTGCTTCTTAAGGACCCTCTTTTCTCCGAAACTCTTTCCACACTGTGAGCAGGAGTGCAGCTGTTTGGCTTTTTTTCTTGAAGTTTTGATCTTACAGTGTTCCTCCTTCAATTCATTCACCTCATGTCTTTGCTGTTTTACCTCTATACAGTCTAAAATAAAGAAATGATGTTGTTAAAACCAGTTAAAGTGAACCTGATTTAATAGCAGAAACCAAAACAGTTACATATTTATCTATGAATATCAAAAATCAGATCTTTGATGTACCGAAAGTTAGTTCTTTCCTTGTTCATGAAATTAAAAATGATATATATTATTTCACAGCCACTAAATCTTTTTTGCCTGAGGCTTTAATGTTTCTCAGCAGTCAGTAATAAATAATCAAGAATGGACACCAACCTGTTTGTTCCTCAGTATCTTCATGTTTTATTCTGGATGGTTCTGGATCACTCATGTCGTCGATCTCCTCTTCAACTTCTGTACCTGTATGATGTAGGATGATGTGAATATTCCTCACCTTTTTAACCCAGTTAAAGCACAAACTCCGCCCACCACAGATTCTGAAGATTTCATTGGTCGTGTCAATCACAGTGATCTCCTACACAACACTGAAACAAATCCAGTACAAGCCTGTGACCTTAGTATAGTCTTATTTTGTCAAATCAGCTAAATTCAGAATATTTCCGAATATTTTTTAATTACCTATAAGGCAAAAACTGGGGCTTGCGTACCCAGCTTGCGTATTCTTAGCATAGGGAGGATCGGCTCTGACTATTAGTAAAATCTGATGATTTTAGCAATACTTGTTGTATTGTGACAGTTTTTATGTTTTTTTTTTTTTTTCTGCTGAATTTTGCACTCCTGTATCTCAATAAGTATTAAAGATTTATCAATAACCTTTTAAGCGATTAATGATTCTTATAAAACTTTTCTTTCGGTATCTTTTTTAAGGCCAAATATGGTTAAATTCAAGAGATATGAAGATATGAAATTGTTCAATTTTCTGTGTTCAAAAACCAAATGTGCGTCACTTTGAATAACTTTTTTTATTTTAAAGAGGAATGTCTGAAAAATATATAATGTTGAAACAATGTTTCCCTCTTCATCAAAACCACTGCATAGAACAAACCTGTCTGAATGCCAAAAATATTATTTTCCAAAAGACTGTGTGCTTGTGACTCAAGAAGTATTAAAGATGTCTCAATATCATTTTAGATTCTGGTTCTTAAGAAAGTTTTCTTGAATCCTCATTTTAAAGCCTTGTATGTTTCAATCACTGCGATATGGAGATCACAATGTGGCTCTAAAAGTGAATTGTTGAATTTTACTCATTTTAAAACAGCTGATACTTATTTAAAGAGGAATGTTTGAAGAAAAAATAATATTGAAACTAGAAATGCATCTTCTTTCTTTCTGTTAAACCAGATGATCCATATAGGACCTTATAAATGAAGATATCATAAGAAAAGTGTGTTAAGAAACAGTTTCTAACAGGATACTGAGACATCTGTAATACATCTTGACAGGCATGCAAACTTAAGGGGGAAAAAAGCCTTTTCCCCATTTTTGAAGTGTCAGTATTGGCATATAATGCAACAAGCATTGCTAAACTCAACTGATTTAAATTGACCTACCAATCTCTGTATAAAAATTAAATAAAGGTGCTGCAATCTTTCTGAAGTATTTTTTTTTCACTCCATAATTTAGCTCCTCTACAAAACATTGGATTACTCAGTGCAAATTTATCCATGCCATTTGATATTTTTTGCATTCATCTTCATTTATGTATTTCTTTCATCAGAAAGAGCTGTGAACTGAATTCAAGTCTACAATTTTGTTGTTATTTTTTAAGTCTACAATTTTGTTGATAGGTGGCTGATTGAGTTGACCAATGAAATCTGAGGTGGTGTGCGGTTAACTGGATCAGAGAAAAATAATTGCATTTTGACAAAACCAAAACATTTTATATAATATGTAATATATAACTGGGCTGAACAAAAATGGCAGACAGCCTGAATGAAAATGCTAATTAATGCTGTTACAGTGTCAAAAACATGATGAGTGGAGGGATGGCTTCTATAGTCTTTAATACTGTACTTTAATCAGAGGGGTAAAAGATCACATCAATAGGTGATTATCACATAAAGTGTTGATTCTGTAGTTTGTCTCAGTCTGTTGACACACAATGAAATGTGTTAATGTGCCAATTTACAGAAGATCTCAGACATCATCATAATGAATGAGGAGAAAACGGGACTATTGGCTTTTCAGCAGCTCAGTTAAACATTACGGCTCTGTTTCTGTCAGACTATTGTTTCACTAATTGTAAAATACACTGTTTTGCTTTTCTTTGTTCAGGTAACAGTCTGTGGTATCAGATATTTGATGTGCCAAAGCTCAGTTCAGTCAGGACTACTCTGTTTTAGTAAGATTATTGCCGAGGTCTTGAACTTTATATTTGGCGGCAGGCTTCACTCTGAAGGGTTCAGTTCTGATCTATTCTCAGGCAAACCTCACTGAGGTTTGAACCCCCCGAAGCCTAAACAATTGCCAGATATTTTAATATGCACAGTTATATCTACGAAGTAGAGTAACACCGTACTGTAGATATTACTGAGATTAATTGGAATGCACAATAAATAAAACATGAGTTATCTGTTTTTGCAAACGAACTCTTCAAATATACAAACTGAATTTCAAGTACATTTTTAATACATTTAACCCTTGTATAACCTTATGGACATTTTTGTCCATTTTAGTTTTTTTTTTTTGTGTTATGTTAATTCTAACTGCATAAATTTTGGCTCAGGTGTGTATTTTTATTGGAACTTCAATATTTCACCCTCATTTCCTTTAATAAATCTACTATGTATAGGTACAAAAATACTTCCTCTCAGCGCCTTTTGGACAAAAATGTCCACATTGAAACCCATTAAAACTGCTATTTTTCATCGCAGTGCTGTTGAAATTATTAAATTTTTGTCAATAGGCTTTCATTCTGTTGGCAAGGCTTTAAAAATTAAATTTTTTACCAGATGGTGCCATTTTTTCAGTTTGGTCTATAAAGCAAATACTCGCTTTATTCTTGTTTTCTGCTTCTGCATATTATAGAGCCAATTGGATAAATAATGCAGCTATAATTGTATGGGTGTCTTGGTATGGATGTCAAGAGTGTGACTTGTATACGTGTCATAAAAAAATTGTGTGTGTGTGCGCGTGTTCTTGTAATATTTGAGAGAGAAAAATTCTAAAAATCCAAACACAGAGTTTTGCTGGCATCTAATTGGGAAAATTTGGTACTGTGCCCAAACTAAATTTTACTGAAAGCTAATTGACTGTGACTCTGGATGATCAGCCGTGACGGGCTGTGACTCTGGATGACTAGCTGTAATGTGACGAGACTCTCGGAGATCAGCTGAGACGTGCTGCTGTGACTCTGGACGAGCAGCGGAGACGTGCTGCTGTGACTCTGGACGAGCAGCGGAGACGTGCTGCTGTGACTCTGGACGAGCAGCGGAGACGTGCTGCTGTGACTCTGGACGAGCAGCGGAGACGTGCTGCTGTGACTCTGGACGAGCAGCGGAGACGTGCTGCTGTGACTCTGGACGAGCAGCGGAGACGTGCTGCTGTGACTCTGGACGAGCAGCGGAGACGTGCTGCTGTGACTCTGGACGAGCAGCGGAGACGTGCTGCTGTGACTCTGGACGAGCAGCGGAGACGTGCTGCTGTGACTCTGGACGAGCAGCGGAGACGTGCTGCTGTGACTCTGGACGAGCAGCGGAGACGTGCTGCTGTGACTCTGGACGAGCAGCGGAGACGTGCTGCTGTGACTCTGGACGAGCAGCGGAGACGTGCTGCTGTGACTCTGGACGAGCAGCGGAGACGTGCTGCTGTGACTCTGGACGAGCAGCGGAGACGTGCTGCTGTGACTCTGGACGAGCAGCGGAGACGTGCTGCTGTGACTCTGGACGAGCAGCGGAGACGTGCTGCTGTGACTCTGGACGAGCAGCGGAGACGTGCTGCTGTGACTCTGGACGAGCAGCGGAGACGTGCTGCTGTGACTCTGGACGAGCAGCGGAGACGTGCTGCTGTGACTCTGGACGAGCAGCGGAGACGTGCTGCTGTGACTCTGGACGAGCAGCGGAGACGTGCTGCTGTGACTCTGGACGAGCAGCGGAGACGTGCTGCTGTGACTCTGGACGAGCAGCGGAGACGTGCTGCTGTGACTCTGGACGAGCAGCGGAGACGTGCTGCTGTGACTCTGGACGAGCAGCGGAGACGTGCTGCTGTGACTCTGGACGAGCAGCGGAGACGTGCTGCTGTGACTCTGGACGAGCAGCGGAGACGTGCTGCTGTGACTCTGGACGAGCAGCGGAGACGTGCTGCTGTGACTCTGGACGAGCAGCGGAGACGTGCTGCTGTGACTCTGGACGAGCAGCGGAGACGTGCTGCTGTGACTCTGGACGAGCAGCGGAGACGTGCTGCTGTGACTCTGGACGAGCAGCGGAGACGTGCTGCTGTGACTCTGGACGAGCAGCGGAGACGTGCTGCTGTGACTCTGGACGAGCAGCGGAGACGTGCTGCTGTGACTCTGGACGAGCAGCGGAGACGTGCTGCTGTGACTCTGGACGAGCAGCGGAGACGTGCTGCTGTGACTCTGGACGAGCAGCGGAGACGTGCTGCTGTGACTCTGGACGAGCAGCGGAGACGTGCTGCTGTGACTCTGGACGAGCAGCGGAGACGTGCTGCTGTGACTCTGGACGAGCAGCAGGGCGTGACTTGACCTTAGGAGATCCGCTGTGATGTGAAGTGATTCTGGACAAGCAGCTGTGACGTGCTGCTGTGACTCTAGACGAGCTACGGAGACGTGCTGCTGTGACTCTGGACGAGCAGCGGAGATGTGACTCGGTTGAGGACGACCAACTTTGACTTGGCTTGACACTCTGACATCAACGATGACTTGACTTAGTTGGTGAAGAGAAGCTGTGACTTGGCTTGACTCACGAAGAGAAGCTGTGACTTGGCTTGATTTGTGAAGATCAGCGGTGACTTGACTTAGCTTGCGAAGATCAGCTTTGACTTGGCTTGATTTGTGAAGATTAGCTGTGTCTTGGCTTGATTTGTGAAGATCAACGGTGACTTGACTTAGCTTGCGAAGATCAGCTTTGACTTGGCTTGATTCGTGACGATCAACGGTGACTTGGCTTTGCTTGTGACGATCAGCTTTGACTGAGTTTGACTCATGAAGATCAACTGAGACTTGACTGGGCTCTTTAACATCAACTGTGACTTGATTTGGCTCATGAATGGCAGCAATGACATGACGGGGTGTTGTTGTGGCCGCCATTTTGTGAACGGGCTCTGGTGCGTCCGCCATTAACGTCATAGACGCAATGTCGCGTTCCTCTTCCGCGACACCTACAGTAAACATAGAGCCAGCACACAGCAAAGCATAGTTCATAAAATCCCTTAAACTACAATTAAATTTCCCCTCAGGTAAACATGACTTAATTGGTTCGCTCAGTCCAAAACGGAAAATGTCTTTTAACACAAGCTCATCAAATGAGATCATATATGCTAGCTCACTGAATTGAGTGACGTACTCTTCAATGGACGAACTCCCCTGTCGTAGATCGAGCAACTGGTTGAATGGATCCATACCTGACCAGGGTCCATTGCTGGAAAAGCTGCTGGATCCTCGTGTGGCCGAATATTCTGTAACGTGGCTGACGAGACGAGAGGCGTGCGGATCCATGTGCAGGCTTTTATTCTTAGGCATAGTCAAATACAGGCAGGGTCGAGCAATGGCAAACGGTTATGGCAGGGACAAGACAAAGAGTAAACTAGGGCAAGCAAAGGTTGACGATCGGCGAACAGAGTCCAGAGGGGCTAGGCAGAGAGATAATCCAGGAAACACGGGAAAACAATCCAAACAGACAGGGAAAAACACAAACCAACCTTCCAGGGAAAAACTAGGAAGACTAACAGGGGAACTGTAGTTGCTACGGCTAGGGGAGCGGTAAATGCAGACTACCAGGGCTCTGTAGAGTTGCTACAGCTAGGGGAGCGGTAAACGCATACAATACTCGGCCCTGAGGGATAGAAAGTCCAGGGTTTTTATAAGGTGTGTGCGGGGGATCAGGTGTGCGTGTGATTAGTGCCTACAGCTGTGTGTGCAATCAGTGCAATGAATGATGGGAAATGAAGTCCATAGTGAAGTGTAGTGTGAGAGTCCATGTGGTGAGCTAGTGACCTCTGGTGGTGGGTGAATGGAAGTGCAGACTGGATTCGTGACAATGGACCTATGTGTAACTTTTTTAAATTGATGCACAAGGGTTAAGAGTACTTCTTTTTCACCTGGGAATACTTGTTGCATTGTGACAGTTCAAGAATGAGAAAAAGCACTTTTTTCCCATGAAGTTTGAACTCCTGTATCTCAATAAGTATTAAAATATCTCGATAACCTTTTAGGGGTTAATGATTTTTATTAATGGTTAATGGTTTTTAATAAACTTTTGTTTCAATATCTTAATTTTTAAGGCCATATATGGCTCATTTTAATACATCTTGAACCTTGTAATCTAGCTTCTGCTAACTGTGGTGGTGTCCAGCAGATGAGGATGTAGGCCTAGCGTAACTATTATACTATTAGAATAACTAATTATGCATAATTATATGCAAGTAAGCCTAAGACAACCCCTAATCATAACCCTAACCATGTACTAAGTACATGTAATTAATTAACAGTCAGTACTTAAATGTATAATTACACTGTAACAAGGACACCTTAAAATAAAGTGTAACTGAATATGCTAGTCTCGTGAGAACCAAGTTTTGTTTACAGCAAAGGAAAAATAGTCTCCTCTTGTCTTATATCGAAATCCTCCATCATTTTTCTTCACAAATTCTCATTTTGAACTCTGTTTTGTTTTGCTCTCTCCTCTGTCTCTTTGTTGAATTTTCATATTTTATGAGGATTTTACATGGACATCATGATTTTATACAGTGTATATTTACATTAGGTTCACAGGGTTTACACTGAATAATATCTCCTGACAAAAAGACTATCATCAAATGAGCTGCTGTTTACACACAATAGTTCCCTGTTTTTTCACCTCATTCATTATGATGATGTCTGAGATCTTCTGTAAATTGGCACATTAAACACATTTCATTGTGTGTCAACAGACTGAGACAAACTACAGGATCAACAGAAATAAAAACTATTACTAACCACAACTAAAATACTATAATGGACTAACACATCAATAAAAATCACACATAATCAGAGATGTCAGTAAAATGGAAATTTTATTTGCATCGTTATACAGAGCAATTTTTAAGGTGTACATATAATAATAATAATAATAATAATAATAATAATAATAATAATAATAATGCATTTATAATTAAATATCTTTTGTTACATATTTTTCCAATTTACTTTGGGTGTTTCTTTGTCAATGTCTTTATGAGCAGGCAATCAATCAAAGAACAAAAAACATGCTTCAAAAAAGTAAATAAATACATTAAAAAAAAATAAAATAAAAAAATCCAGAAAAACTTGTGGTATTTCACACCAAAAAAAGAAAAGTTATTTTTTTTTAAACTAATCTCATATTCACTGTATCTGAATCCCACAATATTTACTTGAAAGATTGAATCTGTAGAAAACATTTGCTCACTCTGACACAGAACAATGCTTTTTAATACAAGTCACTAGATGATGTGCTGACTGAGTGAAACTCTCTCCACACTGAGTACAGTGATACGGCTTCTCTCCAGTATGAACTCGCTCATGTACTTTCAGGTTTCCAGACTCCAGTATGAATTCTTTGGTGCTCTTTCAGATCACCAGCTGCAGTAAAGCTCTTCCCACACTCACAACACACATGATCTCTCACTTCATTGTGTGTTTTCTGGTGCTGTTTACAAACATCTAGCCTTGAAAAACTCTTCCCACAGAAAGAACACACATGAGGCTTCTCATCTGAATGAACTGTCAGGTGGTTTTTTAGATGTGATGATGAAATAAACTTTTTACCACACTGATCACAGCTAAATAGCTTTTCTCCAGAGTGAACGTGCAGATGATAATTGAGACCTGATGCATCAGCAAAACTCTTTCCACACTGAGTACAACAGTACGGCTTCTCTCCAGTATGAACTCGCTCATGTACGTTCAGGTGTTCAGCTCGATTGAAACTCTTGTCACAATATGAGCAAGTGTAAGGTTTTTCTCCAGTGTGAATCCTTTGGTGCTGTTTCAGATATCTAGCTGTAGTAAAGCTCTTCCCACACTCACAACACACATGATCTCTCACTTCATCATGTATTTTCTGGTGCTGTTTATAACTGGCCAGCCATGAAAAACTCTTTCCACAGTAAGAACACACATGAGGTTTCTCACCTGAATGAACTTTCGTGTGTTTTTTTAGACTTGATGAAGAAATGAACTTTTTATCACACTGATCACAGCTAAATGGCTTTTCTCCAGAGTGAATGAGCAGATGATAACTGAGATTTTCTGCTGCAGTAAAACTCTTTCCACACTGAGGACATGTGAACGGTTTCTCTCCAGTGTGGATTCTCATGTGCTTGTTAAAGTTTCCTTTGTTTCTGAAACTCTTTCCACACTGTGAGCAGGTGTGCAGCTGTTTGGCTTTTTTTCTCGAGGTTTTGCTTTTACAGTGTTCCTCCTCCACTTCATTCACCTCATGTCTTTGCTGTTTTACTTTTATCCAGTCTAAAATAAAGAAATGATGCTGTTAAAATCCGTTTAAGTGAACCTGATTTACAGTTTTTTTCAATTGCTTACATTTTCAAAACTTTGCTTCTTTTTTTTTCAAATCTGTACACATCTCCTCACATCTCTTGAAAAATTAAGCACTGCATTCAAAATAACACAACCAATCACAATCTCAAAAGCAAACATTTGCAAACACCTTTGTCATAATATTAATTCCTGTTAGAGTTTTGTGTGTTACATAGAGCATTGTGTGTTGCGTTTTGCAAAAAGTGTTTTATGAAATTGGAAACTGAGTCAAAGGCTGAGAATTAGTGTATGGTTCTGCAGATTTGGTGTGTGCTTCTGGGGCCTCATTTATAACCGTTGCGTTGTTACGAGGCGACAGGGACGAGAGACGAGCGAATCCAAAGACGGTCATAAAACGGGCAAGGGTCAGATAACATGACAGGTACAACACAGGCAAGGCAAACAATATTCCTAGTCCAGGCGAAGTCTTCGATCGACAAATTTCCAGAGGGCTTGACAAGAGGGGTAATCCAAAAACGTGAGCAATAGAGTCCAAACGGCGAGACAAAAGGGTATCCGGAAAGCACAGGCAAGAATCTGAACACAGGAAAACAGGCAAGGCAGGACTATGACTAGAGTCTGAAAACTAGAACTGGCTCCGTAGAGTAGCTATCACTAGGAGATACAATACTGGGCAGTGAGAAAGAGGAAGTCCATGGCTTATGTAGAGTGTGTGATTGGCTACAGCCGTGTGCGTAATCAGAGTGAAATGGATTGTGGGAAGTCCAGTGTAAGTGTAACAGTCTGTGTAGTGTGAGAGTCAATATGATGAAAGGGCGACCTCTGGTGACAACTGGACAGAAAGCCACAGACCAGATTCGTGACGTGTGTACACACAAAACCTGCCCTGAAAGAGGCGTACGCCAATTTCTATGCAAAAAGGTGGGATTTATAAAAAACAAACTTCTGCACGCAAACTCTGACCCATGTGTACGGATTTTTTTTTTCCTGGAGAGAGAAAAGTATTGAAGTAAACAACGATTTTAAACTTTTAATTTCTTCATGTACATTTACATTAAATATTCCACTCTCATTAATGGAGATGAGCACTGAAATTACATAAAGTCATTATGCAGAAGTTATAATATAGTTAAAATTATATGAATTTAGATTTATTTGTAGTGGATGCGCTTGATTACTTTTCTTGTGGTGTGTTATGTTTTAATGATAGCAAGGAGTGCTATATGTGCACAATAATTTATCTTTAAACTAAACTGCACATCTCATGAGAAAATATTTTTAGCGAGAACGATGATCAATGATGCGCACTTCGATATTGGGGTGGACACTGATGGATTTGGTGTAACGGTCTATTGTTCGGTTTGAATAGGACCAATGGTAATAGATTACTGTACAACCATAGCTGCACGGAGGTGTTGATGTCGTGTGAAGCCATCTCTACAACATTATGAAAAATACTACTGTATTTGAAGGATACAACTTGAAGAAAATGGCAAGATTTGCAAGTTTCCTTTTTAAAATAGGCTACTTTATCAATGATGCGCAGAGTCAGATAATTGAATTTATACTGCAATAAATATAGGCCTATATTTTTCCACTAAAAATAGCTAAAAGATGTTCACCTTATCAGCAAAACTGCATTAATTTAATTTAATTTGAAATTTTTAAAACTAAAATATTATTTGGCCAGTGGAAATGAATGAGATCAACTCTATTCTAAATTATTTTTCTGATGACTATTTTAAACTTTTTTATATAGATATTTTGATATATTTATTCTAAAACATAACAAGGATTTTAAACGAGTATTTTTTAGCAATAAAAATTAATGTGCATGTCACAAATGGCATTTACAGTCCGATCTCTGTGTGACGTCACACTTACGAAGGCCCCTCCCACGATAATTTGATTGACAGTAGCAATTTAGCACAGATTGCATTGGTGTCTTCACTCAGACCCGCCCTGAGTGAGCTGTCATCAGTTGTTTCACCGCCGGAGCAAATGTAGACAAGAATGACTCCTAAACGATTGAGGTGTTTTGTTGTTGGATGTAATAATGAACATAGCAGTCATCATTTGCTCCCGGTTTACGTTTTGTTCTGAAGGGAATGCGCCCTCAATCTACCTAAATGTATTTATGTTTACGCGAATCATTTGTGATCCAGCTTCACCTCCAGAAGAAGTGAGTACAAGATTTTTTAAATGAATCTTTGCAAATCGCCTTTCCTAATAATGTGGTAATTAGCAAGTTTCATGATGAATGCGGCTAAAGTAAACAGTCCCTCAGAGAGTGGATCGGAAGAGAGGGGCGGAGTCAGCAGAGCTCATTAACATTTAAAGGAGAATGACACAATTCAGCTTGCTCTTACAAGAGCTTGTTTTTGACAGGGTAAAAAAGGTTTTTTACACTACCAATGAACAATTTTAACCAAACTATGTTACAGACTTTTCATTAAGACCCTAAAGAATAATATCAACTTGTGGAAAATGGGCATTATATGACCCCTTTAATGTCTTGTACATTTGATGGTGTTAAACATGTGTCATGTAGATGGAAATATGCATAGAAATGATATGCAGATGAGGTTTTGCATAGTAAAACTAGGCGTTACAAACTCCATATGGTGATTTTGGGGAAGAGTCAAGGTGGAGATGCATGTACGCACAATCTTCCCCTGACTAGAATTTATAAAGGGATTTTTGCGCAGGTTCTGGTTTATAAATCTGAAAACTTTTGTGCGTACGCAAAATCTAGCTTTTGTGCCTATGTACACTTTTAGGATGAAATCTATGGAGAGTTCTATAAATGAGGCCCCCTGGTGATTGAGTGTCAGGTTTCAGAAATTGTGTGACAAGTAAAGATTTTGTGTATTAGCAACTGAAAAAAAAACTGTAATAGCAGAAACCAAAAGGTTCACATATTTATCTGTGAATATCAAGAATGAGATCTTTAATGTACCAAAAGTTAGTTCTGTCATTCCTTGTTAATGAAATTAAAAATTATATATATTTTTCACAGCCACTAAATCTTTTTTGCCTGAGGCTTTAATGTTTCTCAGCAGTCAGTAATGAAGAATCAAGAATGGACACCAACCTGTTTGTTCCTCAGTATCTTCATGTTTTATTCTGGATGGTTCTGGATCACTCATGTCTTCAATCTCTTCAACTTCTGTACCTGTCATGTAGGATGATGTGAATATTCCTCATCTTTTTAACCCATTTAAAGAAAAAAAAAAAAAACGCCCACCACGGATTCTAAAGATTTCATTGGTCGTGTCAATCACAGTGATCTCCTGCACAACACTGAAACAAATCCAGTACAAGCCTGTGACCTTAGTATAGTGTTATTTTGTGTCAAATCAACCAAATTTCACAAAATTTCTGAGCTCAATTTTTAGTTTTGTTCATATTTGTAATTAAGAAAGACAAATATAATAGTGAGAAACACAAAATATTTCATGGATGGATATTTATTGGATATTTACTACACTATTTTGTAGAGGAGAGTCAAAATTACAATTTTCATCAGAGATTCGGAGCAAAATTACAGGGTGAGAAAATTACTTTGGAAAGATGGCAGCATCTTTGTTTTATTTTAACCCAATGATTGGTACACTATTAGTAAAATCTGATGATTTTAGCAATACTTGTTGCATTGTGACAGTTGAATGGGAATGGGAAGAAGCACTTTTTGTTTTGTTTTTTTTCTGCTGAACTTTTCACTCCTGTATCTCAATAAGTATTAAAGATTTATCAATAACCTTTTAAGTGGTTAATAGGTCTTATTAATGGTTCTTATAAAACTTTTCTTTTGGTATCTTCATTTTTAAGGCAATATATGGTTAAATACTAGAGATATGAGGATATGAAATTGTTCAATTTTCAGTGTTCAAAAACCAAATGTAAACCACTTTGTATTAATTTTTTTTAAAGAGGAATGGCTGAAAAAGATATAATGTTGAAACTAGAAATGTTCCCTCTACATCAAAACCACTGCATAAAACAAACCTGTCTGAATGCCAAAAATATTATTTTCCCAAAGATTGTGTGCTTGTGACTCGAGAAGTATTAAAGAAGAATACCTTTTTAGATTCTGGTTCTTAAAGTTTTCTTGAATCCTCATTTTAAAGCCCTATTTGTTTCAAACCCTGCGATATGGGGATGACAATGTGGCTCTATAAGTTAATTGTTGAATTTTACTAATTTTCATACAGCTGATACTTATTTAAAGAGGAATGTCTGAAGAACAAATTATCTTGAAACTAGAAATGCATCTTGATTTTTTTTTTCTGTTAAACCAAATGATCCATATAGGACCTTATAAATGAAGATACCACAAGAAAAGTATGTTAAGAATCAGTATCTAACAGGATACATCCTTTATACATCTTGATAAGCAAGCAAACTTAAAGGTGCATTAGAATGGAAAACTGTATTTACCTTGGCATAGTTGAATAATAACGGTTCTGTACATGGAAATGACATACCGTGACCCTCAAACACCATTGTTTCCTTCTTCTTATGTAAATCTTGTGAATGCAAAAGACCACAGAAAAATAGGTGAATCAGAACATAACACTGACTGTGAAGTTACAGTCGGGATCACTAATAGTTACGCCCCCAACATTTGCACATACCCGCCCATGTTCTAGGCCAGCCGCCAGCCGAACCATCAGAAGTTCTGCAGGTATTGTGAAGAAACAAGCGAGGACAACAGCGAAAATGGCAGATCATGAAAATAAATTATATGTTCCAGGCTGTGCAGGGGATGTGAAGTGCAGGGATGGGTTGGTGTCTGTATTCAGAAAGGCACGGAAAGCAAATAACGTGTTCTAATAAAATAACGCGAGCCACTAAAGGGACATGGTTAGCTGCTAGCGGTAGCCTGTTACATTACAGTACATAAGATTTCACTTACCACATAAACAGAGTAAGGAGAGATGCCTGAGGATGATCGCTAATGATTTACAGATCCTGAGCACCACTGACAAGCATCTGATCTTGTAAAATGTGTGGTAAGTACTGCCGCTCCATAGTCTAAACAGAGTTCATGCAATCGCAAATCTCGAAAGTGAAAGTGAAACTAAAAAGCGATCATGCATTCGAAAGCAGTTCCAATGCCCCGCATATTAATAGCAGCTCCCTGATGCCCTCATTTTATTTACAGTATAATTACCCAACTATATAACTGCGCGAGAAAGCATTGAAATATATATTTTCCCTGTGTTCCCTTCCTGCTGTGTGAGCTACTGAAAAGAGGCACTGTGAAACAGCCAATCAGAGCAGAGCTCAACATTATTATTCATGACCCTTCCAAATAAGGTTATAACAGACCATTTCATTCTAGGGAGAAATCCTAGGGTTTTACATGGACATGTGCCCTTACCTAAACCACATACCTTCTATGTAGATATCAGAGAACAATTTAAAATATTCTATCAATGCATTCTATGGCACCTTTAAAGGAAAAAAAAAATACTACACATACATTTTTGAAGTGTCAGTATTGTAATATAATGCAACAAGCATTGCTAAACTCAACTGATTTTAACTGACCTACCAATCTCTGTATAAAAATAAAATAAAGGTGCTGCAATCTTTCTGAAGTATTTTTTTCACTCTATAATTTAGCTCTTCAACAAAACATTCGATTACTCAGTACATATCCATGCCATTTGAATTTGTTTGCGTTCATCTTCATTTATGTATTTCTTTCATCAGAAAGAGATGTGAACTGAATTTAAGTCTACAATTTTGTCGTTATTTTTAAAGTCTACAATTTTGTTGACAGGTGGCTGATTGAGCTGACCAATGAAATTTGCAGTGGTGTGCAGTTGTTTGTTTGTTTGTGTTTAATGCCATTCCAGTTTCTTTGGCTATTAGAAATATTAGACCAGATAGACTGAATTATATCATGTTTTTATCATTTATTAACTCCAGAACTGTATTTGACTTAACTCTGTTAAAACTCTCTTCAAAAGAGTTAACTGAATAAAAAAAAAAAATCTCAATGAGTTGCAACCAGCACAATCCAATAAAACATGCTTAATGGATAAAGGCATTCGGCAGAAATAACATGTTGGAGGATCTTCCCCTAGTATTAAAAACTTGTGTGTCATCCTGGAATGACCAATTCTACAGCGGGTATAAACGATCTGGTCCCATCGGCAGGTATGGGCAATATTTCAAATAAATGTATTTAAAATACAAAATGCTAGTTTGTATTTAAATACCTTTGAAAAAATCAAATGTATTTTGTATTTAAATACATTTAATCTTAGTATTTTTGTATTTTCAAAATACATAAAATACTTTTTGCCAATCAACCTCTTTATTAGACTGCTGATTTCCTGTATCAATTAGTTCAAACATGCCACTTTTATGCATGTGAGCTGCAGCTGTATGTCTCCATCTAGAATTGGGTAATGAAATTTTCTGGATTCCTGTAAGGAAACAAGGAATAATACTGCCTTCGTGTGCTATGAAAATTTCCTACTTCCAATTTCAGAAGACCTTGATTACAAGCTTGTCGCATTCAAGTGCTTTGCTGTTGGAAAGAATAGGAATCGTGGAGGACGCCAGGTTTCCTGGGAAAATCTTATTAAAGCCAAAATCGTAGATATTTAAGATATTTAATTTTGAATAAAATGCAGCATCCCATTTGTTGACAACTATATCATCATTCACGGTGCTATCTTTACAGTTAGCTTGTTGATGATTCTGGATTTTCAGTCAAATACATGCTGTTTTGCTGTGTATAAACCATACAAAATGCTTGAAATGGTTATTGCACTACTCTGTGCATGACTTTAACATTAAAACAAGGTGATCTTGCTTTTGTGGGGGAAAAAAAGCATACCTGTTCCAGCAGGTGAAAAAGAGCACTAGCAAGGGGAACATAGCATTAGCACTAGTCAGTCTTGTTGGTCAGATTTTGGTTAGCTAGTCAAATGTGTTCATTAAACTTTAATCATTACTGCTTGCTATGGCGATATGACAATATATATGTCGGCGAAGATATAAAGTGTAAATCGATTGAACTTTTTCTATATCATTTCTATATCATCGTGGTGTGCAAATATATCTGTGGAGCTTTTAGTGGGCAGAAACTACTGACACATGAGAGCGATAAAGAAACGTGGATAAATGAGTAATAAGCAGCTTTCTGTGTGTGTGTACCCCAAGACAAAGATAACTATAATGCAAATAAAAAAAAAAATTGTTCTATGGATATACTCAAACTAGGCACAGCTGCCTTGTACTAAAGCCCAAGCACGATTTTCCTTTCGCTAACAGACAGATATCACAAAGATTATTACAGAGGCAACTGAGGTTAATGGTGGAATTTGCAGCTTTACTTTACAATATTTGTTCATCAATAAGATAAGAACCAGACCCATTATAAATTTAAATGTACTCGAAATTAAATTAATTGAAAAGTGTGATATCCAAGTAGTAATAAAGATTTTTGCTGTCATAATGATAGCAATAGCGCATACAAAAATAGTAAATTATCTGTTCCATGCTCCGGCACGGTTAGCGATCACACTACATGTGCACTGCACCTGAGCCACCTCTTCAAGCGGACCAGGGCATGGTTAAACGAACAGCACTGGACACAGTACAGAGCAGTCACACTTGTGAAATGAACTGGACTTTGGGGGTCAATCGCACTCAAGCATGGATCAGAGCCCCTAGTGTGAGTACATCCCAAATCTAAGTGAATAGCAGATAACACACCAGAACTATAACCATAACAGCACAAAAAAATGATGAATGATAAACATATTGACAGCCAATCGGAATCATTTCTGCTTTAAAGAGCTTGAGCATTTAAAGTGACAGATGACACAACTGCATTTTATACTTAGAATACACTAATATAGTTATCTTTCTAATTATCTTTCTTGGTGTAAACAGGCCTCAATAGTGTTACTTCACTGGATGGCCAATTTCAAATGTATTTTGTGTATTTTCAAAATACAAAATACTGTATTTGTATTTAAATACATTTTTCCACACAGTATTTTGTATTTTTATTTACAATACATTTTGATGTATTTGTGGCCATCGGTTAGAAAATTGATAGAAAATGATTTTTCCAACTTTGGGACTAATTTGTGATGTGCGGTTAACTGGATCAGAGAAAAATAAATGCATTTTGACAAAACCAAAATATTTTACATAATGTGTAATATATAATTGGGTTGAACAAAAATGGCAGACAGCCTGAATGAAAATGCTAATTAAAGGAACACTCCACTTATTTTGGAAATAGGCTCATTCTCCAACTCCCCCAGAGTTAATAAGTTGAGTTTTACCGTTTTTGAATCCATTCAGCCGATCTCCGGGTCTGGCGATAGCACTTTTAGCATAGCTTAGCATAGATCATTGAATCGGATTAGACCAGTAGCATCGCGTTCAAAAATGACCAAAGAGTTTTGATATTTGTCCTATTTAAAACTTGACTCTTCTGTAGTTATATCGTGTACTAAGACCGGCGGAAAATGAAAAGTTGCAAATATTGAAACTCTTTGGTCAGTTTTGAACGCGATGCTAGTGGTCTAATTGGATTCAATGATCTATGCTAAGCTATGCTAAAAGTGCTATCGCCAGATCCAGAGATCGGCTGAATGGATTCAAAAACGGTAAAACTCAACTTATTAACTCTGAAGGAGTTGGAGAATGAGCCTATTTCCAAAAAAAGTGGAGTGTTCCTTTAATGCTGTTTCAGTGTCAAAAACACGATGAGTGGAGAGATGGTTTCTATAGTCTTTAATAGCAATCTACTTTAACCTGAGGGGTAAAAGATCACACATCAATAGGTGATTATCACATAAAGTGTTGATCCTGTAGTTTGTCTCAGTCTGTTGACAGCAGTGTTGGGCAAGTTGCTCTGAAAATGTAATTAAAGGATTACTGATTACTCCTTTTAAAAGTAATCACGTTACTGTTCCGATTACTTTATTTCAAAAGTAATTACTTACATTACTACTAGTTACTTTACTTTTTTCTGTGGCTACATCCAAGAAATTTACATGAAATCCCAGCATAAACGCTCCCTAAAAATCTTTGTTATTAAAGCATCAACATTCACAGAACACTCTTATTTTTAACTAAAGTAAGCACAGGCTGCTGCGTACATGGTTTGGCATGGCAGAGTACCAGCAAATAGCACTGCTTTTATAATCTCTAAAAAGATGACATCTCAGTTCCTCGCAATCTCACAAAGCTCTGTTATAACAAAATGAATATTTGCATGATGAATCTGTCATAATGTCTACAATTCGTATGTTATAATGAAAGGATTCGTGAGCAGGCAAATTTCAGCACTGCACTCCTTTTTACGCACCCTTTTTACAATCTAGATTATAAAACATATGCATTCTGTCAGCAATGTAACACGGCAGTAATGTATAGAGACCTCGACTTGTAACTATACTCTAATTACTATTTTAAAAATTATAACGCATTAAATTACTGCGTTACTAAAAAAGTAATCAAATTACAGTAACGCGTTACTAAGTAATGCATTACTGCCCAACACTGGTTGACACACAATGAAATGTGCTTAATGTGTTAAAAATACCACTAAAGGGATAGTTCACCCAAAAATGAAAATTCTGTCAGTATTACTCACCCTCATGTCGTTCTTAACTGCAAGACCTTCGTTCATCTTCGGAACACAAATTACGATATTTTTAATGCATTCTGAGAGCTCTCTGACCCTCCATAGACTGCAATGTAATTAACACGATCAAGGCTCAGAAACGTAGCAAGGAGATCGGTAAAATAATCCATGTGACATCAGGGGTTCAACCGTAATTTTATGAAGCTACGAGAATACTTTTTGTACACAAAGAAAACAGAAATAACGACTTTATTAAAAAAATTGTCTCCTCCGCGTCACTATTTTGGAGAGTATGAACGTAAACAGCGTATGCTGTTCTGTGTCAGATGCGCCACGCAGATACATTGTTTACATTCAAATCAAAGCGTAAACAACGTACAAAACATATCCGTGTGGCACAAATCATCAGAAATATCTTAATTTGTGTTCCGAAGATGAACGGAGGTCTTACGGGTTAAGAACGACATGAGGGTGAGTAATACTGACAGAATTTTCATTTTTGGGTGAACTATCCCTTTAAATTGAGGAGTAAAAAAATAAAAACACACATCAATAGGTAATGATCCTATAGTTTGTCTGTTGACACACAATGAAATGTGTTAATGTGCCAATTTACAGAAGATCTCAGACATCACCATAATGAATGAAGAGAAAACAGCAGCAGCTCAGTTAAACCTTACAACTCAGTTTCTGTCAGACTATTGTTTCACTAATTGTCAGTTACACTGGTTTGTTTTTCTTTGCTGTTTTGCACTATTCTCATTGTAATTATATGCAGAAACGATGCAATTAATTGTAATACAAATGTACAAATATTTCTCGTGCTAATAAAGTTCCTAATTGGATGAATTGATAGAATTCTGACAACTTTAAATAAACATATTAAGTAGTTACTTATGTCACATGGAGCCCTGATTTAACAACAGAAAACAGAGATCATGTATCAGTCTGTGAGTATCAGATGTTTAATGTGCCAAACACTTAGTTCAGTCATTCACTTGTTACTGCTGTACCGGCTCATGATCATTTATATGCATGATTTATCATCCATATACTGATCAATATTTCACAGCTACCAAAAATATTTAAAAATAACGAATAGAGAATGGAAACTAACCTGTTTGTTCCTCAGTGTCTTCATGTTTTATTCTGGATGGTTCTGGATCACTCATGTCATCAATCTCCTCTTTAATAAACTCAATATTTGAAAGTATGTGTCAGATTTCAGCACTATATTCTCCTCTTCTCTCTTCTGCTCGTCGTCCTTTTCTTCTTCTAGTGTTTCTAGTGTGTGCAAGCCAGCGAAACAAGGTGCATTACCGCCACCTACTGATCTGGAGTCTCTGGAGAGCGCATAGATAGAGAGAGAGAGAGAAAACCTAGATTCTATCTATTGTTCCTGTGTGTTTCGGGTATTTAAATAATATGTCATACACTCTTGATTGCCTTGACTCATTTCCTAACAATACTTTTAAAGAAATGTAGGAATATATACTGCTGCTGCTGTTCTTCCAGACCTAACCCAGACTCATTTATAAATTATTCTGAGATCCTTAAATACTTCTTGAGTTACAGGCATGCAAACTTTAGGAAAAAATACAAAAAAGTGCTTTCCCCTGTTTTTGAAGCATCACCATTGGCATTTAATGCAACGAGTATTGTTAAACTCAACTGATTTTATTAGACATAGCAATATCTGTGTTAAAATAAAATAATAATGCTGCCATCTTTATAAAGTATTTTAATATGTGATCATAAATGTGTAAATAATGTAATATAAATAAAACTGTTGTGGCTGTTTACATTGAAAAATCACACCCCAACATATATGCAATAATGGCAATGTTATTACCCAATATATAATTTAATTATGACGATAAAATTCCCAGTATGGCTTCGGCATATTGACGCTAAGGGTTTCCTATTTAAAGCAACGGAGGACCCTGCAAGTCGAAAAAGGACGCTAAAGGGTACCTTGAGCGTCAAAAAGCGACGCCTAGTGGTCCTGACCAAACTTCAATATGTGACGAGTTTGGTGTGAGAATGGGTTGATTTCATTGTGTGTCAACAGACTGAGACAAACTACAGGATCAACACTTTATGTGATAATCACCATATTGATGTGTTTTTAATCTTAACCCCTCAGGTTAAACATGATATAAAATACTGTTAAAGACTACAGAAACCATACCCACACTTGTCATGTTTTTGACATTGAAATAGCATAAATTAGCATTTTCATTCAGACTGTCTGCTGTTTTTGTTCAAACCAGTTATATCCCAGGTGAAAAAGAAATATATTTAAATTGTGCTTTTTCAGACACATTTAATATATTTAAACTATACTATACTAAGTGCATATTAAATGTATTATTTTGAAACAACTTTAAGTATATTTCAATATATATTTATATTGTATATATGTATATTAAGTTCGGCAAATAGATTTAATCTATTTGCCATATATTTAATGTATTGAAATTGTGTTAAAATGGAACCACTTTAAGTATATTTGGTGCAATTTAAGTGTATTTATTAAAATACATTTAAAATGTACTTTTAATACTTCATGATTTGAAGCATCGTTTTAATGTACTTAAAGTACATTTCAATTGTATTTCAGCTCATTAGAAATGCATTAGCATTGCACTACTAGTATATTATAAAGCTGCTTTTTCACATTTCATCATGAAATGTGTCTACACAGGCCATAATGCCAAAAAGAAGGAGAAACATCGTAAAATAGGCATATTTTATTCAAGACATTATTATATGACATCAACATGCATTACAGTGTTAATTTTGGCAGGCATTTTTGATTTAGTCTTAGTCTTTATCATGAGACGAAAATGCTTAATAGTCTTAGTCACATTTTAGTCATTTGAGTCTTTCATAGTTTTAGTCTAGTTTTAGTCGACGAAAAGTCATTGCATTTTTGTCAACTTTTAGTCATTACTTTTAGTCAAACTGCAGTTACCAACATTTATTTTGGTAGCCATTTTATACGTTGTCTTCAAACAAAAATAGTCATTAATTAATCTCTCTTTAAATCAATTAAGCTTATGAGAAATTTGAATCAAGGACTGAATCTGGAAAAACTGGAATAAATATTCATTTTTTGGTAGATATACAAATTAAACTCATTTTTCAGATACAGTAGTATTGTCAGTATTGTCACCATGACAAGTATACATTTATTTAATATTTTTCGTTGGTTAACATTAATGACACATATAGGTATTTAATAGGAATGCTGTCCATTTAAAACGGATGCATGTAATACTGACACACATTCAGTTTTCACCCACCTGTTTAAGTTCACTTAAGCCATATCCGACTGTATTTACGTGAGATATTCTAGTACACAATAGACATCTGGACTGCTGTGTATGTATTTGAGCACCGAGAACTGATCGCGCGCTGTATGAGAACTGAAGAAGTGGAGCGTGCGCGCGAGAGAGAGAGAGAGAGAGAGAGAGAGAGAGAGCGAGCGAGCCAGCGAGCGCTTCTATCAGCGAGATTCCGCCTTCACTAACTTTAAGTTAATCAACAACGAATTGTGACTCCCGTGAAAAACGGGACGGTCTGGTCACCCTATCGCAAACCCTTCAGGTGCTGAGGCCATTGTTTCAGATCGCTAGTTCGTGTTTTGGTAGCCAATCCGTCCGCGGCTGCCATACTGAGACTAGATATAAACGCCCCTCATCTGATTGTAATCTAATGACAGGGACACATATTTTGAAAGACAAGAGAGTTAATTTAGCCTATAGGGTGCATTTTGAATGTCCAGTAGTCCTCAAATAACATTTTAGTCCCGTCTCGTCTCGTTAACGAAGACCCGGCATACATTTCGTCATAGTTTTTATCATCAGATATTATTTTTAGCTCGTCAAAGTCTAGTCTTAGTCACAGAAAAAAAGGTTCCTTAACGAATATTTTTCGTCGTCGTCTTCGTTGACGAAATTAACACTGATGCATTATGCATTTATCATTCATTCTTACAATCACCGCCAGAATGTTCAACTTCACCATTAACTTAAAATTGGGTTCTATTATTTTTCATGAAACGAAATTCATTTCAAACACAAATTTTATGAGAACAGAGTGGAAATTATTAGCAACACCAAAATAACAGCAAAGCTAATGTTTTCTGTTAGTTTAAGCAAAACACTAAGAAAAGTAAAACCAAACTTTGTGGCAATATAAGACCAAACTGAACATGGTGTGTGTTTATGATGCCTGTCGGCAATGTTGTCTCGGCAAGGGCGGGGCATAGTGGAGGTGGGGCTTATGTAGACGATATTATCGGATATCTCAATATTTTTAAAGGCGATCATCGATAAGATATTTTTGACATATCACCCAGTGATAATTTACTGAAGATCTCAGACATCATCATAACGAATGAGGTGAAAACAGCAGCAGCTCAGTTAAACCTTACGACTCTGTTTCTATGGGTGTCATGCCATTTTAATACTACTGACTTTATATTTAATGTGAATTTAACACTGAAAGTTAATGTGAATAAAACATTGTAAGTTAGGCTACTTTAACTTAATTTAGCAGCTGATGATATGACGCAATGAACGTTCGAATCACGCCGGTGTGATTGTATTAAATATAGAAATATGTATCGGCTATTTTTTGTCTTTAGGAAGCTGCATTCAAAATCCACTTTGCTCAAAAATCTGAGGGGGCACGTGCCCCTCACTTTGAATGGGCATGACGCCTTTGCACGGAACCCTGATTTAACAGCAGACAACCAACCTGTTTGTTCCTCGGTATCTTCGTGTTTTATTCTGGATGGTTCTGGATCACTCATGTCATCAATCTCCTCTTTAATAAACTCGATATTTAATAGTATGTGTCAGATTTCAGCACTCAATTCACCGCTTCTCTCTTCTGCTCGGAGTCTTTTTGCTTAAGGAAAACTCGAAAACAATTTAGTGCATTGCTGACACTTGCTGGAAGTTTCTGGTAACACACACATACATGTAAGGTTTTCATGATTTTCCATAGACATAATGATTTTATACGGTAGGCTCCTATACGCTGAATAATCTCTCCTGACAACAAGACTATCATCAGATGAGCTGCTGAAAAGTGTTCCCTGTTTTCTCCTCATTCATTATGATGATGTCTGAGATCTTCTGTAAATTGGCACATTAAGCTCATTTCATTGTGTGTCAACAGACTGAGACAAACTACAGGATCATTACAAACAAAATCTATTACTGAACATAACTAAAACACTATAATGGACTAACACATCAATAAAAATCACCCATAATCAGATGTCAGTAAAAAGGACATTTTATTTGCATCATTATACAAAGCAAACTTATATGTTGCATATATACAGGTGCTGGTCATATAATTAGAATATCATCAAAAAGTTGATTTATTTCACTAATTCCATTCAAAAAGTGAAACTTGTATATTATATTCATTCATTACACACAGACTGATATATTTCAAATGTTTATTTCTTTTAATTTTAATGATTATAACCGACAACTAAGGAAAATCCCAAATTCAGTATCTCAGAAAATTATAATATTACTTAAGACCAATACAAAGAAAGGATTTTTAGAAATCTTGGCCAACTGAAAAGTATGAACATGAAAAGTATGAGCATGTACACTACAGCACTCAATAGTTGGGGCTCCTTTTGCCTGAATTACTGCAGCAATGCGGCGTGGCATGGAGACGATCAGTCTGTGGCACTACTCAGGTGTTATGAGAGCCCAGGTTGCTCTGATAGTGTCCTTCAGCTCTTCTGCATTGTTGGGTCTGGTGTCTCTCATCTTCCTCTTCACAATACCCCACAGATTTTCTATGGGGTTATGGTCAGGCGAGTTTTCTGGCCAATTAAGAACACGGATACCATGGTCCTTAAACCAGATACTGGTTGCTTTTGCACTTTGTGCGGTTGCCAAGTCCTGTTGGAAAATGAAATCTGCATCTCCATAAAGTTGGTCAGCAGCAGGAAGCATGAACACGAAAACTTCCTGGTATACGGCTGTGACCTTGGACCTCAAAAAACACAGTGGACCAACACCAGCAGATGACATGGCAGCCCAAATCATCACAGACTGTGGAAACTTCACACTGGACTTCAAGCAACATGGATTCTGTGCCTCTCCACTCTTCCTCCAGACTCTGGGACCTTGATTTCCAAATGAAATGCGACATTTACTTTCATCTGAAAAGAGGACTTTGGACCACTGAGCAACAGTCCAGTTCTTTTTCTCCACAGCCCAGGTAAGACGCTTCTGACGTTGTCTCTGCTTCAGAGGTGGCTTGGTAGCCCTTTTCCTGAAGACGTCTGAGCGTGGTGACTCTTGATGCACTGACTCCAGCTTCAGTTCACTCCTTGTGAAGCTCTCCCAAGTGTTTGAATCAGCTTTGCTTGACTGTATTCTCAAGCTTGTGGTCATCCCTGTTGCTTGTGCACCTTTCCCTACCCAAATTCTTCCTTCCAGTCAACTTTGCATTTAATATGCTTTGATACAGCACTCTGTAAACAGCCACACCTTTCATTTACATTTACATTTACATTTAGCCATTTTGCAGACGCTTTTATCCAAAGCGACTTACAATTGGGGATACAAAAAGCGATTCATCTTGAGGAGGCAATCCGACAAACGAAGTGCTTGTAACACCAAGTCTCAGGCATTGTTTAAATAAGTACAAGCTAGCAGGGGAAGGAATAAATAAGGAGAAAGTTTTTTTTTTTTTTTTATGTGTGGGGTATAGTCAAGTAGTGTCGAAAGAGATGAGTTTTCAGCTGTTGCTTGAAGATTGACAAGCATCCGGCACTCCGAATATGGGTGGGAAGATCATTCCACCAGCTAGGAATGGTGAACGAGAATGTTCTGGAGAGAGATTTTGAGCCTCTTTGTGATGGTACCACGAGACGTCGCTCACTAGCAGATCTCAGACTTCTGGAGGGGATGTAGATTCTTAGTAGTGAGTGCATGTAGGCGGGTGCTGAGCTTGTGGTTGTTCTATAAGCAAGCATCAGTGTCTTGAACTTGATGCGAGCTGCGATTGGTAGCCAATGCAATGAGATGAAGAGAGGTGTGACATGGGCTCTTTTGGGTTCCTTGAAGACCAGTCGTGCCGCCGCATTCTGAATCATTTGTAGAGGTTTGACTGTGTTTGATGGAAGTCCAGCCAGAAGAGCATTGCAGTAGTCCAGCCTAGAAATGACAAGGGCCTGGACAAGAAGTTGTGCAGCATGCTCCGTCAGAAAGGGCCTGATCTTTCTGATGTTGTGTAGTGCAAACCTGCAAGCTCGAGCAGTCTTTGCAATGTGGTCTTTGAAGGTCAGCTGGTCATCAAAGATTACACCAAGATTTCTGACCGAAGTTGATGGGGTAATAGTTGATGAACCTAACTGGATCGTGATGTCATGCTGTAGAGTTGGAGCGGCGGGAAGGACAAGAAGCTCAGACTTTGCCAGGTTGAGCTGAAGGTGATGTTCTTTCATCCATGCCGAAATGTCCGCCAGGCAACCTGAGATCCTTGCAGCTACCGTTGGATCATCTGGTTGAAAGGAGAGATAAAGTTGTGTATCATCAGCATAGCAGTGGTAGGAGAATCCATGTGCCTGTATGATTGGACCCAGCGATGTAGTGTATGTGGAGAAGAGGAGGGGTCCAAGAACTGATCCCTGAGGAACCCCAGTGACCAGTGTATGTGCTTTGGATACCTCCCCTCCCCAGGCCACCTTTCAGTAATGACCCTCTGTGACTTACCCTCTTTGTGGAGGGCGTCAATGTTCATCTTCTGGATCATTGTCAAGTCAGCAGTCTTCTCCATTATTATGGTTTCAAAGAACAAGGGATACCCGGAATTTATACTGTAGGGGTGGTCATTTATTGAAGCTCAAATGAAAATATTCTAATATTTTGAGATACTGATTTTTGACTTTCATGAGCTGTAAGCTCTAATCATCAAAATTAAAAGAAATAAACATTTGAAATATATCAGTCTGTGTGTAATGAATGAATATAATATACAAGTTTCACTTTGTGAATGGAATTAGAGAGATAAATAAACTGTTTGATGATATTCTAATTATATGACCAGCACCTGTATAATAATATTGCATTTATACATAAATATTTTAGAAAAAAAATTGATTTCCAACAACACAGAAAAAAAAACATCTCCACAAATCTCGTGACATTTCACAGCAAAACAAATCATTTGAGCTAATCTCATATTTACTGTATCTGAATCTCACAATGTTAAAATATACTTAAAATATTGAATCTGTAGAAAACATTTGCTCACTCTGACACAGAACAATGCTTTTTAATATGAGTCACTAAAGCTGTTGACTGAGTGAAAGTCTCTCCACACTGAGTACAGTGATACGGCTTCTCTCCAGTATGAACTCGCTCATGCCTTTTCAGGTTTCCAGACTCAGTGAAACTCCTGTCACAATATGAACACTTGTAAGGTTTTTCTCCAGTGTGAACTCTTTGGTGACGTTTCAGATCACCAGCTGCAGTGAAGCTCTTCCCACACTCACAACACACATGATCTCTCACTTCATTGTGTGTTTTCTGGTGCTGTTTACAGTAAGTCAACCTCGAAAAACTCTTTCCACAGAAACAACACAAGTGAGGTTTCTCATCTGAATGAACTGTCAGATGGTTTTTTAGATTTGATGGCGAAATAAATTCTTTACCACACTGATCACAGTTAAATGGCTTTTCTCCAGAGTGAACGTGCAGATGATAACTGAGACTTGATGCATCAGTAAAACTCTTTCCACACTGAGTACAGTGATACGGTTTCTCTCCAGTGTGGATTCTCATGTGTTTCTTAAAGTTTCCTTTGTGTGAGAAACTCTTTCCACACTGTGAGCAAGTGAGCAGCTGTTTAAATTTTTTTCTTGAACTTTTGATTTTACAATGTTCTTCCACCTCGTGTCTTTGCTGTTTTACTTCTATCCAGTCTAAAATAAACAAATGATGTTAAAATTCACCGAACCTGATTTAATAGCAGAAACCAAACAAGGTCACATAGGCTGCATTTACACTTGGCAACATCAACTGACTTGACTTCTGTATCTGGATAACTGATTGGATCTGTCTTTCCCACGCAATATTTAAATAAGTCTGCAGAGGAAGGCCCCAGTGCAAAGTTGACTTTTGAATACCATTTTCAGTCACGGGACATTTTACAAATCAAGTGTACGAGTCTCACTAGCGCTCCACAGCCTGTTGTTCTCCGTCTCTCTTCTGACCGTTCAGGAGAGAGGAAGCAGATGTCGACCTGTGAATGCAGACACGATGGCTGGATGCGTTTACATTACACCGAGATCCGATCACAGTGCGTCCTCGACTGTCTCTGGACCAGGACACGCTGATCCGATAACATTCCTATTAGAAACGTGTTTACGCTTGTCTTTTTAATGGACAATAGCTGAACACAGGTCGCATGTTAATGCCAAGTGTAAATGCAGCCATATTTATCTGTGAGCATCAAGGATCAGATCTGAGGTTAGTTCTCTCATTCCTTGTTAATAAAATTAAAATGTGGATATGATCATTTAGATAATCATTTATCATTCCTATTGCTCGTTATTTAACAGCTACTAAAAAAAATTAACAGCAGCTTTAATGTTTCTCAGCAGTCAGTAATGAAGAATCAAGAATGGACACCGACCTGTTTGTTCCTCAGTATCTTCTTGTTTTATTCTGGATGGTTCTGGATCACTCATGTCTTCAATCTCCTCTTTAATAAACTCCATCTTTAGTATGTCACATTTAGTATTTCAGCTGCTACACCTGGAGTTTGTACCTGTATGATGTAAGATGATGTGAATATTCCTCACCTTTTAAACCCAGTTAAAGCACAAACCCCGCCCACCACAGATTCTGAAGATTTCATTGGTCGTGTCAATCACAGTGATCTCCAAATTGGTGGGGGGTTGTCCCAATCTCTTTTTTGGGGGGCCTATAAATTTATAAATGAAACTGAAAAGCACATTCAGCTGTAAAATGAACTAATATAACCAACAATAACATCTATAAAAGGTTAACATTAGTGCTGTCAATCGATAAAAAAAAAAAAAACTAATTAATTGCATATTTTTCTGTAATTAATCATGATTAATCACATATTAATACATTTATATTATCATAATTTCACATTGAACCCCCCAATTAATGCAGAAACAACATAAAGATGGTATATTTAAAATACGTGTTTAATGGCATCTTTTTGTAGCCTACTATTAATGAAAGGCAAGTATCACTGATACCAGTAATGTTACTGGTATATCTATTAAATGCATTTTCCCTCACTTTTAGCCATTAATTATAGCCATTCTGTATTATAGTATAATAGAAAGCCATTATTTTTAAAACTGAATAGACTCAGAAAAATGTTAACTTTTAATTTAAGTGTACTTAAAACAATCTTCACATAAACTGTAAACTGTATATGTATGAACTATAAAATTAATATAAATTCATCTTTATTCAAACTACAAAAGTTAATCGATGACTAGAGCAGTCGAGAGATTTTTCTTTTTCTTTTATTCTTTGATTTCCATCAATGACAGACTTCATCAGGTTTCACTTCTGGTTTTCTTCCCATTCTTTATGGTCATTTAGGATTTTATAACTTATTTAAGACCATGTTTACTAGGTCACTCGCCAAAAGCTGATATTTTGACTTGATCGTGTGTGTGGTTTGTCTGTTAAAGCACTACTGGCGCGCTGACTGAAGCAGCTCAGCGAAGGCCGAACACGCAGCCCTTCAAACTATACTCCATTTAATAATCATCTTCGTCCAGTGTCTGCTCTATTTCTCACCAGAAGTTATGACCGATAACACTGACTGTATACTTGTTTAAACTAGAGTTGCGGATATCTCTTAACTCCTCACATGAGTGCTAGTCATCTCTGCTGTCTATTGATGTTGGGATCTCCGGTAGATTGTTGTTGTTGACTGTTTTTTCTGTCATTAATTACTCACCCTCATGTAGGGATGTAATGATTCAACTCAACTCACGATTCAATTCGAATCACGATTTTTATTTCACGATTCGATTTTCTCACAATTTTTTTTTTTAAACAAAATGAGATTGAAGACATTATAAATGAGAAGGTGTCATTTTATAAGCTATTGCAGCACGTTTCTTTGTGAAATTGAAATATAACAAAATTTTAAAACAAACCCCAAATCAAACAAGTTACACAAATAAAAGAAAGCTCTTAATATGGACAAGCTAAGGCTTGTGCTCATTTAAAATTAGAGGCAACCACTGCATTTTAATCACGACCCAAACAAAGATGCAGCAAACATGCAGCATGAGCAGTTTTTAATCTAAATTAGTCTGTATAATTTCGAAATTTGAAGCAAAAACAGAATGGTCTGAGTTTAGTTTTGTGAAACTACACAAAACATATCTAAATGAAACAGCAGACGAGCTGAATGAGATGCAGACACACTCTCTGCCAGCAGGTGGCGCTTATGAACAGCAATGATATAGCGTTTTCTGGGTTACTGCTGTAAACAAAGCAGATGCATATGAACAATAATATGCATCGTTCAGAGGCAAGATTAAAAGAAAATACCACGTAAACTTTTCTAAAGACAGTCAATTCCCTTCAGAGATACACTTCATATAAACTCCTACTCCAGTTGTATTTGTTTGGCATCTCAACCGATTTGAATCTTCACATATTTGAATCGATATTCAACCGGTTTGCGGTTAATCGTTACATCCCTACCCTCATGTCATTACAAAATTATAAGACTAGCTTCAGAACACAAATTAAGATATTTTGTATGAAATCTGAGAGCTTTCTGACCCTCCATAGACAGCAATGCAACTGAAAAGTTGCCAGACCCAGAAACGTAGTAAGGAAGGACAATGGTAAAATAGTCCATGTGACATCAGTGGTTCAACCGTAATTTTACAAAGCTACAAGAATACTTTTTTCTGCCCAAATAAAACAGAGATAATGATGTTATTGAACAATTCTTCTCCTCCTCATCCCATCTTTCACCATTATCGTCAGTACCATGACACATGCACATTGCATTCCTCGGCTCTTAAAGGAAAACGCCACCGGTTTTCCATATTCTAATATGTTCTTCCCTCAACTTAGACTAGTTGATACGTACCTCTCCCGTCTCAGTGCGTGCACTTAATCGCTCTAGCGCACGGCGCAACTATGTTAGCGTTTAGCTTAGCCCCATTCATTCCTTAGGATCCAAACAGGGATGAATTTAGAAGCCACCAAACACTTCCATGTTTTCCCTATTTAAAGATGGTTACATGAGTAGTTTCACGAGTAAGTGTGATGACACAAAATAAAACGTGGTGATTTTCTAAGCAGATAAAAAATGATAACTATAATGTATGGCGGAAGAGCACGTCGCAGCACTTCGACCACGGCGCAGTAATATCATCATGCGCCGAGGTCGAAGTGCTGTGACGTGCTCACTTGAGCGATGATATTACTGCGCCGAAGTCGAAGTGCTGCGAAGTGCTCTTCCGCCATACATTATAGTTATCATTTTTTATCCGCTTAGAAAATCGCCACGTTTTATTTTGTGTCACTATACTTACTCGTGTAACTACTCATGTAACCATCTTTAAATAGGGAAAACATGGAAGTGTTTGGTGGCTTCTAAATTCATCCCTGTTTGGATCCTAAGGAATGAATGGGGCTAAGCTAAACGCTAACATAGTTGCGCCGTGCGCTAGAGCGATTAAGTGCACGAACTGAGACGGGAGAGGTACGTATCAACTAGTCTAAGTTGAGGGAAGAACATATTAGAATATGGAAAACCGGTGGCGTTTTCCTTTAAACAAGGCACAGCACCATAGGCGGAGGGTGAACCAACTCCAGGGTAAGGCTAAAATTTGCCTATTGTTAGTGTAATCCTATAGCCAAGCATATGGTACCCACTGAATAAAAATAAAACAAGGTAATTGCAACTTTTTATCTCACAATTTTTACTCTCTCCTAACTGTGAGTTTATATTTCATAGCTAATTCTGACCAATTCTGTCCAATTAACTTTTTTTTTTTCAATGGTGGAAAGTACCATGTAAGTAGGCTACCAGATGCGGGTGTCATGTCACAAAATATTTTTAATAAGCCACAACTGAATTTGAATAGGCTATAAAGTGATCATAATTGAATAAAAACATTGTAAGTAACTAATTATAACGCTTTCATTTCCATGGTTATTCAAACGGCACATAAATTATATACAAAAAGCAAGCAAAGGAGATTTACATTATCATGATGACTGACTTCAGTCTAGCGTGAGTTTAAGCACGCTCAACAACTCCCCCGTTATAACCAATAAAGCTGCCTACAATGTCAAATTAATCTCTTACTTACGTCACACATACATTTCCACTTTCATATGAGAGAATTCGCGAGTTTAGAATTCAGTCCGCGCGCGCGCATTCAACTCTGAATGTAACTCATCTGAACGCCTCTGATTGGCTGTTGCATTCATAAACTCAACAGAATCGAGAGTGATTGGATATAATTTGGAACGGTGTAAAAACGCATAATTTGATGCATCATTAGCAGATCTAAATTTAATGCTGCAATTGACACTTTTAATTTCATTTTGACTTTATTCGTGACATTCTTAATAGATTTAGTTTAATTGGGTCTTACGGGGTTGGAACGACATGAGGGTGAGTAATTAATGACAGAATTTTCATTTTTGGGTGAACTGACCCTTTAATTGCATTTTTAAACATGTACTTTAATCTGCTGGGTAAAAGATTACAAAAAGTCTGTTGACACACAATGAGTTTAATGTGCCAATTTACAGAAGATCTCAGACATCATTATAATTAATGAGGAGAAAACTGAATGTGAACCCTGCAGAGATCAGGTATCAATCTGCTTTATCAGATATTTAATGTGCCAAAGCTTAGTTCTGTCATTCACTTGCTACTGCTGAAACCGGCTCATGATCATTTATATGCATTTCTATATCATTTTTCATCCACATACTGATCATTATTTCACAGCCACTAAAACAGTAAAACATGAAGAATCAAGAATGGACACCGACCTGTTTGTTCCTCAGTATCTTCATGTTTTATTCTGGATGGTTCTGGATCACTCATGTCTTCAATCTCCTTTTTAATAAACTCAATATTTACCATGGTATGTGTCAGATTTCTACACTTCACTCTCCTCTTCTGCTCGTCGTGTTTTTGCTCTTTTGTATATTTATGGAAAACTCCAAAACGCTTTAGTGTATTGCTGACACCTGCTGGAAATTCCTGGTAACATACACATACATGTAGGGTTTTAATGTTTTAATAGGATTTTCCATACACATAATGATTTTATACTGCATATATTTTATATTATTCTCACTTGATCTATATGCTAAATAATCTTTCCTGACAACAAGACTATCATCAAATGAGCTGATGAAAAGTAGTCCCTGTTTTCTCCTCATTCGTTATGATGATGTCTGAGATCTTCTGTAAATTGGCACATTGTGTGTCAACAGACTGAGACAAACTACAGAATCATCTAAAATAAATTCTATTTCTGAACTTAGTACTTGCATTATTATACAGAGCCTATGCAAATTTTATATTGCATATATAATAATGTTGCATTTATTAAATAAATATTTTTAAACATATTTTGTCCAATTTAATTTGGGTGTTTCTTTGTCAATGTCTTAATGAGCAGACAATCAATCAAAGAATAAAAACATCAATGCAAACTTTTGAACAGGGTCATTTTTATAAACTAAACTATTATTTTGTCTTGTGGACTATATGTAAACATCATTTATGTGAAATATCTTATTCAGGCCAGTACTAAATAAACAATAACATGCATAACATGCATTTTGTATGATAATTGAGGGATTATCCCTCTCCTAAAAATCATGTATGCTAGAATAAAGACATATAATAATGTATTATTTCCTGGTGTATTGCAGTCAGGCTACAGCAAGGTTGCAGCAATAGTAAAATATACTGTAAAATATTCCCGCCAAGTCAAAAGTACCAAGAACGCAATATACATTACAGTATTTTACTGTAATGGATAAATGTTGTATTGTACTGTAGATTTTTACAGTAGTGTGCTGCTAAATCTACAGCGATTTCTAACAGTGTATGTCTGAGATCTTCTGTAAATTGGCACATTAACCCATGAATAAAAATGGAGATGTCAGAGAAATGGAAATTTTATTTGCATCATTATACAGACCCTGTGCAACTTTTATGTCACAGAGAAACTTACAAATACATCTAGCAAATGTTTTATGTAACAAGAAAGGTCAAAACTCATTGAGGAAATTGATTCATATACTGACAAATGACTGGTTGATGGGATGTTACATATTTGTTCAGTTTAATTGAGTGTTTCTTTGTCAATGTGTTAAAGAGCAGACATTCAATCAAAGAATAAAAATTATCAATGTAAAATTAAAGTGACTGAAGGCTTCTTGTTCTCCAACAAAACAGAAAAAGCACATTTTTTTGTCATTTCACAGCAAAACTAATCATTTGAGCTAATCTCATATTTACTGTATCTAAATCTCACAATATTTACTTGAAATATTCAGTCTGTTGAAAACATTTTCTCACTCTGACACAGAACAATGCTTTTTAATATGAGACACTAGAGATCTTGACTGAGTGAAACTCTCTCCACACTGAGTACAGTGATACGGCTTCTCTCCAGTATGAACTCGCTCATGTTCTTTCAGGTTTCCAGACACAGTGAAACTCTTGTCACAATACGAGCACTTGTAAGGTTTTTCTCCAGTGTGAATCCTTTGATGACGTTTCAGATCACCAGCTGCAGTAAAGCTCTTCCCACACTCAAAGCACATGTGATCTCTCACTTCATGATGTGTTCTCTGGTGCCGTTTACAGTGAGCCAGCCTTGAAAAACTCTTTCCACAGAAAGAACACACATGAGGTTTCTCATCTGAATGAACTATCAGGTGAGTTTTTAGACATGATGATGAAATAAACATTTTATCACACTGATCACAGCTAAAAGGCTTTTCTCCAGAGTGAATGAGCAGATGATAACTGAGATTTGATGCATCAGTAAAACTCTTTCCACACTGAGTACAGTGATACGGTTTCTCTCCAGTGTGGATTCTCATGTGCTTCTTAAGGTTTCCTTTGAGTCTGAAACTCTTTCCACACTGTGAGCAGGTGTGCAGCTGTTTGGCTTTTTTTCTTGAAGTTTTGATTTTACAATGTTCCTCCTCCACTTCATTCACCTCACGTCTTTGCTGTTTTACTTTTATCCAGCCTAAAATAAACAAATGACGTGGTTAAAATCAGTGAACCTGATTTAATAAAAGAAACAAAAAGAGGGCACATATTTATCTGAGTATCAATTATCAGATCATTGAAGTGCTAAAGGTTAGTTCTGTCATTCCTGTTAATAAAATTAAAGTGTGGATACGGCTTTAATGTTTCTCAGCAGTCAACAATGAAGAATCAAGAATGGACACCGACCTGTTTGTTCCTCAGTATCTTCTTGTTTTATTCTGGATGGTTCTGGATCACTCATGTCTTCAATCTCCTCTTTAATAAACTCCATCTTTAGTATGTCACAGATTTCAGCTGCTGCACCTGGAGTTTGTACCTGTATGATGTAGGATGATGTGAATATTCCTCACCTTTTTAACCCAGTTAAAGCACAAACCACCACAGATTCAGAAGATTTCATTGGTCGTGTCAATCACAGTGATCTCCTACACAACACTGAAACAAATCCAGTAAAAACCTGTAGCCTTAGTATAGTCTTATTTTGTGTCAAAGCAACCAAATTTCCAAAACTTCCCCAAATCCAAATTTTGGTTTTGTTCATATTTTTTAATTATGAAAGACAAAAAAAATGTAATGGATATTGGTTGAATATTTACTGAGTAATGCACTATTTTGTAGAGGGGAGTCAAAACAACCATTTTCATCTGGAACGTGGAGCCAAATTACAGGATTAAAAATTACCTCAGAAAGATGGCAGAATCATTATTTTATTCCAGCACAGAGTTTGGTAATTCTAGAAATGCATCTCGTTTTCTTTTCTATCAAAACAAATGAACCATGAAACAGGCCTGCAAACTTCAGGAGAAAATAATAATAATAATTTTTGAAGCATCACCATTGGCATTTAATGCAACAAGCATTGCTAAACTGAACTGATTTTACTAGTGAACCTATCAATCTCTGTGTAAAAATAAAATAATAATGCTGCAATCTTTCTAAAGACATTTTTTCACCATTTCATCATTTAGGTCCTTTACGAAATATTGGATTACTCACTAAAATATCCATCCGTGACATTGAATATTTTGTCCTTCTGCTTCATTTATGTATTTCTTCCATTTCTTCTTCCATTCTTTTGTTGGCAGCTGACTGAGTGATTGAGTTGATTAATGAAATCAGTGGCTTGCACTTAACTAGTTCAGGGGAAAAAACACCTTTTGACAAAACCAAGACATTTTATAAAATTATAATCCTCGCGTTTGATTTATGTTATATATAACCGGTTTGAACAAAAGCGGCAGACAGTCTGAATGAAAATGCTAATTTATTTCACTGTCAGAAACATGATAAGTGCAGGTATGGTGTCTGTCTTGAATAGTATTTTTAATCAAGTTTAACCTGATGGGTAAAAGATTACAAACACATCAACAGGTGATTATCACATAAAGTGATGATCCTGTAGTTTGTCTCAGTCTGTTGACACACAATGAAATGTGTTAATGTGCCAATTTACAGAAGATCTCAGACATCATCATAATGAATGAGGAGAAAACAGCAGCAGCAGCTCGTTACGACTCTGTTTCTGTCAGACTATTGTTTCAGTAATTGTCAGTTACACTGTTTTGTTCGTTGTTGTTTTGTTCATGTGTGCAGAAACGCTGCAATTACTTTTACAATATAAATGTACAAATATTTGTCATAAGGTAACTTGGTGAATTGATAGACTCTGCTCATTTTGACAATTTTGGATAAACATTAAGTAGTTAAAATCATTTTAAGCTGGATAAATGTGAAAACTGATTGAGAATCCTGATTTAACAGCAGAAAACAACAGATCGGTTATCAGATATTTGATGTGCCAAAGCTTAGTTCTGTTAAAGGTTAAATTCTCTCATAAAGTCCAGTGATGTTAAAAATTTTACAACAACAGCCTTCATTGTTTCATAGTCCTTGTTATTAAGAATTGATTTAAGAGATAAAGATGATACTCCAGATCAGGGGCGTCGCTAGACATAAACTCTACTGGGGCACAGGACCCTCATATCACACTTCTTTCTTGAAATCCAGTTGCGTGCCATAAGTTTACAACACAATGAACTATATAAACTTGCGTAACCCATTATTCCTTCACTGCAAGCACTGGGGAAAGTAAATGTGTGCATTAATGCTTCATGACTTGGTTTGGTTGCTAGCTTGCAAAACTATCTGTGTTATATCTAACTTTATAAATGCTGCTTCTGTAAACTATCTAGTTAACATAATTGGTGTAAATTTAAACTGCATGTTTGAAACTCACTCAAAACAAGCCAAACTTGGGTAGGCCTCGTCCTTTTAGTCACTAGGTAACATTGTTGCCAAGTCCGCGGTTTTCCTGCAGAATCGGGCTACATTAACACTGTTGCCGTGAGTTGAAGCGACACCAATAATGTGATATTCAGCCCCTAAAATACGAATTAAGCCGTATCGTCAGCCAGTCGTTTCCCATCATGCTTTTGATCAGCACAATTAGACACGTGTTTTAGCACACGTCCGCATGACATCAGAACAAGTTGGACGTAACTCTGATACTAGTAAAACCGTCTGTAGCAACTGCAATTAAACAAATATAATAGATGATCAATAGCTTGAAATAACAGCTAGCCAGCTTGATATTACCGTACAAAAAAAAAAAAGATAAAGACCACAGGACAGTATAGGACAAAAACCTTTTGTGCTTATAGTTCTTGTAAGGGTGAATGCACATTTTTAAAGTCAAAATTAAGAATTTAAAAAAAACTTTGGCCTGAAAATAATAATGCAGCTACATTAGGAGTGCACAATACTGACAAAATTATATTTGCTGTTGTGTGGGTTAGGGCTTGTTGTGGACCGCAAACGCATAAAGACTTACAGATATTCTATGAGGTGGTCAGTTCACAGCACAGATTGATATTAGCCTACCTTTAAAGACAGTAAATTATATTTAAATATTATGAAGTGCACTTTTGATAAGGGTTTGGTTCTGCTATAATGGTTTGGATGAAACCTCTGCTAAATGAATAGGATTTTTTTCCCCCTTTTTCATAAACAAGAATAGGCTTGTAGCCTACTATTAGGATATTTTGGTCATTAGTAAAGTATTTGCTGTTTTGCCTTTAATGAAACACAAGCATAAATTAATTGAAATTGATTTAGGATTCATGTTTTTTCCAAAATATGATGTTTGTTGTCGCTCACCTGACTCAGTAGCATCCCTCTATGCAGCGTATGCACCGCATTTCAATATAACAACCCTGTAATGCAGTTCTAAAATAATCGCTTTCTGCATCGTGCAAACAAGCTAATATGCCGGTTCTAGTGAAGTAGATATTTCTCACCGTCTGATGTAGCTGTGGAATGAACCTTAAACGTTGCGGTTTATATATATACTGCCCTTTTTAACTCAATGCTCAGAATAGAGGAGTGAAAAGCAATACTAGGTGAATGAATTTTACGTAACTACCACTAAAAAAAAAAAAAAGTCTAATTTAGAGTACATAAACATGCTTACATTTCCCATTAAATACACAGACACTTCTACATGCAAAATGGTTTAATGGTTGATTGCAAATCTCCATGAAAACAGTGTTCTGGATGTGATGACTGCAAAGCAAAGCAAATTCACTTCAAAATGTTCCAAGAACTCAATGCATGGAGAATAAAAGGCAAAAACTGTACACTGATGAATGGCTGATGCACTTGTTCTTCCAGGCGTCATTTAAGCACTTTTGTGGTTCCTTAAGAATTTGTGCCATGTGCAGAAGCCGGCCTCGCCTGGCAGGCAAATAGACTGAAGAGCCGCTTCATCGTTGAGAAAGAGGGAATCGTTGTGTCTTACCAGACATTTTTTTTGAAGAATCTCGATGAAACAGGACGCTCCAAAACAGGGCGAGATCTGTAGAGGTCACAGTTCGAGAGATCAGTTCACAAACAGTTTTACTACTTTAAAAATTACAATAAGTTTTAAAAGTCAGAGGCTAATACAAGGGCTGCAAATACAACATTACAAAACACTTTTTTGATGCTTCTGGAAGCTTTAAGCTTATTTGGGTTTTAAGGTCTGCACAGTGTGGTCCTTCTCTACCAAGCAAGTTCAGGTCATAAGAACATGCACACATTAAGCACCTTTTTAAAGGTTTTTGAAAATAATCTGAGCCTGGGTTTGACATTCAAACTGGCAGAAAATTTAGTTGCACAAAAATGAAAGCCACTGGATTTCAACAGCACTGAACTAATGCAGACTATGGCAACTTCTTGTAAACGTATTGTGTGGATTACCTCACAGCCACAGCCCATCCAATACATGTTGAGGTACCGCTCTTGAACAGAGGAGAGGTTGTTCCAAGGCTCCACACGGTCACATGATTCAACAAACGCCACGTCATCACGGACATGTCCTTAAGTGTGGAAAAAAAAAAAAAAAAAAAACTGGGTGTCATACACTAAACTACTAAGATTTGCAAACAAACAGACTCTGAACTCATTCCAAACACCACAAACTCGTGCAGAAACATGTCTTGTTGCTAGGAGAGCCATGATAATTGAAAACAATGTGCTCTAAAATCATCAAATATTATCAAAAGGGCGATATTCTCAGACTGGGTGAAAATATCAACCAGTATAATTAAAGTGGAGTAATTGAACAATGATTCTGTTAAATCTGTCGACTCGCATGGCCCAAAATCTGTCCACACTGTAAATTGGGCTAAAAATCAGCCTCAAATGGTGATCACAACCAGCATCAGGAATCAGGGTGATCGGTTTCAACTCAAACTCTGCCTCGAGATCGTGAAGTGACTTTACCTGACAGCAGATAGTCGCCGGTGTTCAGATTCATGCCATGAAATGTGTAGATAACCTGAATTCCCTTTGAGAGCTTAAAGCTCTGGAAGGAAATAAAACAGTTCTTGTTTAAAAAAAAAAAAAAAAAAAGAATTATTAAATAATTATGAATGAGTCAAAGTTCATTCTCACCTGGATAGTTCGGATTTCGTATGCGGTTAAAAGAGGGTGAATGCTGGGAAGCTTTTGAACGATCTCAGCTCGAATCACTAAAGGTAAAAGTGTCAGATGTGACAAGTGTTAGTTTTATTTAAATGTTCCTGGTTTACATTACATTTTGTCCAAAGCAAAAACAGTTCATGTTTTGCATTTCAACTTTTCCAAGATTGAACCAAACAACACTGGAGCCCACTGAAAAACACTGGAGACTCCTCAATATATCTTCCTTTGTTTCACAGGGAAAAAAAATATAAATAAATAAAAAAAAGTTAGGGACAGGTGTGAAGCGACCTGGGCGAATAAGTGAACGATTCCCTTGACACTACACAAGAAAGCAAGCAAACAATTTAATGTCATATTGTCTTACGATCATGAAAAAAAATAATAATAATAAATATATAGGCCTAAATATTCCATCACTGCACCCTCCATGAATCGTTAAACTACGCCTACACTTACGGTTCAAGTATTTGAACTACTGTAAATGCAAGAAATTTAACATCTCGTGGCATCTTAAAGCGTCACGCAGCCTACAGATTTGACCACAGCACCTGTTTAGTGTTTGATTAGCGACGCATGTGTCACACGTACCGAAGTCAGACGTGCAGAACTGCTGCTGAGGGTGTTCTGGTAAACATCTGCAGCTCTCGGTCACCTGCTCGTTCAGCGCCACAGACAAGAAGAACAGCAGCGCTAGAGTCACCGCAGCAGACATGCTCATGCTTTCACAGCGCAACACTAAACTATCTTCAGCAGATACAGTTCTCTTCAGCTGCGTCCTGCGCCTGAAAAACCGCGTTTAAAGTGCGATTGCGTCACAGCTGCTCTGCGTGGGCTGCCCCAATTTATGGCGTTCGAAAAGAACCAAAAAAAAGGCTGGTTTCAAATTAGTAGGTAATTAGTAGGTAATTAGTAGGCTTGTAGGTAATTACCAAACAGGAGCCATATTTACTGCCAACTGTTTATGTTGTGTCATAAATAAGAGCTACCAAATCAATTATTAGGCTAGGCAAGGATGTTGATTTAGCACATTTCATAAATAATGGCAATTCAAAGTGTTTTATATAAGGAAAAATTAAAAATCTAAATAATTACAATACAAATTATTAAAATGTATTAAAACTCTTTAGAATAAAAAAGAGGATTCAGTGGAATCAGTTTTATAGCACAGTGCTCATGTTCCTAATGATCTGTTAGATTTATATTCAGTGAGCACATCTGCAATGTAAGCCATTGAGTGATTTATAAACAGATACTACCATTACTATTTGCTTTCATTTTAATTCTTATTTATAATAAACACCTCGCTGAGACCTGTTTTTGTCAGACCTCTACTGTTTTTGTTCAGTCAGTCACATATTTTCATTGCATATGCATTTTATTTTATTTAAACCTCTGTTGAGTTTAAAGTGAATCCATAATTGAGATTTAAATCTGAGTTTAATGGAATGGTGCAACAGGACTAAAGCTAATCATAAATATAACTTAAATCCAGGATCAAAATGATGGGTTAAATGTAAACCTGCTTATTTTAAAACAAGGTTTAAAGTTTGGTGCAACAGAATTATTAGATAAACCTTGATTTAATCTAGATTTAAGATTAATCCTGTAAACAATTTAGCTACAAATCACACGTTAATGTCTGAAGTGGGCAAGCGGTCCTTTAAAATAATTTGGTTTTTATTTCTTTCACCAAATTTGCATTGTATATGTAACTATGAAATATAATACATTTTTCTCCTCTTTTCCCTTTCATGTCACTTTCATTTCTTTCGGGATAAACGAATGAATTCACGTGTTATTCATATCCCCTAAATGTAGCGATCAACTATGCAGATTATAAACATACAACATTCAACAGCACTTTAACATTTATTTATTTATTTACTTACATAGGCTATATTTGAGAGTCTGAATATTGAATATTTTGCTGATATTTTTTGCTGTTGTTTTTTGAGGCAATCATACAGTGTCTTGATGCTATGGACATAGGATTGAAAATCATTAAAAATTGACAGCAATAAAAATATAATAATTTAACTGCACTGTAAAAAATGTACTGTGGAATTTACAGGATGTTACTGGCAAAAAAGTTGCCAATAAAATCTTGTAAAAATGATGTTAATTGCTGTAAAATGGATTACAGTGTAATACTGCAAAGCAAATCACAGTTAATTGCTGTATGTGAAATACAGTAATTTGTAGTATTTTTTACAGTAACATTGAATTAAACTTGTAGTTTATATTACAGCAATATTTTGTAATCTCACGAAAGTACAGTATTTACCTGGCAACAAAAGTTGCCAATAAAATTCTGTAAATACCCCTAAATCCAAGATGATGTTGTAGTTTAACAATGAAAATGCTGCAAAGAATAATTTTAACAGTAAACTGTAAAATACTGATTTAAATGAATTATCATGAGAACTATCTTAATACATTTACAAATGAATAAAAACCAAGTCAAAGATGTTGCAAATAAATATTTATTAAAACTGGCAGAAAGACATTGCAAGGCTTTTACTGGTAAAAATAAAAATGTCCGTCTTTCAACAGTTAAAATCTTATCATAAAAATAACATAGCATCACAAAATAACTACAAATAACTGTTATATCACAAAAATAAGCCATATTCTGAGTAGAACATTTACTTTCCATAAAAAAAATTAAGGTCAATCAACAGAATTTGTATAATTTTGGTTAAAGGATTAAAATAAAATGCTAGAATCAACATTATACCACAAATTCTGTTGTTTGAGCTCATGTTATATTCCTGCAAAAGACAATTTAATAAATACATACTGAAAGTCCATCAACTTTCTGAGATGAGCACACACATGAGGGTTGTCCCTCTTCCCTGAGACCTTTCCACTTGTTTTGCCTCCATGTATCCGTCAGTGAGTGTTGTGATTCCAACAAAACATCTGCACATAAAAACAAGCAGAAGCTTTAGAATAAAGTTCAGTATTGAATGAAACAAGCTCAATAAAATAAATGTAAAAATGCCACTTAAACAATACAATCAGCATTTACCAGTACTTAAACTAAATAAGTAACCTTTTTCACAAATGAAATTACTCAAGTAAAACATGTTACCTTTGAAATTAATTCAAGTGTGCAAAAGATGCCTGCTCCTGGGACGCCAGACTGAAGTTGTAATAAGACTGAAAATCCAGACACAAAGTTGAGGTGTGAATTCACAACCATGTGACCCTCAAATAGGCCTAGTCAAAAGCCACTGGGTGCACCTGAAATTAATAAATAGAAGCAATAATGTAACATACAATACAGTATTTCAATATAAAATGTAATCTAAAATACAAGTTTATCAATTGACTTACAACAGAATTAATAAGAATTAATACATTACCTAATATAATCAGCTTCAGAGAATCTTGAAGCATCAAACATTTCTCCACATCAGCTGCTATTCTTTGCACCTACAAGACATAATGAAAATTATCTTGTGATTTAAAAAAAAAAAATGCATTTACATAAATGAGACCAAAATGAACACCCAAAAATGTTAAATTATAACAATACATTGTAGAAATGTACCACCAATCAAATTAAATAATTTATAATGCAAAATTACAACTGTGTTATGACATTAATGTTTTACATTAATTTTGGAAATTACAAATAAGTAACGTTGTAAAAATGCAATGATACTTTTTAAACGTGAAACTAAACCGCCATTAGGTGGCAGCAAATAACTTAATGAGTGAGTCAATTGAGTCATTCATTGAACCGATTCGTTCAGAATGCTGAATCATTCAGTAAAAACACAGCTGAGTTTCGCTTTGATCTTTGTTTGGAACGATTTTCGTTGGTGAAATAAAACAACAGTCAATATTGTGTCTAAAAAGTAAGTAACTTAATGTTAACTAATTGTTTATTGAACTACGTAACATTTGCAATCTTGATAATCAGCAACAGATCGCTTGTTATGCTACTTAACAATATCAGATGTTATAAATAAACTGAACAGTTTGAACATTTACCTCATGTTTCTTACGTGAGTTTATGTGTGCTGTTAAGGTTATTTGTTTGTTGAATGTAACATTAGTAAAATCAGAATCAGTCTCGCGTTTCGATGCTTCCCTAGTTATTTTTTTTTCACTCAAGTTTTAATCAGGCTAACTTGTCCAATCGGGCATGTAAAAAAAATTGCCCCGGACAAGCTTTAATGTCGAACTACAGTGGCAATAGACACAATTTCTCATTTACATGTTGTTTCTAATTATAGTAAGATGTCACATCAATATGGTACAGTTGAACACACATAAACAAATAAAATTTCGCATATTTTGCTGTTCGTCAGTTATTTCGACAGATAGTAACTATGACAATCGTTCACAATGGGCATTACGTTAAAAGTTGGGTAAACACTAATTTAAATGCTCTCAATAAGAAAATTAAACTGCCAAAATGAGAAAAATGCAGCATTTAGCCTAACTATGCTATGATAGCAATTTCCATCTTACTGCACATACCAAGGCGGCTTGCCTAAATGTGTGATAGCAGGCTATTGTGACATATCACTTATACATTAACTTAAATAATTATAAAAGGATATATTTCTTAAGTAAAATTAAGTGAACTTACCAGAAATTATGAATAAAGCCTCTATTCTTCAATCGTTCTGGCACTGCTCCAGTCAGCTAGATTTCAGATTTGAATGATGCACGCGCAATCCCATAATGCCACACTACAGTAAAGTAGTGTAAAAAGCAGGAGCTACAGTGATAACACCTGCTTCTTGTAAATTAATTACAGTTGACATGGAAATATACAGTTAACAATTGTAAAACCTTATTTGACCCATAATGCATTGCGAATTACAGCTACATCTTGTAAAATGTATAAACAGTAAAATTCTGTAAAATTATTGGTTGAATATTTACTGAGTAATGCACTATTTTGTAGAGGGGAGTCAAAACAACCATTTTCATCTGGAACTTGAAGCCAAATTACAGGGTTAAAAATTACCTCAGAAAGATGGCAGAATCATTATTTTATTCCAGCACAGAGTTTGGTAATTCTAGAAATGCATCTCGTTTTCTTTTCTATCAAAACAAATGAACCATGAAACAGGCCTGCAAACTTCAGGAGAAAAAAAAAATACTTTTTGAAGCATCACCATTGGCATTTAAAAATACAATAATAATGCTGCAATCTTTCTAAAGACATTTTTTCTCCATTTCATCATTTAGGTCCTTTACGAAATATTGGATTACCCACTAAAATATCCATCCGTGACATTTAATATTTTGTCCTTCTGCTTAATTCATGTATTTCTTCGTTCAGAAAGAGCTGTAAACTGAATCCATTAAGTCAAAAATGTTGTTGGCAGCTGACTGAGTGATTGAGTTGATTAATGAAATCAGTGGCTTGCACTTAACTAGTTCAGGGGAAAAAACACCTTTTGACAAAACCAAGACAGTCTGAATGAAAATGCTAATTTATTTCACTGTCAGAAACATGATAAGTGCAGGTATGGTGTCTGTCTTGAATATTATTTTTAATCAAGTTTAACCTGAGGGGTAAAAGATTACAAACACATCAATAGGTGATTATCACATAAAGTGATGATCCTGTAGTTTGTCTCAGTCTGTTGACACACAATGAAATGTGTTAATGTGCCAATTTACAGAAGATCTCAGACATCATCATAATGAATGAGGTGAAAACAGCAGCAGCAGCTCGTTACGACTCTGTTTCTGTCAGACTATTGTTTCAGTAATTGTCAGTTACACTGTTTTGTTCGTTGTTGTTTTGTTCATGTGTGCAGAAACGCTGCAATTACTTTGACAATATAAATGTACAAATATTTGTCATAAGGTAACTTGGTGAATTGATAGACTGCTCATTTTGACAATTTTGGATAAACATTAAGTAGTTAAAATCATTTTAAGCTGGATAAATGTGAAAACTGATTGAGAATCCTGATTTAACAGCAGAAAACAACAGATCGGTTATCAGATATTTGATGTGCCAAAGCTTAGTTCTGTTAAAGGTTAAATTCTCTCATAAAGTCCAGTGATGTTAAAAATTTTACACCAACAGCCTTCGTTGTTTCATAGTCCTTGTTATTAAGAATTGATTTAAGAGATAAAGATGATACTCCAGATCAGGGGCGTCGCTAGACATAAACTCTACTGGGGCACAGGACCCTCATATCACACTTCTTTCTTGAAATCCAGTTGTGTGCCATAAGTTTACAACACAATGAACTATATAAACTTGCGTAACCCATTATTCCTTCACTGCAAGCACTAGGGAAAGTAGCTGTAAAACTAGCTGTGTTTTATCTAACTTTATAAATGTAGAAGTGCTGCTTCTGTAAACTATCTAGCTAACATAACTGGTGTAAATTTAAACTGCATGTTTGAAACTCACTCAAAACAAGCCAAACTTGGGTAGGCCTCGTCCTTTTAGTCACTAGGTAACATTGTTGCCAAGTCCGCGGTTTTCCTGCAGAATCGGGCTACATTAACACTGTTGCCGTGAGTTGAAGCGACACCAATAATGTGATATTTAGCCCCTAAAATACGAATTAAGCCGTATCGTCAGCCAGTCGTTTCCCATCATGCTTTTGATCAGCACAATTAGACACGTGTTTTAGCACACGTCCGCATGACATCAGAACAAGTTGGACGTAACTCGGATACTTTTCTAACCGGCATGCACCTGTGATTGGTTCTGCACAGATTTTGCTCATCTCAAACAAGCCTAATGCTCTGTGCACTCGTCTCACTGAATATGAGCAAAGACAGGACTGTTTGCATTAGGCTATGCATACAACTATAGCAAAAATCATATTAAACTAGTAAAACCGTCTGTAGCAACTGCAATTGAACAAATATAATAGACGTTCAATAGCTTGAAATAACAGCTAGCCAGCTTATTACCGTACAAATAAGAAGACCACAGGACAGTATAGAACAAAAACCTCTTGTGCTTATAGTTCTCAATAGGGTGAAAGCACATTTTTAAAGTCAAAATTTAGAGTTTAAAAAACGTTGGCCTGACAATAATGCAGCTACATTAGGAGTGCACAATACTGACAGTTATATTTGCTGTTGTGCGGGTTAGGGCTTGTTGTGGACCACAAACGCATAAAGACTTACAGATATTCTATGAGGTGGTCAGTTCACAGCACAGATTGATATTAGCCTACTTTAAGACTAAAGATATTTAATTAAATATTATAAAGTGCACTTTTCATAAGGGTTTGGTTCTGCTGTAATAGTTTGGATGAAACCTCTGCTAAATGAATAGGATTTTTTTCCCTTCTTTTTCATAAGAATAGGCTTGTAGCGTACTATTAGGATATTTTGGTCATTAGTAAAGGATTTGCTGTTTTGCCTTTAATGAAACAAGCATAAATTAATTGAAATTGATTTAGGATTCATGTTTTTTCCAAAATATGATGTTTGTCGCTCACCTGACTCAGTAGCGCCCCTCTATGCAGCGTATGCACCGCATTTCAATATAACACCCCTGTAATGCAGTTCTAAAATCATCCGCTTTCTGCATCGTGCAAACAAGCTAATATTTCCCGCCGTCTGATGTAGCTGTGGAATGAACCTTAAACGTTGCGGTTTATTGCAGTTTTTTTTTTTTTTTAAATAGACTGCCCTTTTTAACTCAATGCTCAGAATAGAGGAGTGAAAAGCAATACTAGGTGAATGAATTTTACATAACTACCACTAAAAAGCCTAATTTACAGTACATAAACATGCTTACATTTCCCATTAAATACAGACACTTCTACATGCAAAATGGTTTAATGGTTGATTGCAAATCTCCATGAAAACAGTGTTCTGGATGTGATGACTGCAAAGCAAAGCAAATTCACTTCAAAATGTTCCAAGAACTCAATGCATGGAGAATAAAAGGCAAAAACTGTACACTGATGAATGGCTGATGCACTTGTTCTTCCAGGCGTCATTTTTAAGCACTTTTGTGGTTCCTTAAGAACTTGTGCCATGTGCAGAAGCCGGCCTCGCCTGGCAGGCAAATAGACTGAAGAGCCGCTTCATCGTTGAGAAAGAGGGAATCGTTGTGTCTTACCAGACATTTTTTTTGAAGAATCTCGATCAAACAGGACGCACCAAAACAGGGCGAGATCTGTAGAGGTCACAGTTCGAGAGATCAGTTCACACAAACGGTTTTACTATAAAAACTACAATAAGTTTTAAAAGTCAGAGGATAACAGTCAGAGGCTAAAACAAGGGCTGCAAGTACAAAATTACAAAACACTTTTTTGATGCTTCTGGAAGCTTTAAGCTTATTTGGGTTTTAAGGTCTGCAGAGTGTGGTCCTTCTCTACCAAGCAAGTTCAGGTCATAAGAATATGCACACATTAAACACCTTTTTAAATTTTTTTGAAAGTAGTCTGAGCCTGGGTTTGACATTCAAAATGGCAGAAAGTTTAGTTGCGCAAAAATGAAAGCCACTGGATTTCAACAGCACTGAACTAATGCAGACTATGGCAACTTCTTGTAAACGTATTGTGTGGATTACCTCACAGCCGCAGCCCATCCAATACATGTTGAGGTACCGCTCTTGAACAGAGGAGAGGTTGTTCCAAGGCTCCACACGGTCACATGACTCAACAAACGCCACGCCATCACGGACATGTCCTTAGGTGGGAGAGGAAGAAAAAAAAAAAAAAAAAAAAACACCCACACAAAACAACTGGGTGTCATACACTAAACTACTAAGATTTGCAAACAAACAGACTCTGAACTCATTCCAAACACCACAGACTCGTGCAGAAACATGTCTTGTTGCTAGGAGAGCCATGATAATTGAAAACAATGTGCTCTAAAATCAAATATTAATCAAAAGTGCGATATTCTCAGACTGGATGAAAATATCAACCAGTATAATTAAAGTGGAGTAACTGAACAATGTGATTCTGTTAAATCTGTCGACTCGCATGGCCCAAAATCTGTCCACACTGTAAATTGGGCTAAAAATCAGCCTCAACTGATGATCACAACCAGCATCAGGAATCAGGGTGATCGGTTTCAACTCGAACTCTACCTCGAGATCGTGAAGTGACTTTACCTGACAGCAGATAGTCGCCGGTGTTCAGATTCATGCCATGAAATGTGTAGATAACCTGAATTCCCTCTGAGAGCTTAAAGCGCTGGAAGGAAATAAAACAGTTCTTGTTTAAAAAAAAAAAATAATAATAAAATATATATAATAACAACGTCAAGTACATTCTCACCTGGATAGTTCGGATTTCGTATGCGGTTAAGAGAGGGTGAATGCTGGGAAGCTTTTGAACGATCTCAGCACGAATCACTAAAGGTAAAAGTGTCAGATGTGACAAGTGTTAGTTTTATTTAAATGTTCCTGGTTTACATTACATTTTGTCCAAAGCAAAAACACGGTTCATGTTTTGCATTTCAAGTTTTCCAAGATTGAACAAGATACTTGAAAAAAAAAAAAAATGTTAAGAACCAAACAACAATGGAGCCCACTGAAAAAAAAAAAAAAAAAAAAACACTGGAGACTCCTCAAAATATCTTCCCGTGTTTCACAGGGAAAGAGTTAAAGGACAGGTATGAAACGACCTGGGTGAACAAGTGAACTATTCCCTTGACACTACACAAGAAAGCAAACAATTTAATGTCATATTGTCTTACACGATCATGGAAAAAATAAAATATATAAATATTCCATCACTGCACCCTCCATGAATCGTTAAACTACGCCTACACTTACGGTTCAAGTATTTGAACTACTGTAAATGCAAGAAATTTAACATCTCGTGGCATCTTAAAGCGTCACGCAGCCTACAGATTTGACCACAGCACCTGTTTAGTGTTTGATTAGCGACGCATGTGTCACACGTACCGAAGTCAGACGTGCAGAACTGCTGCTGAGGGTGTTCTGGTAAACATCTGCAGCTCTCGGTCACCTGCTCGTTCAGCGCCACAGACAAGAAGAACAGCAGCGCTAGAGTCACCGCAGCAGACATGCTCATGCTTTCACAGCGCAACACTAAACTATCTTCAGCAGATACAGTTCTCTTCAGCTGCGTCCTGCGCCTGAAAAACCGCGTTTAAAGTGCGATTGCGTCACAGCTGCTCTGCGTGGGCTGCCCCAATTTATGGCGTTTGAAAAGAACCAAAAAAAAGGCTGGTTTCAAATTAGTAGGTAATTAGTAGGTAATTAGTAGGCTTGTAGGTAATTACCACACAGCAGCCATAGTTACTGCCAACTGTTTATGTTGTGTCATAAATAAGAGCTACAATCAAATGAATTATTAGGCTAGGCGAGGATGTTGATTTAGCACATTTCATAAATAATGGCAATTCAAAGTGTTTTATATAAGGAAAAATTAAAAATCGAAATAATTACAATACAAATTATTAAAATGTATCATTCATTATGATGATGTCTGAGATCTTCTGTAAATTGGCGCATTGTGTGTCAACAGACTGAGACAAACTACAGAATCATCTAAAATAAATTCTATTTCTGAACTTAGTACTTGCATTATTATACAGAGCCTATGCAACTTTTATATTGCATATATAATAATGTTGCATTTATTAAATAAATATTTTTTTGAACATATTTTGTCCAATTTAATTTGGGTGTTTCTTTGTCAATGTCTTAATGAGCAGGCAATCAATCAAATAATAAAAACAATGTAAACTTTTGAACAGGGTCATTTTTATAAACTCAACTATTATTTTCTCTTGTGGACTATATGTAAACATCATTTATGTGAAATGTCTTATTCAGGCCAGTACCAAATAAACAATAACATGCATAACATGCATTTTGTATAATAATTGAGGGATTATCCCTCTCCTAAAAATCATGTATGCTAGAATAAAGACATATAATAATCAAATAACTTACTAAAGTTGCATAAAACCTCCTTTCTGCATCTCTCTCTGGTCAGCAGCAGCTGTGTTGTCTGTGGCACGCTATTTACAGAAATCCTGTATTATTTCCTGGTGTATTGCAGTCAGGCTACAGCAAGGTTGCAGCAATACTAAAATAACTCAAAAGTACCAAGAACGCAAGATATATTACAGTATTTTACTGTAATGGATAAATGTTGTATTGTACTGTAGGTTTTTACAGTAGTGTGCTGCTAAATCTACAGCGATTTCTAACAGTGTATGTCTGAGATCTTCTGTAAATTGGCACATTAACCCATGACTAAAAATCACACATAACCAGAGAAATAATCCGAGATGTCAGTGAAATGGAAATTTTATTTGCATCATTATAAAGACCCTGTGCAACTTTTATGTCACAGAGAAACTTACAAATACATCTCTCAAATGTTTTATGTAACAAGAAAGATCAAAACTCATTGAGGAAATTGATTCATATACTGACAAATGACTGGTTGATGGGATGTTACATATTTGTTCAGTTTAATTGAGTGTTTCTTTGTCGATGTGTTAAAGAGCAGACATTCAATCAAAGAATAAAAATCATCAATGTAAAATTAAAGTGACTGAAGACTTGTTCTCCAACAAAACAGAAAAAAAAACATCTCCACAATTCTTTTGTCATTTCACAGCAAAACTAATCATTTGAGCTAATCTCATATTTACTGTATCTAAATCTCACAATATTTACTTGAAATATTCAGTCTGTTGAAAACATTTGCTCACTCTGACACAGAACAATGCTTTTTAATATGACACACTAGAGTTGATGACTGAGTGAAACTCTTTCCACACTGAGTACAGTGATACGGCTTCTCTCCAGTATGAACTCGCTCATGTATTCTCAGGCTTCCAGACTCAGTGAAACTCTTGTCACAATATGAGCACTTGTAAGGTTTTTCTCCAGTGTGAATTTTTTGGTGACGTTTCAGATCACCAGCTGCAGTAAAGCTCTTCCCACACTCACAACACACATGTTCTCTCACTTCATTATGTGTTTTCTGGTGCAGTTTACAGTTAGCCAGCCTTGAAAAACTCTTTCCACAGAAAGAACACGCATAAGGTTTCTCATCTGAATGAACTGTCAGGTGTCTTTTTAGATGTGATGAAGAAATAAACTTTTTATCACACTGATCACAGCTAAATGGCTTCTCTCCAGTATGAACTCGCTCATGTGATTTCAGGTTTCCAGACACAGTGAAACTCTTGTCACAATATGAGCACTTGTAAGGTTTTTCTCCAGTATGAATCCTTTGGTGCTGTTTCAGATCACCAGCTGCAGTAAAGCTCTTCCCACACTCAAAGCACATGTGTTCTCTCACTTCATCATGTGTTTTCTGGTGCTGTTTACAGTGAGCCAACCTTGAAAAACTCTTTCCACAGAAAGAACACACATGAGGTTTCTCATCTGAATGAACTATCAGGTGACTTTTTAGATGTGATGAAGAAATAAACTTTTTATCACACTGATCACAGCTAAAAGGCTTTTCTCCAGAGTGAATGAGAAGATGATAACTGAGATTTGATGCATCAGTAAAACTCTTTCCACACTGAGGGCATGTGTACGGTTTCTCTCCAGTGTGGACTCTCATGTGCTTCTTAAGGTTTCCTTTGAGTCTGAAACTCTTTCCACACTGTGAGCAGGTGTGCAGCTGTTTGGCTTTTTTTCTTGAAGTTTTGATTTTACAATGTTCCTCCTCCACTTCATTCACCTCATGTCTTTGCTGTTTTACTTTTATCCAGCCTAAAATAAACAAATGATGTGGTTAAAATCAGTGAACCTGATTTAATAAAAGAAACAAAAAAAGGGCAAATATTTATCTGAGTATCAATTATCAGATCATTGAAGTGCTAAAGGTTACTTCTGTCATTCCTGTTAATAAAATTAAAGTGTGGCTATGGCTTTAATGTTTCTCAGCAGTCAGTAATGAAGAATCAAGAATGGACACCGACCTGTTTGTTCCTCAGTATCTTCTTGTTTTATTCTGGATGGTTCTGGATCACTCATGTCTTCAATCTCCTCTTTAATAAACTCCATCTTTAGTATGTCACAGATTTCAGCTGCTGCACCTGGAGTTTGTACCTGTATGATGTAAGATGATGTGAATATTCCTCACCTTTTTAACCCAGTTAAAGCACAAACCCCGCCCACCACAGATTCAGAAGATTTCATTGGTCGTGTCAATCACAGTGATCTCCTACACAACACTGAAACAAATCCAGTACAAACCTTTAACATTAGTATAGGATTATTTTGTGTCAAAGCAACCAAATTTCCAAAACTTCCCCAAATCCAAATTTTGGTTTTGTTCATATTTTTAATTATGAGAAAAAATAAAAATAAAAATAAAATAAAATGTAATGGATATTGGTTGAATATTTACTGAGTAATGCACTATTTTGTAGAGGGGAGTCAAAACAACCATTTTCATCTGGAACTTGAAGCCAAATTACAGGGTTAAAAATTACCTTAGAAAGATGGCAGAATCATTATTTTATTCCAGCACAGAGTTTGGTAATTCTAGAAATGCATCTCGTTTTCTTTTCTATCAAAACAAATGAACCATGAAACAGGCCTGCAAACTTCAGGAGAAAAAAAAAAACTTTTTGAAGCATCACCATTGGCATTTAAAAATACAATAATAATGCTGCAATCTTTCTAAAGACATTTTTTCTCCATTTCATAATTTAGGTCCTTTACGAAATATTGGATTACCCACTAAAATATCCATCCGTGACATTTAATATTTTGTCCTTCTGCTTAATTCATGTATTTCTTCCTTCAGAAAGAGCTGTAAACTGAATCCATTAAGTCAAAAATTTTGTTGGCAGCTGACTGAGTGATTGAGTTGATTAATGAAATCAGTGGCTTGCACTTAACTAGTTCAGGGGAAAAAACACCTTTTGACAAAACCAAGACAGTCTGAATGAAAATGCTAATTTATTTCAATGTCAGAAACATGATAAGTGCAGGTATGGTGTCTGTCTTGAATAGTATTTTTAATCAAGTTTAACCTGAGGGGTAAAAGATTACAAACACATCAATAGGTGATTATCACATAAAGTGATGATCCTGTAGTTTGTCTCAGTCTGTTGACACACAATGAAATGTGTTAATGTGCCAATTTACAGAAGATCTCAGACATCATCATAATGAATGAGGAGAAAACAGCAGCAGCAGCTCGTTACGACTCTGTTTCTGTCAGACTATTGTTTCAGTAATTGTCAGTTACACTGTTTTGTTCGTTGTTGTTTTGTTCATGTGTGCAGAAACGCTGCAATTACTTTGACAATATAAATGTACAAATATTTGTCATAAGGTAACTTGGTGAATTGATAGACTCTGCTCATTTTGACAATTTTGGATAAACATTAAGTAGTTAAAATCATTTTAAGCTGGATAAATGTGAAAACTGATTGAGAATCCTGATTTAACAGCAGAAAACAACAGATCGGTTATCAGATATTTGATGTGCCAAAGCTTAGTTCTGTTAAAGGTTAAATTCTCTCATAAAGTCCAGTGATGTTAAAAATTTTACACCAACAGCCTTCGTTGTTTCATAGTCCTTGTTATTAAGAATTGATTTAAGAGATAAAGATGATACTCCAGATCAGGGGCGTCGCTAGACATAAACTCGACTGGGGCACAGGACCCTCATATCACATTTCTTTCTTGAAATCCAGTTGTGTGCCATAAGTTTACAACACAATGAACTATATAAACTTGTGTAACCCATTATTCCTTCACTGCAAGCACTAGGGAAAGTAGCTGTAAAACTAGCTGTGTTTTATCTAACTTTATAAATGCAGAAGTGCTGCTTCTGTAAACTATCTAGCTAACATAACTGGTGTAAATTTAAACTGCATGTTTGAAACTCACTCAAAACAAGCCAAACTTGGGTAGGCCTCGTCCTTTTAGTCACTAGGTAACATTGTTGCCAAGTCCGCGGTTTTCCTGCAGAATCGGGCTACATTAACACTGTTGCCGTGAGTTGAAGCGACACCAATAATGTGATATTTAGCCCCTAAAATACGAATTAAGCCGTATCGTCAGCCAGTCGTTTCCCATCATGCTTTTGATCAGCACAATTAGACACGTGTTTTAGCACACGTCCGCATGACATCAGAACAAGTTGGACGTAACTCGGATACTTTTCTAACCGGCATGCACCTGTGATTGGTTCTGCACAGATTTTGCTCATCTCAAACAAGCCTAATGCTCCGTGCACTCGTCTCACTGAATATGAGCAAAGACAGGACTGTTTGCATTAGGCTATGCATACAACTATAGCAAAAATCATATTAAACTAGTAAAACCGTCTGTAGCAACTGCAATTAAACAAATATAATAGACGTTCAATAGCTTGAAATAACAGCTAGCCAGCTTATTACCGTACAAATAAGAAGACCACAGGACAGTATAGAACAAAAACCTCTTGTGCTTATAGTTCTCAATAGGGTGAAAGCACATTTTTAAAGTCAAAATTTAGAGTTTAAAAAACGTTGGCCTGACAATAATGCAGCTACATTAGGAGTGCACAATACTGACAAAATTATATTTGCTGTTGTGCGGGTTAGGGCTTGTTGTGGACCACAAACGCATAAAGACTTACAGATATTCTATGAGGTGGTCAGTTCACAGCACAGATTGATATTAGCCTACTTTAAGACTAAAGATATTTAATTAAATATTATAAAGTGCACTTTTCATAAGGGTTTGTTTCTGCTGTAATAGTTTGGATGAAACCTCTGCTAAATGAATAGGATTTTTTTCCCTTCTTTTTCATAAGAATAGGCTTGTAGCGTACTATTAGGATATTTTGGTCAGTAAAGTATTTGCCGTTTTGCCTTTAATGAAACAAGCATAAATTAATTGAAATTGATTTAGGATTCATGTTTTTTCCAAAATATGATGTTTGTTGTCGCTCACCTGACTCAGTAGCGCCCCTCTACGCAGCGTATGCACCGCATTTAACTATAACAACCCTGTAATGCAGTTCTAAAATAATCGCTTTCTGCATCGTGCAAACAAGCTAATATTTCCCGCCGTCTGATGTAGCTGTGGAACGAACCTTAAACGTTGCGGTTTATTGCGGTTTTTTTTTTTTTTTTTTTTAAATAGACTGCCCTTTTTAACTCAATGCTCAGAATAGAGGAGTGAAAAGCAATACTAGGTGAATGAATTTTACATAACTACCACTAAAAAGCCTAATTTACAGTACATAAACATGCTTACATTTCCCATTAAATACAGACACTTCTACATGCAAAATGGTTTAATGGTTGAGTGCAAATCTCCATGAAAACAGTGTTCTGGATGTGATGACTGCAAAGCAAAGCAAATTCACTTCAAAATGTTCCAAGAATTCAATGCATGGAGAATAAAAGGCAAAAACTGTACACTGATGAATGGCTGATGCACTTGTTCTTCCAGGCGTCATTTAAGCACTTTTGTGGTTCCTTAAGAACTTGTGCCATGTGCAGAAGCCGGCCTCGCCTGGCAGGCAAATAGACTGAAGAGCCGCTTCATCGTTGAGAAAGAGGGAATCGTTGTGTCTTACCAGACATTTTTTCTGAAGAATCTCGATCAAACAGGACGCTCCAAAACAGGGCGAGATCTGTAGAGGTCACAGTTCGAGAGATCAGTTCACACAAACGGTTTTACTATAAAAACTACAATAAGTTTTAAAAGTCAGAGGCTAAAACAAGGGCTGCAAATACAAAATTACAAAACACTTTTTTGATGCTTCTGGAAGCTTTAAGCTTATTTGGGTTGTAAGGTCTGCAGAGTGTGGTCCTTCTCTACCAAGCAAGTTCAGGTCATAAGAATATGCACACATTAAACACCTTTTTAAAGGTTTTTGAAAGTAATCTGAGCCTGGGTTTGACATTCAAACTGGTAGAAAATTTAGTTGCGCAAAAACTAAAGCCACTGGATTTCAACAGCACTGAACTAATGCAGACTATGGCAACTTCTTGTAAACGTATTGTGTGGATTACCTCACAGCCGCAGCCCATCCAATACATGTTGAGGTACCGCTCTTGAACAGAGGAGAGGTTGTTCCAAGGCTCCACACGGTCACATGATTCAACAAACGCCACGTCATCATGGACATGTCCTTAGGTGGGGGAAAGAAAAAAAAAACTGGGTGTCATACACTAAACTACTAAGATTTGCAAACAAACAGACTCTGAACTCATTCCAAACACCACAGACTCGTGCAGAAACAGGTCTTGTTGCTAGGAGAGCCATGATAATTAAACAATGTGCTCTAAAATCAAATATTATCAAAAGTGCGATATTCTCAGACTGGATGAAAATATCAACCAGTATAATTAAAGTGGAGTAACTGAACAATGTGATTCTGTTAAATCTGTCGACTCGCATGGCCCAAAATCTGTCCACACTGTAAATTGGGCTAAAAATCAGCCTCAACTGATGATCACAACCAGCATCAGGAATCAGGGTGATCGGTTTCAACTCAAACTCTGCCTCGAGATCGTGAAGTGACTTTACCTGACAGCAGATAGTCGCCGGTGTTCAGATTCATGCCATGAAATGTGTAGACGACCTGAATTCCCTTTGAGAGCTTAAAGCGCTGGAAGGAAATAAAACAGTTCTTGTTTAAAAAAATAAAAATAATAATAAAATATATATAATAACAACGTCAAGTACATTCTCACCTGGATAGTTCGGATTTCGTATGCGGTTAAGAGAGGGTGAATGCTGGGAAGCTTTTGAACGATCTCAGCTCGAATCACTAAAGGTAAAAGTGTCAGATGTGACAAGTGTTAGTTTTATTTAAATGTTCCTGGTTTACATTACATTTTGTCCAAAGCAAAAACACGGTTCATGTTTTGCATTTCAAGTTTTCCAAGATTGAACAAGATACTTGAAAAAAAAAATGTTAAGAACCAAACAACAATGGAGCCCACTGAAAAAAAAAAAAAAAAAAAAAAAAAAACACACTGGAGACTCCTCAAAATATCTTCCTGTGTTTCACAGGGAAAGAGTTAAAGGACAGGTATGAAACGACCTGGGTGAACAAGTGAACTATTCCCTTGACACTACACAAGACAGCAAACAATTTAATGTCATATTGTCTTACACGATCATGGAAAAAATAAAATATATATATATAAATACTCCATCACTGCACCCTCCATGAATCGTTAAACTACGCCTACACTTACGGTTCAAGTATTTGAACTACTGTAAATGCAAGAAATTTAACATCTCGTGGCATCTTAAAGCGTCACGCAGCCTACAGATTTGACCACAGCACCTGTTTAGTGTTTGATTAGCGACGCATGTGTCACACGTACCGAAGTCAGACGTGCAGAACTGCTGCTGAGGGTGTTCTGGTAAACATCTGCAGCTCTCGGTCACCTGCTCGTTCAGCGCCACAGACAAGAAGAACAGCAGCGCTAGAGTCACCGCAGCAGACATGCTCATGCTTTCACAGCGCAACACTAAACTATCTTCAGCAGATACAGTTCTCTTCAGCTGCGTCCTGCGCCTGAAAAACCGCGTTTAAAGTGCGATTGCGTCACAGCTGCTCTGCGTGGGCTGCCCCAATTTATGGCGTTTGAAAAGAACCAACAACAACCAAAAAAATGCTGGTTTCAAATTAGTAGGTAATTAGTAGGTAATTAGTAGGCTTGTAGGTAATTACCACACAGGAGCCATAGTTACTGCTAACTGTTTATGTTGTGTCATAAATAAGAGCTACCAAATCAATTATTAGGCTAGGCAAGGATGTTGATTTAGCACATTTCATAAATAATGGCAATTCCAAGTGTTTTATATAAGGAACAATTAAAAATCTAAATAATTACAATACAAATTATTAAAATGTATCATTCATTATGGCTCATTGTGTGTCAACAGACTGAGACAAACTACAGAATCATCTAAAATAAATTATATTTCTGAACTTAGTACTTGCATTATTATACAGAGCCTATGCAACTTTTATATTGCATATATAATAATGTTGCATTTATTAAATAAATATTTTTTTGAACATATTTTGTCCAATTTAATTTGGGTGTTTCTTTGTCAATGTCTTAATGAGCAGACAATCAATCAAATAATAAAAACAATGTAAACTTTTGAACAGGGTCATTTTTATAAACTCAACTATTATTTTCTCTTGTGGACTATATGTAAACATCATTTATGTGAAATGTCTTATTCAGGCCAGTATAAAATAAACAATAACATGCATAACATGCATTTTGTATAATAATTGAGGGATTATCCCTCTCCTAAAAATCATGTATGCTAGAATAAAGACATAATAATCAAATTAACTTACTAAAGCTGCATAAAACCTCCTTTCTGCATCTCTCTCTGGTCAGCAGCAGCTGTGTTGTCTGTGGCACGCTATTTACAGAAATCCTGTATTATTTCCTGGTGTATTGCAGTCAGGCTACAGCAAGGTTGCAGCAATACTAAAATAACTCAAAAGTACCAAGAACGCAAGATATATTACAGTATTTTACTGTAATGGATAAATGTTGTATTGTACTGTAGGTTTTTACAGTAGTGTGCTGCTAAATCTACAGCGATTTCTAACAGTGTATGTCTGAGATCTTCTGTAAATTGGCACATTAACCCATGACTAAAAATCACACATAACCAGAGAAATAATCCGAGATGTCAGTGAAATGGAAATTTTATTTGCATCATTATAAAGACCCTGTGCAACTTTTATGTCACAGAGAAACTTACAAATACATCTCTCAAATGTTTTATGTAACAAGAAAGATCAAAACTCATTGAGGAAATTGATTCATATACTGACAAATGACTGGTTGATGGGATTTGTTACATATTTGTTCAGTTTAATTGAGTGTTTCTTTGTCGATGTGTTAAAGAGCAGACATTCAATCAAAGAATAAAAATCATCAATGTAAAATTAAAGTGACTGAAGACTTGTTCTCCAACAAAACAGAAAAAAAAACCATCTCCACAATTCTTTTGTCATTTCACAGCAAAACTAATCATTTGAGCTAATCTCATATTTACTGTATCTAAATCTCACAATATTTACTTGAAATATTCAGTCTGTTGAAAACATTTGCTCACTCTGACACAGAACAATGCTTTTTAATATGAGACACTAGAGTTGATGACTGAGTGAAACTCTTTCCACACTGAGTACAGTGATACGGCTTCTCTCCAGTATGAACTCGCTCATGTGATTTCAGGTTTCCAGACTCAGTGAAACTCTTGTCACAATATGAGCACTTGTAAGGTTTTTCTCCAGTATGAATCCTTTGGTGCTGTTTCAGATCACCAGCTGCAGTAAAGCTCTTCCCACACTCAAAGCACATGTGTTCTCTCACTTCATCATGTGTTTTCTGGTGCTGTTTACATTGATTCAGCCTTGAAAAACTCTTTCCACAGAAAGAACACACATGAGGTTTCTCATCTGAATGAACTATCAGGTGACTTTTTAGATGTGATGAAGAAATAAACTTTTTATCACACTGATCACAGCTAAAAGGCTTTTCTCCAGAGTGAATGAGAAGATGATAACTGAGACCTGATGCATCAGTAAAACTCTTTCCACACTGAGTACAGTGATACGGTTTCTCTCCAGTGTGGATTCTCATGTGCTTCTTAAGGTTTCCTTTGAGTCTGAAACTCTTTCCACACTGTGAGCAGGTGTGCAGCTGTTTTGCTTTTTTTCTTGAAGTTTTGATTTTACAATGTACCTCCTCCACTTCATTCACCTCACGTCTTTGCTGTTTTACTTTTATCCAGCCTAAAATAAACAAATGATGTGGTTAAAATCAGTGAACCTGATTTAATAAAAGAAACAAAAAAAGGGCACATATTTATCTGAGTATCAATTATCAGATCATTGAAGTGCTAAAGGTTACTTCTGTCATTCCTGTTAATAAAATTAAAGTGTGGCTATGGCTTTAATGTTTCTCGGCAGTCAACAATGAAAAATCAAGAATGGACACCAACCTGTTTGTTCCTCAGTATCTTCTTGTTTTATTCTGGATGGTTCTGGATCACTCATGTCTTCAATCTCCTCTTTAATAAACTCCATCTTTAGTATGTCACAGATTTCAGCTGCTGCACCTGGAGTTTGTACCTGTATGATGTAAGATGATGTGAATATTCCTCACCTTTTTAACCCAGTTAAAGCACAAACCCCGCCCACCACAGATTCAGAAGATTTCATTGGTCGTGTCAATCACAGTGATCTCCTACACAACACTGAAACAAATCCAGTACAAACCTTTAACATTAGTATAGGATTATTTTGTGTCAAAGCAACCAAATTTCCAAAACTTCCCCAAATCCAAATTTTGGTTTTGTTCATATTTTTAATTATGAGAAAAAAAATAAATAAAAATAAAATAAAATGTAATGGATATTGGTTGAATATTTACTGAGTAATGCACTATTTTGTAGAGGGGAGTCAAAACAACCATTTTCATCTGGAACTTGGAGCCAAATTACAGGGTTAAAAATTACCTTAGAAAGATGGCAGAATCGTTATTTTATTCCAGCACAGAGTTTGGTAATTCTAGAAATGCATCTCGTTTTCTTTTCTATCAAAACAAATGAACCATGAAACAGGCCTGCAAACTTCAGGAGAAAAAAAAAAACTTTTTGAAGCATCACCATTGGCATTTAATGCAACAAGCATTGCTAAACTGAACTGATTTTACTAGTGGACCTATCAATCTCTGTGTAAAAATACAATAATAATGCTGCAATCTTTCTAAAGACATTTTTTCACCATTTCATCATTTAGGTCCTTTACGAAATATTGGATTACCCACTAAAATATCCATCCATGACATTTAATGTTTTGTCCTTCTGCTTAATTCATGTATTTCTTCCATCAGAAAGAGCTGTAAACTGAATCCATTAAGTCAAAAATTTTGTTGGCAGCTGACTGAGTGATTGAGTTGATTAATGAAATCAGTGGCTTGCACTTAACTAGTTCAGGGTGTGTATATTTCATTCAGACAGTCTGAATGAAAATGCTAATTTATTTAAATGTCAGAAACATGATAAGTGCAGGTATGGTGTCTGTCTTGAATAGTATTTTTAATCAAGTTTAACCTGAGGGGTAAAAGATTAAAAACACACATCAATAGGTGATTATCACATAAAGTGATGATCCTGTAGTTTGTCTCAGTCTGTTGACACACAATGAAATGTGTTAATGTGCCAATTTACAGAAGATCTCAGACATCATCATAATGAATGAGGTGAAAACAGCAGCAGCAGCTCGTTACGACTCTGTTTCTGTCAGACTATTGTTTCAGTAATTGTCAGTTACACTGTTTTGTTCGTTGTGGTTGTGTACATGTGTGCAGAAACGCTGCAATTACTTTTACAATGTAAAGTGTAACGGGTGGAAGAATCACACGACAGAGTGAATGCAATAAATGCCCCGAAGGGTGCGTTTATTGAGTGGCGTGCCGTAGAATTCGGGTGCTGTGTCTTCGTGCTCCAGGATCAACTTCTTTTCAGTGCTCCGAGTCCGTTAGTGTCCGGTGCAGGTGCAGGTGCAGGTGCAGGTGCAGGTGCAGGTGCAGGTGCAGGTGCAGGTGCAGGTGCAGGTGCAGGTGCAGGTGCAGGTGCAGGTGCAGGTGCAGGTGCAGGTGCAGGTGCAGGTGCTTCGGGCTGGCCGGCTAAACGCTGCTCGCTGGGGAGGTAAGGAGAGAAAAGTAAGTGATGTTTCACTGGAGTCATGTCTCACCCAAATGTGCCTCTTGGCGGCTTATATATCTGCCTCGTGATGAGGTTCAGGTGTGGCCGGCCAGCCCGCGTTAATGGTGTGCAGGTGCTTCTCCTCTGTTTCCAGGGCGACGCTGATGAGGTCCCGGGACACGCGTCACAAAAAATAAAAATCTAAATAATTACAATACAAATTATTAAAATATATTCAAACTCTTTAGAATAAAAAAGAGGATTCAGTGGAATCAGTTATATAGCACAGTGCTCATGTTCCTTATGATCTGTTAGATTTATATTCAGTGAGCACATCTGCAATGTAAGCCATTGAGTGATTTATAAACACATTACAGTTTGCTTTAATTTTCATTTTTATTTATAATAAACACCTCGCTGAGACCTGTTTTTGTCAAAACTCTACTGTTTTTGTTCAGTTAGTCACATATCATATTTTAATTGCATGTGCATTTTATTTTATTTAAACCTCTTTTAAGTTTAAAGTGAATCCATAATTGAGATTTAAATCTGAGTTTAATGGAATGGTGCAACAGGACTAAAGCTAATCATAAATATAACTTAAATCCAGGATCAAAATGATGGGTTAAATGTAAACCTGCTTATTTTAAAACAAGGTTTAAAGTTTGGTGCAACAGAATTATTAGATAAACCTTGATTTAATCTAGATTTAAGATTAATCCTGTAAACAATTTCAGTACCTCGCAGAGCAGTTTTGGAGTCGTTGGCGTAAGGAGTATCTATCCAACATTGCCACCAGACAGCGCTGGCACACAGCAAAGAGAAACCTGCAAGTAGGAGACATTGTCATGGAAAAGACTGATGGTCTGCCTAGAAATGAGTGGCGGCTAGCCAGAGTTACAGAGACTACTACAGATAAAGATGGGCTTGTGAGAAGAGTCAAGGTATGCCTTGGTGACCGAAATCTGGAAAGGGATGGTCGTCGCCTCAACAAGCTGTCTGTCATTGAGCGCCCAATCCAGAAACTGATCCTGTTGCTAGAGACCGTCTAGCTGCTACCAAGAGCAACCAAGTGTATCCTTTTCTTCATATTACTTAAATTCTAGAATCAATTTGCCTTAGTATGGACACTTTACATCCGTTTCTTAAAGTTAAAAGTCATTTTCATTTGAAAATCATTTGTGATTTATATTCCTTAATGTCATACAATTCACTCATGTTTTGGTGGGAGTGTAAATGACCATTAAATCCCCCAATCATTGAAGTGGGTCGACACCTTTACTTCCAGCCATAGAGGGCGGTGTTGCCGTGGAGTAGTCAAGAAGGGACTTTATTGTTAGATTGATCCAGGAGTGTCTGCATTTCTTGCCTCACACATGCTTTTGTTTTGAAATCTGGAGGAGGAGGTGCAGCGGCGCTGTTTGTGTGTTGGCGCACTTTTTCGTACATGAAGCGTCATTCGGATTAAGGTTACCAGAGAAGAGGTTCATTTTGGGGTACACAGTTATAAGTTTAAAAGGTTTCTCCCTATCTCTTAGCTCCTGGCTGATGAAGGGCACAAGGTACCGTTTTGATTTCATGCTGTGTGGTCAACTTTGAAAGTCTTTGAAGTGTTTATTTTAACGATCTCCTCTGAAGTTATTAACTAATGTCTAGCGAGTCGTTAGCATATATGAAAGTTTCGAACATCAGTGATGACCATTAATTTGCTAATGTTGTAATTCAGAGAATGTAATTCATTGTTACTGTCTTAAGCAGAACACAGTGTACTATTGCCCTGTCAATGTTATAGTTTCTCTTGGTTTGCACTCCAGATATATTGTTTACAGTAAATCAGGTCTTTATTTGGTTATTTTATGTTTTTCTCTCTAAATTGAGATCGTCAGTTATCAAAATTAATTCATAGTTAACTCAGGTGTTTCATTTAGTTCTCATTGCACTCTAAAAGGAGATTGTTGTCATTTATAAAATCATATAGGTCATACAGGCAGCACTTCGAAAGAAGTTTGTCAGTTGTTAAACTCATTTCTGATAGGTGCTTTATCTGCATTAAATATTGTTACTGTAAGTGTTAAAATAATTCATTTTATTCAGCCTAGGTTATTAATTTTGCCTGTATACGAAACGTGATTTATTGTGTGGGCCGATTAGATTGCAAATGTGTATTCATTAATTCATAGGCTTGTTATGGACATTTATATACAATTTGCAAGCAGATGTCTAATTTTGTTTGTTTGTTTTTATTCAGCTCTTACGGTGTATTTTGAAGATTAAATCCTTTATAAACATTAGTTCCTGAGAGTAAAGTGCATCTGTTCAGCTGGGAATGCTACAGTAAGAGCTTTACCTTACTCTTGAGAGTAAGCGCTTTACCCAGAAAAACAGCAGCTTCACCTCATCAGTCCTGCCACACATCTGTGGCACTCCTTTAAAGAAAATGGATGTGTCTGAAAATAAAGAACCCGACCAGCAGGTGGAGGCCCCTCATAATGGAACGGAAGAGGAGGAGCTTCACCGGTCTGATCGACAACGGAAACCTACGGAGAAGATGCGTGCATATAAAAAGGAGGAGGCCCTTAAAAAGGAGAAAAGACTGATTCAGCTGTACGAACAATGGAAGGACCTGGCTCGCAACACAAGGGAAGAGTTAAAAACAGACGTTAGTGAGAGCCAACTGGTAGTGCTTATTAATACACTTGAGAAGGGAAGGGATGATGTCATGCATGTCTACCTGGAAATCAGAGATTACATCGCTCCATCCAGTGACACTAGACGCAGAATTGATACTTGCGAAGCTGTGACAAAAGATATTTCGAAGATCATTTTTGACAGAATAGCATGCCTTGAGGATTTTGACCAAGAAAATGTAAAAAACAGCCTTCGCGAGTTACTCCATCACGATTATGGTCGCTCTGTCTATGGATCCACCATCTCACGCCTCACATCATCAAGGTCTACAGTTATGTCCATTGCAGCCAAGCGGGCCGATGCAGTAGCTGAATTAGCAGCCAAAGAAGTGGAATACTCGATGATGCAAGAGATCGAAGCTCGGAAGTGTGAACTGGAAAAACTAAAGGCAGAGAAGGATCTAAAAGCAGCTAGGGCCAGACTGCAGGCCTATGATCAAGAAATGGCACAGGAAATCAGCATTCATTCTTCAGACTCGAATAGAAAGGAACAGCAGGATCCAAACATAACTGCACAACAGCATGTGGTTCCATTTCCCATCCAATGTCCTACTAACATCACAGCAACATCCACACCTCCAAAATCGGATATATCTTATCTTGCCCAAGCTGTCCAAGATAGCATAGCTCTGAACAGGCTGCCTACAACAGAACCGTCTGTGTTCAATGGTGATCCTATCCAGTTCATTGAGTGGAAGGCTGCATTTGTGTCGCTCATTGATGGAAAGGCCATTTCTTCTGCTGACAAGCTGCACTATTTAAAAAGGTATGTTGGTGGGCCAGCTCGTAAGTCTCTTGATGGTATTTTCTACAGGAATGACGAGGAGGCTTATAATGATGCATGGAACAAGCTGAACCAACGTTATGGGCAGCCATTTGTCATTCAGAAGGCTTTCAGGGAAAAACTAGCCAAATGGCCTAAGATTCAGCCTAGGGATGCTGAAGGTTTCAGAGAATTCTCTGACTTCTTGAATGCATGTCATCAAGCTGTGCCTCATGTCAAAGGGCTTGAAATACTTGATGATTGTGATGAAAATCAGAAACTTGTACACAAATTACCAGATTGGGCAGCAGCACGGTGGAACCGTCAGGTCACACAGACACTGATTGAGACTCGTGACTTTCCAAAGTTTATAGATTTTGTGACCTTCATGTCAATGGAAGCAGAGATTACTTGTAATCCTGTCACCTCCTTTAGCGCTCTTCGTGCCACTGACCCCACTTCGGAAAAACCGTACCTTAAGGACAGTAAAAGGAACAGGGCTAACGTCTTTCACATTCAAACAGCTATGGAAAATAAACAAAATTATGAAAATGAACAAAGGCCCACTAAAGGAAATACCAAAATGTGTTTCTTCTGCAAGGACAACAAGCATAAGATTGACAACTGTCCTAAATTTGTAGCAAAACCATTAGAAGAGAAACGGAAATATGTGAAGGAGAACAAACTCTGCTATGGTTGCATGAAACCAGGCCACAGCGCAAAAGACTGCCGTCACCGTCTATCCTGTGACGCTTGTAGAGGTAGACATCCAATGTGTCTACATGATGAAAACTACACAAAGAAGGTCAACTCTGCTCCAGTCTCAAGCCAAGGTGACACAGAGACAACTACTGCTACGTCTCACAAAGTAGAGAATGATGAGCCATCCACCAATACTTCAATGATCGTGCCAGTGTGGGTGTCAACCAAGAGAAATCCAGGCTCTGAAAAACTTGTTTATGCTCTGCTTGACACCCAGAGTGATACTGTGTTTGTCGACCGAGAGCTGAGCGAAAAGTTACAAGCTGACTCCTGTCCTGTGAGACTGAAGTTGACAACCATGACCGCAAAGGATGTTGTCATGCCAAGTGAAAGGGTTTCAGGTCTCAAAGTAAGAGGCTACAGTTCCTCCGTTGTCCTCAACCTGCCCCCTGCCTACACTAAGGACTCCATTCCAGTGAACCGTACTCACATCCCTACTTGTGACACAGCACGGCACTGGAAGCATCTCTCTACAATAGTGGACAAAATTCCACCTCTGCAGGATTGTGAGGTTGGTCTTCTGATAGGCTACAGCTGTCCAAAGGCTTTGGCACCAAAACAGGTGATTTTAGGAGGAGACGATGAACCTTATGCAGTCCATACAGACCTAGGATGGAGTATTGTTGGTCGCCTGTCTTCACCCCATGAATTACAAAGCTTCAACACCATCTGTCATAGAGTCAGCATTAAAGAGCTCCCTCCAGTGACCCCAGCAGATGTTATTAAAGTTTTGGAATCTGACTTCAAAGATGATGGTGAAAATAATAAAACTGTGTCACAGGATGACATCCTCTTCTTGACTAAACTGCAGCAAGGCATAAGAAAGAATGACCACGGGCATTACGAGATGCCTCTTCCATTCAAAAGGAGACCTCATTTGCTTAACAATAAGCAGCTTACCATGGTAAGGCTCAATCATCTTAAAAGGAAATTGTTGAAAGATGAAAGGTACAAAGAACACTATGTGAGGTTTATGGAAGAGGTCATTGAAAAAGGTGATGCAGAAGAAGTGCATGATGAAGGAAAGGATGGAGAGAAGTGGTACATCCCTCATCATGGGGTGTATCACCCTAAGAAGCCAGACAAGCTCCGTGTTGTCTTCGACTGCTCCGCCAAGTACCAGGGAACCAGCCTCAATGACCACTTGCTCCAAGGCCCAGATTTAATGAATAATCTGACTGGTGTTCTTGTAAGATTCAGACAACATCCCGTGGCCCTTATGTGCGATGTTGAAAAGATGTTTCACCAATTTCATGTGGAAGAAGCAGATCGAAACTACCTCCGTTTTCTCTGGTGGAAAAATGGAGACTTCGCTTTACACCCACAAGAGTACCGCATGAAAGTCCATCTTTTTGGTGCAACCTCGTCACCTGGATGCGCCAACTATGGTCTGAAACATCTCGCCAAGGAGAATGAGGCTATGTATCCTCTTGGCTCCAAATTCATCACAACAGACTTTTATGTAGACGACGGTGTCACTAGTGTAGCCAGTACAGAAGAAGCTATCCAGGTAGCAAGAGAAGCTCGTCAACTGTGTGCCTCAGGTGGTCTTAGACTGCACAAATTTATTTCAAATGACAGAGTTGTCCTGGATAGCATTCCAATTTCTGAACGAGCTATTGAAGTAAAGGCGCTTGACCTCAACTTCGATGACACACATTTAGAGAGAGCTTTAGGGGTCCACTGGCACATTGATTCTGACAACTTCAGGTTCTCTGTTGACCTCAAAACCAGCCAGCAACACGCCGTGGCATACTATCCACAGTTGCGTCTTTGTATGATCCACTGGGCTTTATTGCTCCTTTCTTGCTAAGTGGAAAATTAGTGCTTCAGGAAATGTGCAGAAACGGAACAGGCTGGGACGACCCCCTCCCTAAAGAATTGCAGTCAAACTGGGAACATTGGAAAGCTGATCTTGTGAACTTGGAAAAGATCAGCATACCCCGCTGCTATGTGCCTAAAAACTTTGGAAAGGTCATCAAAAGAGAACTTCATCACTTCTCTGATGCGAGCAACAGTGGATATGGCCAGTGTACCTATTTGAGACTCACAAACAAAGAAGGAAACATCCATTGTGCCCTTGTCATCGGTAAATCCAGAGTCGCTCCCATTAAGGTCCAGACTATTCCCAGGCTTGAACTGACAGCTGCTGTCATCTCAGTCGCCATGAGCAATATGCTTAAACAGGAGCTGGAATATGCGGACATAGAAGAGCATTTCTGGACCGACTCCCAAGTGGTTTTGGGATACATTAATGACGAAGCACGTCGTTTTCACACATTTGTGGCGAACAGAGTGCAAAAGATACATCTCTGCACTACTCCTCAACAGTGGAGATATGTTCCCACTAATGAAAACCCTGCTGACCATGCGTCAAGAGGTTTAAACGCTGGTGAGATTCTGGCATCTAATTGGTTGACAGGGCCAGGATTCTTATGGAAGAAGGATATACCTCCTGTTGCAGATATTGACACAGCACTAACGATTGGAGATCCTGAAGTGAGAAAAGCTCAGACACTGAGTGCACAAACAACAGAAGTCAGCCTCTCAGACCGCTTGTCAAAGCTGTCTTCTTGGTCTGGAGCTGTCCAAGCTGTGGCTCGGCTCATTCGCCGAGCCAAAGGCGACAAGTCCAGCAGTCACAGTTCAGTAGCTGAACGAGAAGATGCTAAATGCATCATCATTAAAGATTTACAAAGAAACACCTATCCAGATGATATCAAGTTATTGAGCAAGGGGGCTCAGCTGTCATCTAGCAGCAGGCTGTATCAACTTGATGCCTTCCTAGATCAAGGAGGAGTACTCAAGGTGGGAGGAAGGCTTTGCGACGCGTCCTTACCCAGCTCAGTCAAACACCCAGTGATCATTCCCAAAGATCACCACATAACAAAGATGATCATCTCTCAATGTCATGAGAATGTCAAGCACCAAGGAAAGGGTCTCACAATTAATGAGATCAGATCACAAGGCTACTGGATTCCAGGAATGAGCAGAGCAGTAGCATCTCATGTGCATCACTGTGTGACATGTCGGAAGCTCAGGAGACCCACAGAAGAACAAAGAATGGCCGACCTCCCTTCAGAGCGTACGAATCCATCTCCACTGTTCACATACTGTGGTATGGACTGCTTTGGTCCCTTTGTCATTAAAAGGGGTCGGAAAGATCATAAAAGGTACGGCCTCCTCTTCACGTGTTTCAGCTCCAGAGCTATTCATATAGAAATGCTTGATGATATGTCTACAGATGCTTTCATCAATGGCTTGCGCTGTTTCATTGCATTGCGTGGAGCAGTGCGGCAAATCAAATGTGACCAAGGCACCAACTTTGTAGGAGCCAAGAATGAGCAGAAAAATGCTCTCAAGGAGATTGACGCCGATCGACTGACAGTGTTCTTAGCTGAAAAGCAGTGCGATTTTGTCCTAAATGCGCCCCATTCAAGTCATGCTGGTGGGGTATGGGAGAGACAAATCAGAACAGTGAGGAATGTTCTTCGCTCAATTCTCTCACTCTCTTCTGGTAGACTGGACGATGCATCACTGCGGACATTCTTTTATGAAGCCATGGCGATCGTAAACAGTAGACCACTCTCAGTTGATAACTTAAACGACCCCAACAGCCTTGCACCTCTCACCCCTAATAACCTGCTTACTATGAAGTCAGGTACAGCATTACCACCACCAGGCAGATTCATCAGAGAAGACATCTATGCAAGGAAAAGATGGCGTCATGTTCAGTACCTCGCAGAGCAGTTTTGGAGTCGTTGGCGTAAGGAGTATCTATCCAACATTGCCACCAGACAGCGCTGGCACACAGCAAAGAGAAACCTGCAAGTAGGAGACATTGTCATGGAAAAGACTGATGGTCTGCCTAGAAATGAGTGGCGGCTAGCCAGAGTTACAGAGACTACTACAGATAAAGATGGGCTTGTGAGAAGAGTCAAGGTATGCCTTGGTGACCGAAATCTGGAAAGGGATGGTCGTCGCCTCAACAAGCTGTCTGTCATTGAGCGCCCAATCCAGAAACTGATCCTGTTGCTAGAGACCGTCTAGCTGCTACCAAGAGCAACCAAGTGTATCCTTTTCTTCATATTACTTAAATTCTAGAATCAATTTGCCTTAGTATGGACACTTTACATCCGTTTCTTAAAGTTAAAAGTCATTTTCATTTGAAAATCATTTGTGATTTATATTCCTTAATGTCATACAATTCACTCATGTTTTGGTGGGAGTGTAAATGACCATTAAATCCCCCAATCATTGAAGTGGGTCGACACCTTTACTTCCAGCCATAGAGGGCGGTGTTGCCGTGGAGTAGTCAAGAAGGGACTTTATTGTTAGATTGATCCAGGAGTGTCTGCATTTCTTGCCTCACACATGCTTTTGTTTTGAAATCTGGAGGAGGAGGTGCAGCGGCGCTGTTTGTGTGTTGGCGCACTTTTTCGTACATGAAGCGTCATTCGGATTAAGGTTACCAGAGAAGAGGTTCATTTTGGGGTACACAGTTATAAGTTTAAAAGGTTTCTCCCTATCTCTTAGCTCCTGGCTGATGAAGGGCACAAGGTACCGTTTTGATTTCATGCTGTGTGGTCAACTTTGAAAGTCTTTGAAGTGTTTATTTTAACGATCTCCTCTGAAGTTATTAACTAATGTCTAGCGAGTCGTTAGCATATATGAAAGTTTCGAACATCAGTGATGACCATTAATTTGCTAATGTTGTAATTCAGAGAATGTAATTCATTGTTACTGTCTTAAGCAGAACACAGTGTACTATTGCCCTGTCAATGTTATAGTTTCTCTTGGTTTGCACTCCAGATATATTGTTTACAGTAAATCAGGTCTTTATTTGGTTATTTTATGTTTTTCTCTCTAAATTGAGATCGTCAGTTATCAAAATTAATTCATAGTTAACTCAGGTGTTTCATTTAGTTCTCATTGCACTCTAAAAGGAGATTGTTGTCATTTATAAAATCATATAGGTCATACAGGCAGCACTTCGAAAGAAGTTTGTCAGTTGTTAAACTCATTTCTGATAGGTGCTTTATCTGCATTAAATATTGTTACTGTAAGTGTTAAAATAATTCATTTTATTCAGCCTAGGTTATTAATTTTGCCTGTATACGAAACGTGATTTATTGTGTGGGCCGATTAGATTGCAAATGTGTATTCACTAATTCATAGGCTTGTTATGGACATTTATATACAATTTGCAAGCAGATGTCTAATTTTGTTTGTTTGTTTTTATTCAGCTCTTACGGTGTATTTTGAAGATTAAATCCTTTATAAACATCAGTTCCTGAGAGTAAAGTGCATCTGTTCAGCTGGGAATGCTACATCATTTTAAATCTGCATTGCTTTACTGTCAACCAACCAAACAACTATCCAATCAGCTTCCAATAAAGTGTTCAACAGTTCAGACACAATTATACCTAAAGTAATAGCATTCAGATTTAAAGAATATAATTTCAAGGGAAACACAGCAGCACCTGCTGCTCTTCTCAACAACTTATTTTTCTCCCAGACCCCCATCAGGTCTGGTCTCCTCATCTCAAAAAGCTAAAAAAACTGGTGCTGCTAAATCTACAGCAATTTCTAACAGTGTATGTCTGAAATCTTCTGTAAATTGGCACATTAACACATGACTAAAAATGGAGATGTCAGAGAAATGGAAATTTTATTTGCATCATTATAAAGACCCTGTGCAACTTTTATGTCACAGAGAAACTTACAAATACATCTAGCAAATGTTTTATGTAACAAGAAAGATCAAAACTCATTGAGGAAATTGATTCATATACTGACAAATGACTGGTTGATGGGATTTGTTACATATAATTGAGTGTTTCTTTGTCAATGTTTTAAAGAGCAGACATTCAATCAAACAATAAAAATCATTAATGTAAAATTAAAGTGACTGAAGACTTCTTGTTCTCCAACAAAACAGAAAAAAACACATTTTTTTGTCATTTCACAGCAAAACTAATCATTTGAGCTAATCTCATATTTACTGTATCTAAATCTTACAATATTTACTTGAAATATTCAGTCTGTTGAAAACATTTTCTCACTCTGACACAGAACAATGCTTTTTAATATGAGACACTAGAGATCTTGACTGAGAGAAACTCTTTCCACACTGAGTACAGTGATACGGCTTCTCTCCAGTATGAACTCGCTCATGTTCTTTCAGGTTTCCAGACACAGTGAAACTCTTGTCACAATATGAGCACTTGAAAGTTTTTTCTCCAGTATGAATTTTTTGGTGACGTTTCAGATATACAGCTGCAGTAAAGCTCTTCCCACACTCACAACACACATGATCTCTCACATCACTGTGTGTTTTCTGGTGCCGTTTACATTGATTCAGCCTTGAAAAACTCTTTCCACAGAAAGAACACACATGAGGTTTCTCATCTGAATGAACTGTCAGGTGACTTTTTAGATGTGATGAAGAAATAAACTTTTTACCACACTGATCACAGCAAAAAGGCTTTTCTCCAGAGTGAATGAGCAGATGATAACTGAGATTTGATGCATCAGTAAAACTCTTTCCACACTGAGTACAGTGATACGGTTTCTCTCCAGTGTGGATTCTCATGTGCTTCTTAAGGTTTCCTTTGAGTCTGAAACTCTTTCCACACTGTGAGCAGGTGTGCAGCTGTTTTGCTTTTTTTCTTGAAGTTTTGATTTTACAATGTACCTCCTCCACTTCATTCACCTCATGTCTTTGCTGTTTTACTTTTATCCAGCCTAAAATAAACAAATGTCGTGGTTAAAATCAATGAACCTGATTTAATAAAAGAAACAAAAAGAGGGCACATATTTATCTGAGTATCAATTATCAGATCATTGAAGTGCTAAAGGTTAGTTCTGTCATTCCTGTTAATAAAATTAAAGTGTGGCTATGGCTTTAATGTTTCTCAGCATTCAACAGTGAAGAATCAAGAATGGACACCAACCTGTTTGTTCCTCAGTATCTTCTTGTTTTATTCTGGATGGTTCTGGATCACTCATGTCTTCAATCTCCTCTTTAATAAACTCCATCTTTAGTATGTCACAGATTTCAGCTGCTGCACCTGGAGTTTGTACCTGTATGATGTAAGATGATGTGAATATTCCTCACCTTTTTAACCCAGTTAAAGCACAAACCCCGCCCACCACAGATTCAGAAGATTTCATTGGTCGTGTCAATCACAGTGATCTCCTACACAACACTGAAACAAATCCAGTACAAACCTTTAACATTAGTATAGGATTAATTTGTGTCAAAGCAACCAAATTTCCAAAACTTCCCCAAATCCAAATTTTGGTTTTGTTCATATTTTTTAATTATGAAAGACAAAAAAAAATGTAATGGATATTGGTTGAATATTTACTGAGTCAAAACAACCATTTTCATCTGGAACGTGGAGCCAAATTAGAGGGTTAAAAAGATGGCAGAATCATTATTTTATTCCAGCACAGAGTTTGGTAATTCTAGAAATGCATCTCGTTTTCTTTTCTATCAACACAAATGAACCATGAAACAGGCCTGCAAACTTCAGGAGAAAAAAATAATAATAATTTTTGAAGCATCACCATTGGCATTTAATGCAACAAGCATTGCTAAACTGAACCGGTTTTACTAGTGGACCTATCAATCTCTGTGTAAAAATACAATAATAATGCTGCAATCTTTCTAAAGACATTTTTTCACCATTTAGTTCCTTTACGAAATATTGGATTACTCACTAAAATATCCATCCATGACATTTAATATTTTGTCCTTCTGCTTCATTTATGTATTTCTTCCATTTCTTCTTCCATTCTTTTGTTGGCAGCTGACTGAGTGATTGAGTTGATTAATGAAATCAGTGGCTTGCACTTAACTAGTTCAGGGGAAAAAACACATTTTGACAAAACCAAGACATTTTATAAAATTATAATCCTCGCGTTTGATTTATGTTATATATAACCGGTTTGAACAAAAGCGGCAGACAGTCTGAATGAAAATGCTAATTTATTTCAATGTCAGAAACATGATAAGTGCAGGTATGGTGTCTGTCTTGAATAGTATTTTTAATCAAGTTTAACCTGAGGGGTAAAAGATTAAAAACACACATCAATAGGTGATTACCACATAAAGTGATGATCCTGTAGTTTGTCTCAGTCTGTTGACACACAATGAAATGTGTTAATGTGCCAATTTACAGAAGATCTCAGACATCATCATAATGAATGAGGAGAAAACAGCAGCAGCAGCTCGTTACGACTCTGTTTCTGTCAGACTATTGTTTCAGTAATTGTCAGTTACACTGTTTTGTTCGTTGTTGTTTTGTTCATGTGTGCAGAAACGCTGCAATTACTTTGACAATATAAATGTACAAATATTTGTCATAAGGTAACTTGGTGAATTGATAGACTGCTCATTTTGACAATTTTGGTTAAACATTAAGTAGTTAAAATCATTTTAAGCTGGATAAATGTGAAAACTGATTGAGAATCCTGATTTAACAGCAGAAAACAACAGATCAGTTATCAGATATTTGATGTGCCAAAGCTTAGTTCTGTTAAAGGTTAAATTCTCTCATAAAGTCCAGTGATGTTAAAAATTTTACAACAACAGCCTTCGTTGTTTCATAGTCCTTGTAATTAAGAATTGATTTAAGAGATAAAGATGATACTCCAGATCAGGGGCGTCGCTAGACATAAACTCTGCTGGGGCACAGGACCCTCATATCACATTTCTTTCTTGAAATCCAGTTGTGTGCCATAAGTTTACAACACAATGAACTATATAAACTTGCGTAACCCATTATTCCTTCACTGCAAGTACTAGGGAAAGTAAATGTGTGCATTAATGCTTCATGACTTGGTTTGGTTGCTAGCTTGCAAAACTAGCTGTGTTATATCTAACTTTATAAATGCAGAAGTGCTGCTTCTGTAAACTATCTAGCTAACATAACTGGTGTAAATTTAAACTGCATGTTTGAAACTCACTCAAAACAAGCCAAACTTGGGTAGGCCTCGTCCTTTTAGTCACTAGGTAACAGTGTTGCTAAGTCCGCGGTTTTCCTGCAGAATCGGGCTACATTAACACTGTTGCCACGAAATGAAGCGACACCAATAATGTGATATTTAGCCCCTAAAATACGAATTAAGCCGTATCGTCAGCCAGTCATTTCCCATCATGCTTTTGATCAGCACAATTAGACACGTGTTTTAGCACACGTCCGCATGACATCAGAACAAGTTGGACGTAACTCGGATACTTTTCTAACCGGCATGCACCTCGCGGTGATCGGTTCTGCACAGATTTTGCTCATCTCAAACAAGCCTAATGCTCCGTGCACTCGTCTCACTGAATATGAGCAAAGACAGGACTGTTTGCATTAGGCTATGCATACAACAACTACAGCAAAAAAAAAAATCATATTAAACTAGTAAAACCATCTGTAGCAACTGCAATTGAACAAATATAATAGATGATAAATAGCTTGAAATAACAGCTAGCCAGCTTGATATTACCGTACAAATAAAAAGACCACAGGACAGTATAGGACAAAAACCTTTTGTGCTTATAGTTCTTGTAAGGGTGAATGCACATTTTTGAAGTCAAAATTAAGAGTTTAAAAACTTTGGCCTGAAAATAATGCGGCTATATTAGGAGTGCACAATACTGACAATTATATTTGCTGTTGTGTGGGTTAGGGCTTGTTGTGGACCACAAACACATAAAGACAGATATTCTGAGGTAGTCAGTTCACAACACTGATATTAGCCTACCTTTAAAAACTGTAAACTATATTTAAATATAAAGTGCACTTTTCGTAAGAGTTTGGTTCTGCTGTAATGGTTTGGATGAAACCTCTCCTTTTCCCTTCTTTTTCAAGCAAGAATAGGCTTGTAGCCTACTATTAGGATATTTTGGTCATTAGCAAAGTATTTGCCTTTGTTTTTAGTGAAACACAAGCATAAATGAGTTGAAATCGATTTCAGAGCCTCATGTTTTTTTCCAAAAGATGTTTGTTGCTCACCTGACTCAGTCGGTCTCAGTAGCGCCCCTCTATGCAGCCTATACACGGTTTCAATATAACACCCCTGTAATGCAGTTCTAAAATAATCCGCTTTCTGCATCGTGCAAACAAGCTAATATGCCGGTTCTAGTGAAGTAGATATTTCCCGCCGTCTGATGTAGCTGTGGAATGAACCTTAAACGTTGCGGTTTATTGCAGTTTTTTTTTTCTGTTTTTTTTTTTTTTTATATATATATAGACTGCCCTTTTTAACTCAATGCTCAGAATAGAAGAGTGAAAAGCAATACTAGGTGAATGAATTTTACATCTACCACTAAAAAGCCTAATTTAGAGTACATAAACATGCTTACATTTCCCATTAAATACACAGACACTTCTACATGCAAAATGGTTTAATGGTTGATTGCAAATCTCCATGAAAACAGTGTTCTGGATGTGATGACTGCAAAGCAAAGCAAATTCACTTCAAAATGTTCCAAGAATTCAATGCATGGAGAATAAAAGGCAAAAACTGTACACTGATGAATGGCTGATGCACTTGTTCTTCCAGGCGTCATTTAAGCACTTTTGTGGTTCCTTAAGAACTTGTGCCATGTGCAGAAGCCGGCCTCGCCTGGCAGGCAAATAGACTGAAGAGCCGCTTCATCGTTGAGAAAGAGGGAATCGTTGTGTCTTACCAGACATTTTTTCTGAAGAATCTCGATCAAACAGGACGCTCCAAAACAGGGCGAGATCTGTAGAGGTCACAGTTCGAGAGATCAGTTCACACAAACGGTTTTACTATAAAAACTACAATAAGTTTTAAAAGTCAGAGGATTATAACAGTCAGAGGCTAAAACAAGGGCTGCAAGTACAAAATTACAAAACACTTTTTTGATGCTTCTGGAAGCTTTAAGCTTATTTGTGTTGTAAGGTCTGCACAGTGTGGTCCTTCTCTACCAAGCAAGTTCAGGTCATAATATGCATACATTAAGCACCTTTTTTAAAGGTTTTTGAAAATAATCTGAGCCTGGGTTTGACATTCAAAATGGCAGAAAATTTAGTTGCGTAAAAATGAAAGCCACTGGATTTCAACAGCACTGAACTAATGCAGACTATGGCAACTCCTTGTAAACGTATTATGTGGATTACCTCACAGCCGCAGCCCATCCAATACATGTTGAGGTACCGCTCTTGAACTGAGGAGAGGTTGTTCCAAGGCTCCACACGGTCACATGATTCAACAAACGCCACGCCATCACGGACATGTCCTTAGGTGGGAGAGAAAAAAAAAAAAAAAAAAAAAAACCCCCACACAAAACAACTGGATGTCATACACTAAACTACTAAGATTTGCAAACAAACAGACTCTGAACTCATTCCAAACACCACAGACTCGTGCAGAAACAGGTCTTGTTGCTAGGAGAGCCATGATAATTGAAAACAATGTGCTCTAAAATCAAATATTATCAAAAGTGCAATATTCTCAGACTGGATGAAAATATCATCCAGTAAAATTAAAGTTGAGTAACTGAACAATGTGATTCTGTTAAATCTGTCGACTCGCATGGCCCAAAATCGGACCACACTGTAAATTGGGCTAAAAATCAGCCTCAACTGATGATCACAACCAGCATCAGGAATCAGGGTGATCGGTTTCAACTCAAACTCTGCCTCGAGATCGTGAAGTGACTTTACCTGACAGCAGATAGTCGCCGGTGTTCAGATTCATGCCATGAAATGTGTAGACGACCTGAATTCCCTTTGAGAGCTTAAACCGCTGGAAGAAAATAAAATGGTTCTTGTTTAAAAAATAAATAAATAATATATATATATAAATAAAATAATAACGTCAAGTACATTCTCACCTGGATAGTTCGGATTTCGTATGCGGTTAAAAGAGGGTGAATGCTGGGAAGCTTTTGAACGATCTCAGCTCGAATCACTAAAGGTAAAAGTGTCAGATGTGACAAGTGTTAGTTTTATTTAAATGTTCCTGCACTGTAAAAAAAAAGCCGTAAAATTTACGGTAAAAAAAACTGGCAGCTGTGGTTACCAGAATTATACAATAGCAACGTTTTAGGTTTTACCTTAAATTTATAGTTAAACACCGTAACTTCAGTTAAATACCGTAAACTGATAATGTTAATATAACAACCTATTGAAGTCTGTTTTGTACCTTTGACATACACTGATAACCACCAAATGCAGGTGGTGATGAGAGTCACATGATGAATGAAAGCCCATCACAAGCAGCTTTTAAATAACATATATAGAAGGTGCACAGTGTCATTCACAAGCACTAAACACCATCATGGTGAGACTCATTAAACTGAAATATGCTATAAACATTAATTTAACAACATTAGACATACAACCCTAATAAACATAACTGATAAGAAAAAAACCTAGTTATTTCAAAGAAAAAATCATCAAATTCAAACAATTTGAAATGCAACGCAGGGAATTCTGGGAACGTAAATTTACGTTTTTTCCATGTAAATTTTACATTCTTTTCACTTCCAAAAGCGGTATTTCACCGTAAAATTGTCTGAAATGTCTATTACAGTTTTTCACCGTATATATTAGGGGAACTTACCGTTAACCATTTAACAGGTTTTTACCGTAGCTTTTTCACAGTTTTTTTTTTACCCTTAAAAATCACGGTCATTTTTTACAGTGTGGTTTACATTACATTTTGTCCGAAGCAAAAACACAGTTCATGTTTTGCATTTCAAGTTCTCCAAGATTGAACCAAACAACACTGGAGCCCACTGAAAAACACTGGAGACTTCTCAATACATCTTCCTTTGTTTCACAGGGGAAAAAAAAAAGAATTAAAAAAAAAAAAGTTAGGGACAGGTGTGAAGCGACCTGGGCGAATAAGTGAACGATTCCCTTGACACTACACAAGAACGCAAGCAAACAATTTAATGTCATATGGTCTTACGATCATATATATATATATATATATAGGCCTAAATACTCCATCACTGCACCCTCCATGAATCGTTAAACTACGCCTACACTTACGATTCAAGTATTTGAACTACTGTAAATTCAAGAAATTTAACATCTCGCGGCATCTTAAAGCGTCACGCAGCCTACAGATTTGACCACAGCACCTGTTTAGTGTTTGATTAGCGACGCATGTGTCACACGTACCGAAGTCAGACGTGCAGAACTGCTGCTGAGGGTGTTCTGGTAAACATCTGCAGCTCTCGGTCACCTGCTCGTTCAGCGCCACAGACAAGAAGAACAGCAGCGCTAGAGTCACCGCAGCAGACATGCTCATGCTTTCACAGCGCAACACTAAACTATCTTCAGCAGATACAGTTCTCTTCAGCTGCGTCCTGCGCCTGAAAAACCGCGTTTAAAGTGCGATTGCGTCACAGCTGCTCTGCGTGGGCTGCCCCAATTTATGGCGTTTGAAAAGAACCAAAAAAAAGGCTGGTTTCAAATTAGTAGGTAATTAGTAGGTAATTAGTAGGCTTGTAGGTAATTACCAAACAGGAGCCATAGTTACTGCTAACTGTTTATGTTGTGTCATAAATAAGAGCTACCAAATGAATTATTAGGTTAGGCAAGGATGTTGATTTAGCACATTTCATAAATAATGGCAATTCAAAGTGTTTTATATAAGGAGAAATTAAAAATCTAAATAATTACAATACAAATGATTAAAATGTATTAAAACTCTTTAGATTCAGTGGAATCAGTTATATAGCACAGTGCTCATGTTCCTAATGATCTGTAATGTAAGCCATTGAGTGATTTATAAACACATTACTATTTGCTTTAATTTTAATTTTTATTTATAATAAACACCTTGCTGAGACCTGTTTTTGTCAGAACTCTACTGTTTTTGTTCAGTCAGTCACATATTTTAACTGCATGTGCATTTTATTTTATTTAAACCTCTGTTAAGTTTAAAGTGAATCCATAATCGAGATTTAAATCTGAGTTTAATGGAATGGTGCAACAGGACTAAAGCTAATCATAAATATAACTTAAATCCAGGATCAAAATGATGGGTTAAATGTAAACCTGCTTATTTTAAAACAAGGTTTAAAGTTTGGTGCAACAGAATTATTAGATAAACCTTGATTTAATCTAGATTTAAGATTAATCCTGTAAACAGTTTAGCTACAAATCGTACATTAATGTCAGAAGTGGGCAAGCGGATTTTTATTTCTTTCACCAAATTTGCATTGTATATGTAACTATGAAATATAATACATTTTTCTCCCCTTTTCCCTTTCATGTCACTTTCATTTCTTTCGGGATAAACGAATGAATTCACGTGTTATTCATATCCCCTAAATTTAGCGATCAACTATGCACTTTACAAACATACAACATTCAACAGCACTTTAACATTTATTTATTTATTTATTTATTTACATAGGCTATATTTGAGAATTTGAATATTGAATATTTTGCTGTTGTTTTTTGAGGCAATCATACAGTGTCTTGATGCTATGGACATAGGAATGAAAATCATTTAAATATGACAGCAATAAAAATATAATAATTTAACTGGGGCTCAACATTTTTAACAAAGTGTGGGAAAAAAAAGTGTAGCAAAGCACATTAATTTCCTCATGAAAAGTTAACTTCATTTTAAATCTGCATTGCTTTACTGTCAACCAACCAAACAACCATCCAATCAGCTTCCACTAAAGTGTTCAACAGTTCAGACACAATTATACCTAAAGTAATAGCATTCAGATTTAAAGAATATAATTTCAAGGGAAACACAGCAGCACCTGCTGCTCTTTTCAACAACTTATTTTTCTCCCACACCCCCATCAGGTCTGGTCTGCTCATATAACTGTAACAACACTTCATCTAAATTTCATGCTGTTACAGTCACACTCCCTGCAAAACACCATATTGTAGATATTCATCACCCTCCAGGTCAGTTATTAAACAGAGAAAATGATGCAGAGATTTAGCTAATCTCAGTATCCTATCAGTCACTAATGTCCTCATTTTTCACCATGGTAAAACTTTTCCACCGCTGCCAAAATTGCCTTTTTTATAATAAGATCAATGGCACATCACATACACGCAAACTCTTCAAAACATTCAATCCTCTTCTCTGTCTATTAGACTGTGTAGAAAATCAGCTGCACCTTGAAATAGTTCCTGAATGATATCTACTTAAAATGTCAAATGTTACATAATGGACTAACATCACTAAAAATCGCACATAACCAAAGAAATAATCAGTGAGATATCAGTGAAATGGAAATTTTATTTGCATCATTATACAGACCATGTGCACTCTGACACAGAACAATGAATTTTAATATGAGTCACAGATTTACTGAATGACTGAAACTCTTTCCACACTGAGTACAGTGATACGGCTTCTCTCCAGTATGAACTCGCTCATGAACTTTCAGGTGTTCAGACCGAATGAAACTCTTGTCACAGTATGAGCACTTGTGAGGTTTTTCTTAAGTGTGAATCCTTTGGTGCTGTTTCAAATAGGCAGCTGCAGTAAAGCTCTTCCCACACTCACAACACACATGATCTTTCACTTCATTATGTATTTTCTGGTGCCGTTTAAAACTGCGCAGGCTTGAAAAACTCTTCCCACAGAAAGAACACACATGAGGTTTCTCATCTGAATGAACTGTCATGTGACTTTTTAGACATGATGATGAAATAAACATTTTGCCACACTGATCACAGTTAAATGGCTTTTCTCCAGAAGGAACGTGCAGATGATAACTGAGACCAGATGCATCTTTGAAACTCTTTCCACACTGAGGACAGTGATACGGCTTTTCTCCGGTATGAAGTCGCCGATGTGCTTTCAGGCTTCCAGACTCAGTGAAACTCTTGTTACAGTATGAGCACTTGTAAGGTTTTTCTCCAGTATGAATCCTTTTGTGAACTTTCAAATTGCAAGCTCTAGTAAAGCTCTTCCCACACTCACAACACACATGATCTCTCACTTCATTGTGTGTTTTCTGGTGCTGTTTACAACTGGCCAGCCATGAAAAACTCTTTCCGCAGTAAGAACACGCATGAGGTTTCTCATCTGAATGAACTGTCATGTGACTTTTTAGATGTGATGGTGAATTAAACTTTTTACCACACTGATCACAGCTAAAAGGCTTTTCTCCAGAGTGAATGAGCAGATGTTTACGGAGATTTGCATCATCAGCAAAACTCTTTCCACACTGTGAGCAGGTCTGCAGCTGTTTGGCTTTTTTTCTTGAAGTTTTGATTTTAAAGTGTTCCTCCTTCAATTCGTTCTCCTCAGGTCTTTGCTGTTTTACTTCAATTCAGTCTAAAATAAACAAATGATGATGTTAAAATCAGTGGAACTGATTTAATAGCAGAAACCATACGAGGTCACATATTTATCTGAGTATCAAGGATCAGATCTTTTATGTACTAAAGGTTAGTTCTGTAATTCCTTGTTAATAAAATTAAAATGTGGACATGATCATCTCTAGATGGTAATTTATCATTCCCGTTGCTCATTACACAGCCACTAAATCTTTTTGCCTGAGGCTTTAATGTTTCTCAGCATTCAACAGTGAAGAATCAAGAATGGACACCGACCTGTTTGTTCCTCAGTATCTTCATGTTTTATTCTGGATGGTTCTGGATCACTCATGTCTTCAATCTCCTCTTTAATAAACTCCATCTTTAGTATGTCACAGATTTCAGCTGCTGCACCTGGAGTTTGTACCTGTATGATGTAGGATGATGTGAATATTCCTCACCTTTTTTAACCCAGTTAAAGCACAAACTCCGCCCACCACAGATTCTGAAGATTTCATTGGTCGTGTCAATCACAGTGATCTCCTACACAACACTGAAAACAAATACACTACAAACCTGTGAACTTAGAGGTTTATTTGAAGTCAAATAACCAAATTTTAGAAAATCCCCCAACTCAATATTTTGGTTTTGTTCATATTTTTTACTTAGAAGAAAGACAAACATAGATAGTGATGACAGACAAAATATTTAATGGATATTGGATGAATATTTACTGAGTAATCCAATATTTTGTAGAGGACAGTGACTGTCAAAACAACCATTTTTATCTGGAATTTTGAGCCAAACTACAAATTACTTAAGAAAGAAGGCAGTATCATTATTTTTATAACTCTATTAATACAGTAGGTTGACTTGAGCAATCCTTGCTGCATTGTGACAGGTCAAGAATGGGAAGAAGTACTTTTATGCTTTTTCCCCCCTAAGTTTGTACTCCTGTATCTCAACAAGTAAAGATATCACAATAACCTTTTAGGTGGTTAATGGTTCTTAGCAAACATTTCTTTCAATATTCAAATTTTTAAGGCCATTCTAGCGATATGGCAATATGAATTACATTTTGCGTGTTCAAAAAACAAAATGTGGGTCACTTTTAACAGCTGATAATAACTATTTTGTTTTAAAGAAGAATGCCTGAAAAAGATAAAATGTTGAAATCAGAAATGTATCTTGTTTCCCTCTATCAAAGCAACAGCATAGAACAAATGTCAAAAATATCATTTTCCCAAATATTGTTTACCTGTGACTCAAGAAGTATTAAAGATATCTCAATATGATTTTAGATTTTAGTTCTTAACATTTTCTTGAATTATATAGCGATATGGGGATCACAATGTGTCTCTATGAGTACATTGTTGAATTTTACTCATTTTCGTACAGGTGATACTTATTTAAAGTGGAATCTCTGAAGAACAAATCATCTTGAAACTGGAAATGCATCTTGTTTTTTTTTCTTTCTATCAAACCAAATGAACCATACTTTAAAAATGAAGATAACAAAAATGTTTAAAAACCAGTTTATAAGAGGATACTGATATATCCTTAAATACTTTTTAGTTACAGGCATGCAAACTTAAGGGAAAAATACAAAAAGCTTTTTCCCCATTTTTGAAGTGTCACCATTGGCATTTAATGCAACAAGCATTGCTAAACTCAACCGATTTGATTAGACTTAAATAATGATGCTGCCATCTTTATAAAGTCATTTTTTACCCTGTAATTTATCTCATCTACAAAATATTGGATTACTTATTAAATAGTCATCTATGTAATTTAATATTTTGGCTTTTAAATGAATCCATTTTAATTTTGACTGAATCCATTAAAAATGTTGTTGACAGGTGACTGTGATTGAGTTGATCGATGAAATCAGTGGTGGCGCAGAGCTTGTGCTTAACTAGTTCAGAAAAAACCTAGAGTTTCCCTCATTTCAGGGTTAACATATAAGTTTTGACTTAACCTCCTTTCTGAATTGGGCCTCTGGAGTTTGTCTCCTGTAGGATTATGTAAAAATTGCTAACATGTATTGGTGAACTGTTGAGCCATGAAAAGCTGGACAAAATGGGGAAATCTCTCACATTCAAACTATAAATATACAGCATCTTGTGAACAGTGATGGGAATAACGGCGTTATAAACAAACGGCATTACTAACTGCGTTATTTTTTTCAGTAACGAGTAATCAAATGAATTACTGTTTCCCCCGTTACAACGCCGTTACCGTTACTGACAATAAAATGTGGCGTTACTATACATATATTATTAGAATTAAAATTTTCAGTTCATATGAATGGATGCGCAGAGTATTTGACTTACCATAAACAATGTGAAGGCGCACGCCTCGCCGTCGCTTTCTCTCACATACACGCACGCAAAGAAAGATACAGAGCAAGAGAGTCTTTCATAACATGCAGAATTGACGCGCTACATGTAAACGATATTCTTTGTTCCTTTGGAATTCTTCAGCTTTTAAGAACTGCCGGGTTCTCTGGTAGTGGGCGGAACTAATGCGCAAACGACAATCTCATTGGCTGGCGCTCACCTATTATCCTCCCTGTTTTGATTTCAGCAAATCAGTTCGAGCGAACGCAGACAACGTGATTAATATTCATGAACCCAGCAGCTCATTGATCCTTAGGGCGTTTTATATTGATGACAAATATGCCTTCATACTTAGTTATTCTAATTACAAAAGTTCTATCATCATATAATATTAATTTATCATAATATTATATTATATTATAATGCTTGACTGACTGATACTAAGTGTCAGTAGATAAATAGTGTAGATTAATGTAGATTGTTTTATAATAATAATTTGTTCTTTTTAGTGTCCATTTCATTAATTTAACATTTAATATTGGGGGCATCCAACGTTATTTGACAGTTGAACATTTTTTTAAAAAGTAACGCAATAGTTACTTTCCCTAGTTACTTTTATAATGATGTAACTCAGTTACTATTTGTGAGAAGTAACTAGTAACTAATTACTTTTTTAAAGCAACGTGCCCAACACTGCGTGTGAAAATATTCTACTTCTAAAAATTCAGCACTCTGCTCTCGCGCTTCTTTTTTGCTTTTCTGGATTTGAATAAACTCAAAAACACATGCTGGTAACATACACATCTGGGGGTTTTATGTCTGTTTCACACATACTCCATTTGTGGTGCGTATGCGGTGTGTATTTTTTCCGCACTCATGTTAACGGATCAGAGCGTTCACACTGCACGCGAATGCAGTCCAGCAGTGCGTTACAGGAACAATGCAACAATGGAAACATGGACATGTAGTAATTGTACAATAAATAGTAATAGGCTAATTAAACTCTACTGTGTTTCACAGTCAACACGTGACCTTTTGGCTAGGTTTAAAACATGGAAAAGTGCACTTTTAGATAAACAAGGCAATATTTGTGGAGGTAGAAAAACAAAGTTCAAGACCCATGTGATTGCTTGTAGCTAATAAAGATTTAAATGCAAATGAAGAGGCATGAGAGCCCACTGTTTCTGTCTGTGGTAAGTTTTAATTTATAGTAGTTGTGATAGCCCACTTTTAACGTAAGGAAATGTTGGCGTGAACGACTACTTATAGGGTACAAAGGGGCTAAAGGCGCCTTTGATATTATTTTCATCTAAACCACTAGATGGCACAAAAACGTGGCGTAGCACTTCGAAAAACATTCGCTTTTCAACATGCAAGTGTAAATTTGTCTGATCTTTGACGCGATCGCGCGCAGCAGCGCGAAGTTGATTCTGTGCTTACTTGATCTAATATTTTATGTTTTTTTTTAATGTGATTTACGTAGCAAATGAGAATCGCTAAAATTAGTGCAAATATTTTGAGACAAATGTCTTCTTTATGATTTTCAGCTTTGTTTAAGATAATTAAAGCAACAGTTTTTAAATAACTAAAGAATATGTAAATGTATGGTATTTGGGGTAAAAAGCGCCCCTGCTGTTGGGACTAAAGGCGCACAGTAATTAACATGATAATTAATAGATGGCTGACTTTTCCATTTGTTGACATGACATGGTTAGATTCAGATGGTAAATATCATATATTATGCTGGGTATCCATATTAGAGATAATCACCATGTTTAGAATGATAATCATATAATAAAATATAATTTGTTGTTACTGTAAACATATATTCAATTATTATTGGATCTCCTTCAATACTCTCAGAATCTTTACTTATTAAAATGATTTTGTTTCTGTATTTTAAAATATAATTTTTATTAAAATATTTTAATGACAGTATATTTATTGAACAATTTTTTTTTTCAAATTAAGCAGAAAACAGTACAAACTTTGCTAAAGTTATTGTTTTAAACAAGTATTAACTTAGACATTATTAAACAAAACATTATTTTAGCTAAAATATTTGTATAAATACTGTGTGCCTTTTACCCCATGCTGGTGGGCCTTTTACCTCGTGTGTGGGGTAAAAAGCCCCTTTTGCCACCTTATACATTTATAAGATTTTTAAACAAAATAATCAATTTGAATGATTTATTTTCACACAAAATCTGTTGCTCCATTAACGTTCAATACAATGTATATATATATATTTCTGCAATTATACAATTTCGGCACAGTGAATAGCACATTTTTTCTTAAGGTGGGCCTTTAGCCCCGTTGCACCCTATACCCTGAAAGTTACCTCCATTTCTGGAACCGAAAGCTGTGTTTATCTGCTTGAGTAAATCTGTAGAAAACATTTGCTCACTCTGACACAGAACAATGCTTTTTAATATGGGTCGCTAGATGTGCTGACTGAGTGAAACTCTTTCCACACTGAGTACAGTGATACGGCTTCTCTCCAGTATGAACTCGCTCATGAACTTTCAGCCGTTCGGACCAAATGAAACTCTTGTCACAATATGAGCACTTGTAAGGTTTTTCTCCAGTGTGAATCCTTTGGTGACGTTTCAGATTGTCAGATCTAGTAAAGCTCTTCCCACACTCACAACACACATGATCTTTCACTTCATCATGTATTTTCTGGTGCTGTTTATAACTGCCCAGCCTTGAAAAACTCTTTCCACAGAAAGAACACTCATGAGGTTTCTCATCTGAATGAACTGTCAGGTGATTTTTGAGATGTGATGGTGAGATAAACTTTTTATCACACTGATCACAGCTAAAAGGCTTTTCTCCAGAGTGAATGAGCAGATGTTTACGGAGATTTGATGCATCAGCAAAACTCTTTCCACACTGAGGGCATGTATACGGTTTCTCTCCAGTGTGGATTCTCATGTGTCCTTTAAGGTTTTCTTTGTCTCTGAAACTCTTTCCACACTGTGAGCAGGTCTGCAGCTGTTTGGCTTTTTTTCTTGAAGTTTTGATTTTAAAGTGTTCCTCCTTCAATTCGTTCACCTCACGTCTTTGCTGTTTTACTTCAATCCAGTCTAAAATAAACAAATGATGATGTTAAAATCAGTGGAACTGATTTAATAGCAGAAACCATACAAGGTCACATATTTATCTGAGTATCAAGGATAAGATCTTTTATGTACTAAAGGTTAGTTCTGTCATTCAATAAAATTAAAATGTGGACATGATCATCTCTAGATGATAATTTATCATTCCTATTGCTCATTACACAGCCACTAAATATTTTTGCCTGAGGCTTTAATGTTTCTACAGTGAAGGATCAAGAATGGACACCGACCTGTTTGTTCCTCAGTATCTTCTTGTTTTATTCTGGATGGTTCTGGATCACTCATGTCTTCAATCTCCTCTTTAATAAACTCCATCTTTAACAGTCAGACAGATTTCAGCTGCTGCACCTGGAGTTTGTACCTGTATGATGTAAGATGATGTGAATATTCCTCACCTTTTTAACCCAGTTAAAGCACAAACTCCGCCCACCACAGATTCTAAAGATTTCATTGGTCGTGTCACACAGTGATCTCCTACACAACACTGAAACAAATCCAGTACAAACGTGTGACCTTATCGGTTTATTTGAAGTCAAATAACCAAATTTAGAAAATCCCCCAACTTAGGAAAAAGACAAAAAAAAAAATAATTAATGGATAATGGATGAATATTTACTGAGTAATCCAATATTTTGTAGAGGACTGTCAAAACAACCACTTTTATCTGGAATTTTGAGCCAATTACAGGGTGAAAAAAATTACTTTATGATTTTAAAGAAAAATGTTTGAAAAAGATAAAATGTTGAAATTAGAAATGTATCTTGTTTCCCTCTATCAAAACAACAGCATAGAGCAAACCTGTGAAGCTGGATCACGAGTGATTCGTGCGAACATAGACACATTTAGGTAGATCTGGGGGCGCATTCCCTTCAAAACGAAAGTAATGTTAATCCTTTATAAAGTCATTTTTTTACCCTGTCATTTATCTCATCTACAAAATATTGGATTACTCATTAATTATTAATCTATGTCATTTAATATTTTAATATGTGTCATTAATATTTTTTAATATATTCTTTCATCAGAAAGAGCTGTAGACTGAATCCATCCAAAATTTTGTTGACAGGTGACTGAGTGATTGAGTTGATCGATGAAATCAGTGGTGGTGCAGAGCTTGTGCTTAACTAGAAAAAAAGTTTGTCTCAGTCTGTTGACACACAATGAAATGTGCTTAATGTACCAATTTACAGAAGATCTCAGACATCATCATAATGAATGAGCTGAAAACAGGGAACTATTGGCTTTTCAGCAGCTCAGTTAAACATTACGGCTCTGTTTCTGTCAGACTATTGTTTCACTAATTGTCGGTTATACTGTTTTGTTTTGTTTTTCTTTTTTGTTTTCCATGGTTCTTATTGCAGTAACGTGGCAATCACTTTGACATTATAAAGAAATGACACCAGATATTTAGTCTTGTTTCCTGGGGGTGGGGGATAATAATTTAAGTGCATTTTCCTTATTTTTGCATATTATCAGACAATTGGGTAAAAAAAATAAAAAAAATCGTGCATTAAGATTTGCATTAAGATTACTTTTCTTACCCCACTGGCAGACAATTGTACTTGTTAAAATACACTAAATTTAGATTAATGGGGGGGGGGGGGGGGGTGAAGCAGGTAAAGCATTTAAGCGTTGCCAATGTAGCACTCCTGGAAAGAAGTGTAAAAGAATTAAAGAAAGGATGCTGGTGTGATGGCTTCACGTGTCTGCATTTACTGAGAATTTCACTCTTCAAATACATTCACTCAAATGTAATGCCTAACACACAGTTAACAGCCATCATTAACGACCACGTGTAAATTGAAGATAATTCATAACGCTAAACAATATTATCTCTCATAGATTCAAATAATATTTCTACTATTTTAACCATTCATTATATATGGCGGGCTTTCGCGCAACTATGCTAATCATGTGCTCAACTGCACTGAACTCACGACAGCTCTTACTAAAGTATCAAATAACAGTTTTCAACACATACAACTGGCTTATATTATTTCAAACAGTGTTTATACTCAAATCGACAGTATATTTTGTGCATTCTACTTTACAGTTACCTGGAAAGAAGTGTAAAAGAATTAAAGAAAGGATGCTGGTGTGATGGCTTCACGTGTCTGCATTTACTGAGAATGAAGCGCATCACGGGCGCGCACCCCGACCCAGCGTACGATGACGTCATGCAAGTATGCCGAATGGAAATAATTAATTTACTAAATGCACAAAATATATTTTCCTTCTCATAAACACAAATAACAAATTAAATACTATTTTACAATAATAATCACCATATCACACTAACACGTTAAAAAGGAGGAGGAGCTCGAAAGAAACTCTGGGATTATCTGCGACTGACTCTGAGTACAAGTTACCCATCTTTCAGAAACGAGTTTGACTTACCCTGCTTTTTCGGGTTTGACATACCTCCCAATCTGAAACTGAAAACCCAGAGATTTGTATAAACTCAAAAACACATTAGTATATTGCTGCCACCTGCTGGTAACACACATGTGGGGTTTTAATGTCTGTTTCACATGTACTTCGTTTGCGGTGCATATGCGGTGTGTATTTTTACCGTATTCATGTTAACAGATCAGAGCGTTCTCACTTCACGCAAATGCAGTCCAGCAGTGCGTTACAGGAACATTTTACCTGATAAAGTATAATTTATGAGCTGAGCACTGCTTGGTTTACAGCTGTTACCGGGGAAACCGCTATATTTCTGACGTTCCAAAAGCACCTCCTACTGGCAGAGAATAAATGTGCATTTTCAATAATCCAATCTGCAGTTTTTGTTCAGACTAATGCGAAAATTCACCCACACAAATCCGTTTTAAATTATATAATAATTTATACTTCTGACTCATCCCTTTTCTTAAAAAAATGGTTTAAAAGTTCAATTGTGAGGTTTATAATTATATAATTTATTTAGTTTTTTGTTAAAACTTGTATCTCAACAGTAAATCAACTGCTATTTTGTGGTCTACAACATGAAAGAATAAAATTGTCTGCTAAATGAATAAATGTAAATGAAAATAAAAGAATCCCATTATAACATGTACATGAAAAACGTAGAAACATCGGACACAACTATGGGGCACCACTGTGCAGCAGCAAGTATCACGACAAAATAGGAACCTCAAGGTTGATCTAGGTAAATGTGTGCAAATGTATAGGACCCCATTCCTATATTTGCCTGGCGCGCCCAATTCACTAAATCCGCCCCTGATTGTAAGTACAGTAATTACGACATGGAGTGCTGCCATATTGGTATTCCCCACTATTCCAATACATTCCATTGAATTAATAGGAAATCGTACAAATTAATGAGAAAACATCACCTAACAAGTCAGCGTTTTTAAATCTAAAGTATCCCTGAACCTTCTAACAATGCAAATACTCTAGGCGTAAACAGTTATTTTTTTTTATTGTCAGGAATTTCCCCTGCTTATTAAACAGTTACGTTCATTACAGTAGCGAAGATCAGATGAACATGATAAACATCAGACGGACACAACCTCAACATATATATAACAAATGACCCTGGACCACAAAACCAGTCTTAAGTCGCTGGGGTATATTTGTAGCAATAGACAAAAATACACTGTATGGGTCAAAATTATTGATTTTTCTTTTATGCCAAAAATCATTAGTATATTAAGTAAAGATCATGTTCCATGAAGATATTTTGTAAATTTCTTACCGTAAATGTATCAAAACGTAATTTTTGTTTAGTAATATGCATTGCTCAGAACTTCATTTGAACAACTTTAAAGGCGATTTTCTCAATATTTTGATTTTTTTGCACCCTCAGATTCCAGATTTTCAAATAGTTGCATCTCAGCCAAATATTGTCCTATGCATCAACAAACCATACATCAATGGAAAGCTTATTTATTCAGCTTTCAGATGATTTATAAATCTCAATTTCGAAAAATTGACACTTAAGACTGGTTTTGTCGTCCAGGGTCACATATGTAGATTTATGCTTTGTATAACAGTTAAGCATATACTTTCATTCACCTTGTAGTTATAGCCTACACACTGGTGGTCAAATGTTTGAAATAATTAAGACTTTATTTTTATTTTATTTTTTTGAAGGAAGGCTGAATTTCTGTGATCAAAAATACAGTAAAAATAATAATAAGAAACATTACACTTAAAATAGTGGTTTTCTATTAAAGATATCTTAAAATGTAATTTATTTCTGTGGTTAAAGCTGAATTTCAGCATCATTACTCCAGTCTTCAATGTCACATGGTTCTTCAGAAATTATTCTAATATGCTGTTTTGCTGCTTAATTATTATCAATTATTATTTGTGATCAATTATTACTAATGATTCTTATGGTGATCAATACTGAACAAACTCTTTTTGGTTAATATAGCGCCATCTGTTCATGAATAAAGTTTGACATAAACATATACTATTTAAATACCAATAAAGTGGGAGTATATGCTTTTCAGTGTTTTTTGATAAAAAACATCTCCTGAGACTATCATCAAATGAGCTGCTGAAAAGCACCCTTTTCATGTTTTTTCACCTCATTCATTTTGATGATGTCTGAGATAATCTGTAAATTGGCGCATTAAGCATGCACATTTAATTGGTGTCAACAGACTGAAACAAACTACAGGATCAAAAATAAAACCTACACAACACTGAAACTAATACACTACAAACCTGTGACTTTATCGGTTTATTTTTAGTCAAAACAACCAAATTTTAGAAAATCCCCCAACTCAATATTTTGTTTTTGTTCACTTTTTTTTTTATTTAAAAGAAAGACAAACATAAATAGTGATGACAGACAAAATATTTAATGGATATTGGATGAATATTTACTGAGTAATCCAATATTTTGTAGAGGACCATCAAATCAAGCATTTTTATCTGGAATTTTGAGCCAAATTACAGGGTGAAAAATTGACTTCTTGTTTTTGATGAAGAATGTCTGAAAAAAGATCAAATGTTGAAATCAGAAATGTATCTTGTTTCCCTCTATCAAAACAACAGCATAGAACAAATGTCAAAAATATCATTTTCCCAAATATTGTTTACCTGTGACTCAAGAAGTATTAAAGATATCTCAATATGACTTTAGATTTTAGTTCTTAACATTTTCTTGAATTATTTTAAAGTCCTATATGTATCAAACCCAGCGATATGAGGATCACAATCATTGAACTGCTGAATTTTACTCATTTTCGTACAGGTGATACTTATTTAAAGTGGAATCTCTGAAGAACAAATCATCTTGAAACTGGAAATGCATCTTGTTTTTTTCTATCAAACCAAATGTACCATAGTTTAAAAATGAAGATAACAAAATAAATGTTTAAGAACCAGTTTATAAAAGGATGCTGATATACACTTAAATACTTTTTAGTTACAGGCATGCAAACTTAAGGGAAAAATCCCCATGTTTGAAGTGTCACCATTGGCAATTAATGCAATAAGCATTGCTAAACTCAACCGATTTTATTAGACCTACCAATATCTGTGTAAAAGCTAAAATAATGATGCTGCCATCTTTATAAAGTCATTTTTTACCCTGTAATTTATCTCATCTACAAAATATTGGATTACTCATTAAATATCCATCTATGTAATTTAATATTTTGGCTTTCGTCTTCATGTATTTCTTTCTTCAGAAAGAACTGTAAACTGAATCCATTAAGTCAAAAATCTAGTTGACGGGTGACTGAGTGATTGAGTTGATTAATGAAATCAGTGGCTTGCACTTAAATAGTTCAGGAAAAAAAACACTTTTTGACACATTACGTCTTAGAAAATTATAAACTTTGCATTTCAATTATGTTATATATAACTGGTTTGAACAAAAACAGGAGAAAGACTTAATGAAAATGCTAATTTATTTCAATGTTAATTTCAATGTCAAAACATGATGAGTGCAGGTATAGTTTCAGTCTTTAATAGTGGGCCTACTTTTAAGCACTTTATGTACTTTTTATGTACTTTAACCTCAGGTAAAAGAATAAAAACACACATGAATAGGTGATTATCACATAAAGTGATGATCCTGTAGTTTGTCTCAGTCTGTTGACACACAATGAAATGAGTTTAATGTGCCAATTTACAGAAGATCTCAGACATCATCATAATGAATGAGGAGAAAACAGGGAGCTATTTGCTTTTCAGCAGCTCAGTTAAACATTACGGCTCTGTTTCTGTCAGACTATTGTTTCACTAATTGTCAGATACACCGTTTTGTTTTTCTTCGTTGTTTTCCACTGTTCTTATTGCAGTAACACGGCAATCACTTTGACATTATAAAGAAACGACACCAGATATTTAGTCTTGTTTCCTGAGGGGGAAAATAATCACTTCAGTGCATTTTTCTTATTTTGCATACTATCTGACAATGGGGTAAAAAAAAAAAAAAAACTTGCATTAAGATTTACATTAACATTAATTTTCGTATCCCACTGGCAGATAATTGTACTTGTTAAAGGCATCCATGCACATATAAGGCATCCTGTGAAAATATTACACTTCTAAAAATTCAGCACTCGGCTCTCACGCTTAATTCTCTCTACTGCTCGTCGTCTTTTTGCTTTTCTAGATTTGTATAAACTCAAAAGCACATTAGTATATAGACAAACTACAGGATCAAAAATAAAACCTATTAGGCTACTGATCAATTAAATACTATAATGGACAAACACATCACACTTAATCAGAGAAGTCACTGAAATGGAAAATTTATTTTCATCATTATATACAGAGCCTATGCAACTTTTATGTAAGTATCTAAGAAAATGTTTATGCAACAAAAAAGGTTAAAAATCATTGAAGAGGCATATAAGGATAACAAAATCAAAGAAAGATTCAACAACTGAATACTTTTCTGTTCTCCATCAACAGAAAAAAAACAACCTCACCAATTTTGTGGCATTTCACAGTAAAAAATAAAAAATAAAAAAATACATCGGATCTGTAGAAAACATTTGCTCACTCAGACACAGAACAATGCTTTTTTATATGAGTCACAGATTTACTGACTGAGTGAAACTCTTTCCACACTGAGTACAGCATTACAGCTTCTCTCCAGTATGAACTCGCTCGTGAACTTTCAGGTGTTCAGACCGAATGAAACTTTTGTAACAATACGAGCAAAATAATATGAGAGTTTTCTCCAGGATGAATTCTTTGGTGACTTTTCAGTTGAGGAGCATCAGTAAAGCTGATGATGTGTTTTCTGGTGACGTTTATAACTCTCCAGTCGTGAAAAACTCTTTCCACAGAAAGAACACACATGAGGTTTCTCACCTGAATGAATTGTCAGGTGACTTTTTTGATGTGATGATGATATAAACTTTTTACCACACTGATCACAGTTAAATGGCTTTTCTCCAGAGTGAATGCGTAGATGATAACTGAGACCTGATGCTGCAGCAAAACTCTTTCCACACTGAGTACAGTGATACGGTTTCTCTCCGGTGTGGATTCTCATGTGCACATTAAGGTTTCCATTGAGTCTGAAACTCTTTCCACACTGTGAGCAGGTGTCCAGCTGTTTGGGTTTTTTTCTTGAATTCTTAACTTTACAGTGTTCCTGTTCAACTTCATTCAGCTTCATTCTTTGCTGTTTTACTTCAAACCAGTCTAAAATAAACAAATTGTGTGGTTAAAATCAAGTTTGTTACATTAATGTTTCTCAGCAGTCAGTAATGAAGAATCAAGAATGGGCACCAACCTGTTTGTTCCTCAGCATCTTCTTGTTTTATTCTGGATGGTTCTGGATCACTCATGTCTTCAATCTCCTCTTTAATAAACTCCATCTTTAACAGTCAGACAGATTTCAGCTGCTGCACCTGGAGTTTGTTCTTCTCTTGTAGGATGATGTGAATATTCTCCAGTATTTATAGGTGAATTGTTGTGGGAGGGGCTTCACTGTAGGTGTGAACTGTGGTCATCGTCTGATACTGAGACCCACAGGACCAGATCTGGAGAAATAAAAAACAAGTAACTGAATTTATACTGGATCACTTTAAATTAACCACACACATTAGTTTGCTGTTCAAAATATAAAGCATTTGATGGTCACATATTAGTGTCATATAAAACAGCCACAAGCCATTCATCACACAGACAACAAAATTCATAATGCATAATGGCAGGTTTATTAAAAAGCTAGACTATGAAACGAGCTAAAGCAGAGGTCAAATGCAAAGAGATCCATTTTTAGATATACACAATATAAACATTGCTCAAAATTACGTTCCAGCACGAACAATGTATATTTACGTAAAATTAAACATAAATTCTTACATTACAAAATAAACACTTTATAAAAACATATAACACTCTAACATATAACAACATATAAGACTCTAATTTATAATAAACCAGGACACTGTAAACTTGAAACATTCCTGTTTTACATATCTGTCAATCCGATGCGTAGCTATGAGTTGCGTGCGTTTTGCTCGACTGACTGATATTCCAGTCCGTTCAAGCTTTTGAAAGGTAGCGTATATTGTTACAAAAGTTATATTTTAAATAAATGCTGTTCTTATTTAACTTTTTATTCATCAAAGAAGTCTGAAAAAAGTATGACAGGTTTTCAACATTGCTAACAAATCAACATTGCATAAAATGCATTAAGTAACTAATAGGGATGTAATGATTCACTCAACTCACGATTCGATTCTCGTTTTATTTTTTTTATTATTTTTTTTTACAAAATGAGATTTAAGAAATTCTAAATTAAATGTGTTCTTTTATTATTGCTTGCAGCATGTTTCTTTGTGAAATTGAAATATAACACTATAATGATATACTAATATAGCACTTGCATAAAATTTTGATCAAATAAATGCTGCTACGTGTATGACCTGTTTTAGTTTAGGTTTCTCTGTCCCTGTCATCCTGCCTAGTTTGTTTCCATGGTTTTTGATTAATTAGCTCCACACCTGTTTTTTGTTCCTCCCTGATTGCGTTTAGTACTTAAAGCCTGTGTTCATCATTGTTCCTTTGTTTGCTATCGTTTTGGATTTGTGTTTGGTTGTGCCTTTTGTCCCTGTGGATTATTAAAAGAACTCTTTGATTGTACTCCTTCGCCGTGCGCTTTACTTTACACACCAGACACAGTAACAAATGCAGGCTTGATGACTATAAGAATATTGCCTGCATCCTGCTTTAGACTATTCATCTTGTCACAAATTCTCTCTCTGTGTGTATATATATATATATATATAAACAAATTGGAAACAGAGTTTCTAAAACCAAATACTTGTGATCACTTAGTTTACACTGAATCTCTCCTGATAACAAGACAGTGTCAATAAATCATGAGCTGCTGAAAAGCCAATAGTTTGCTGTTTTCTCATTATTCATTATGATGACTGAGATCTTCTGTAAATTAGCAAATTAACACGTTTCATTGTGTGTCAACAGACTGAGACAAACTACAGGATCATTACAAATAAAATCTATTACTGAATATAATAAAATAAACATAATCGGAGAACATGATCAGAGATGTCAGTGAAATGGAAATTTTATTTGCATCATTAAGGCCCTGATATACTCAAAATTAAGTTCCTTTTCGTTCTTCATTTAGGGGTAAAAATATGTGAGCAGTGGTATACTGTTAGCAAACATCCCAAGGCCGCCCACTCTGATGAAAACAACATTTAAATGAATATGTAAATATGTGCTTTCCTCTCAGTAACAAAATAAACACAACAAAAATGGAGAAAACAGCAAGAATTTATTTTTAATAAAGAGCATCTGATCATAGCAACGTGGGTATGTTTGCATGAAGTCTGCAAATTAGCACTCCAGTGAAGTCACGTCACGTGTGTTTACGTAGCACTTTATTTAATATACTACTTAAAAGCAATCAGCAGAAGCACAACTTTACTCGACAGATGAAGTGAACCCAGAAAAGAATTCCAGAAAGAAGATCCCCACAAATCTTATGGCTTTCACAGCAAAACTTTTATTTGAGCTAATCTCATATTTACTGTATCTGAATCTCACATTGTTGACTTGAAATATTGGATCTGTAGAAAACATTTGCTCACCCTAACTATGCTTTTTAACATGAGTCACTAGAGCTGTTGACTCTTTCCACACTGAGTGCTTTTACAATTGTCCAGCCTTGAAAAACTCTTTCCACAGTAAGAACACACATGAGGCTTCTCATCTGAAGTGGTTCAGAGAAAAATAATTAAGAAAAATAATTGCATTTTAACAAAACCAAAACATTTGATGTAATATAACTGGTCTGAACAAAAATAGCAGTCAGCCTGAATGAAAACGCTAATTTATGCTATTACAGTGTCAAAAACTTGACAAGTGCAGGTATGGTTTTTAGTCTTTAAATAGTTAGTTCACCCAAAAATGAAAATTCTGTCATTACTCACTCTCATGTTTTTCCAAACCTGTAAGACTTGCGTTCATCTTCATAACACAAATTTAGATATTTTTGATGAAATCTGAGAGCTCTCTGACCCTCCAAAGCAACTGAAATGTTCCCAGACCCAGAAATGTAGTAAAGACATTGGTAAAATATTCCATGTGACATCAGTGGTTCAATCGTAATTTTACAAAGCTACGAGAATACTTTTTGTGTGCAATGAAAATAGAAACTTTATTGAACATTTCTTCTCCTTCTTGTCCCACCCTCAACCATTATCGAGAGTACCACAACGCATACGCATTGCATTCCTCTGTTCATAAACAAGGCACAGCATTGTGGTATTCTTGATAATGATCCCAGGAGACAGGAAATCAAGTTATTTTTGTTTTCTTTGCACACAAAAACTATTCTCGTAGTTGCATAAAATTACGGTTGAACCACTGATGTCACATGAATTATTTTACTAAGTTTCTGGGTCTGGGAACATTTCAGTTGCTATGGAGTGTCAGAAAGCTCTCGGATTTCTTGAAAAATATCTTAATTAGTGTTCCGAAGATGAACAGAGGACTTACAGGTTTGGAACGACATGAGGGTGAGTAATTAACGACAGAATTTTTCTTTTTTGGTGAACTAACCCTTTAATCGTAATTTTAATCATGTAATTTAAAAAGGGTAAAAGATTAAAAACACACATCAATAGGTGATTATCCCGGTCTCATGAAAATACATATATTACGCCAAAAAAAACCCCCGAAAACTTGTGGTATTGATATGCAAAAATGGACTTTGGCGTGTCTATGCTACGCGCATTTTTGGCGTGCATATAATACGCAGTTTTCGCGTGCATATGATCTGAAATTTGTTGGCGTCCATATGATACGCAGTTTTCGCGTACATATGATACGCATCTACACCACAACCCTAATCCTACCCATCACGTAGCATAGACACGCCAAAGTCCATTTTTGCATATCAATACCACAAGTTTTCGGGGGGTTTTCATGAGTACGTACTTTCATGAGATCGGATTGGATTATCACATAGTAGGGCTGTGCAAATAATCAAATTCGATTATCATGCGCAGCTAATCAGTAAAGCCGGTTCTGTGATTAGTAGTAAATCTCCATCACCTGCTTTCTAATGGAGCGGCATTTACTACACAGAGCCATAGTTCACTGACAAGCTACGCAATATCGCCTTCATAATCGCAGATGAATCGCATTCGATTATGAACGCAGTGAACTACGGCTCTGTGTAGTAAATGCCGCTCCATTTGAAAGCAGATTGACTACAAATCACAGAACCGGCTTTATTTAATTGGCAGTAAATAAAGCATGTGGCCCTGATTTAATAGTAGCTGAACATCTGAAGTATGCTAGCCAAAAAATGTTAGTATTAATTGCTTTGTGTCTTACAGGATTTTTGATACATGGTGTGTTACCTTAATCTATGTTTACAATTTTATTAGTGCCAGTAATTAAAGATAAAACCGGTCAAATATCCAGTATAGAAAATTATAGGCCAATTGCCTTAGAAAATATCATCTCAAAAGTATTTGAGCATATCCTTATGGATAGGCTCAAAGAATATTTGGTAACTACAGATAATCAGTTAGGTCTTAAGAGGAAGCATGGTACTGATTTATGCATATATTCGCTAAAGGAAGTGGTTAGTATGTATATTAGACAATTCTACAGTATTTATGCGCTTTTTAGATGCTTCTAATGCATTTGATCGAATTAATCACACTAAGCTGTTTATGTTAGTTACAAGACAGAGGGGTTCCCCCATATCTGATTAGGATTTTAAAGTACTGGTATATACATCAACCTATACAAGTCAGATGGGGTAGGAATGTTTTGGCCCCCTTTTATGTGACTAATGGGGTTCAGCAAGGTGGAATATTATCACCTCTTCTTTTTAATACATCTCAAAAAATCGTGAAAAACTTCATTTTTTCACTTATTTCAAAAAGTGAAACTTTCATATATTTTAGATTCATTACATGTAAAGTAAAAAAGTTTTTGTTTTAATTTTGATGATTAGAGCTTACAGCTCATGAAAGTCAAAAATCCAGTATCTCAAAATATTAGAATATTTCCTAAGATCAATCAAAAAAAGGATTTTCCAAACAGAAAAGTTCAAGTTGTTTAAAGTATGTTCATGTATGCATTCGATACTTGGTCGGGGCTCAGCATCAGTGAGGTGTGCAAGGAAAGCGATCAGCCTGCGGCACTGCTGAGGCACTATTGAGCCATAGTCCTACACTTATGGTGTAGTTACAGTTGAAAATGAAAAAGCTTCAGGCGGCATTTAATGATGCATTAAGAATCCTGCTTAAAGGAACACTCCACTTTTTTTGGAAATAGGCTCATTCTCCAACTCCCAGAGTTAAGTTGAGTTTTACCGTTTTTGAATCCATTCAGCCGATCTCCGGGTCTGGCGATAGCACTTTTAGCATAGCTTAGCATAGATCATTGAATCCGATTAGACCAGTAGCATCGCGTTCAAAAACGATCAAAGAGTTTCGATAGTTTTCCTATTTAAAACTTGACTCTTCTGTAGTTATATCGTGTACTAAGACCGGCGGGAAATGAAAAGTTGCGATTTTCTAGGCTGATATGATTAGGAACTACTCTCATTCCGGCGTAATAATCAAGGAACTTTGCTGCAGCAGCAGGCGCAGTGATATTACGCAGCGCCTGAAAGTAGTCCCCAGCTATATTATAACTAGTTACCTAGCTGGGGACTACTTTCAGGCGCTGCGTAATATCACTGCGCCTGCTGCGGCCATGTTATGGCAGCAAAGTTCCTTGATTATTACGCCGGAATGAGAGTATAGTTCTTAATCATATCAGCCTAGAAAATCGCAACTTTTCATTTCCCGCCGGTTTTAGTACACGATATAACTACAGAAGAGTCAAGTTTTAAATAGGAAAACTATCGAAACTCTTTGATCGTTTTTGAACGCGATGCTACTGGTCTAATCGGATTCAATGATCTATGCTAAGCTATGCTAAAAGTGCTATCACCAGATCCGGAGATCGGCTGAATGGATTCAAAAACGGTAAAACTCAACTTATTAACTCTGGGGGAGTTGGAGAATGAGCCTATTTCCAAAAAAAAGTGGAGTGTTCCTTTAAGTTCCCAAGGTGGATGAGTGCAAGCCAATTGTTGGATCTAGTGATGTTCCTACTTTGCATGCCGTTTTAAGGAATTATATGTATAGATTCATGTGTTGATTAAGTGATTCAAGAAACACAATAATGACCTTAAATGATCCCACATTAATTAATACAAGGTATTCTTCCTTGTTCTGGAAGCACTGGAATTTTGAATTGTTTTTTTTTCCTTAATTGATTGTTGTATGTGAATGTTAAGGAGCCCTTTAAAGGACATTGTGATGGGAAAAATTCGAAGTGAGTGGAAAAAATTCAGGGTGGGAGGAAAAAATAATTTTCAAATGTTTTGCGTTCCCTAGCAAAACTTTTGCGTTCCCTCCAGAAACTTTGCGTTCCCTCGCAAAGATATTTGAGTTCAGACAAACTCTTCCTGTTTACTTTACAGCTTGCAGTGGTTACACAATGGAGCTCTTCATAGAGTTTTATTTTGAAGGAGTTTTATTTTATTTTATTTCGAGGCACGAAAGGCTTAATGTGGCTTAATGTTTTAAAACGGTGACATTGGAGGACTAAATTCGATAATAATAAATCCTGATAAAAATTATTAGGCTAACATTAATAACCTTATTAATAATATTACTATTAATAAAGCAGAATATGAACGCAACGCCCTGCACGTTAAGCCTTTTCTTCCCCATAGAAAACGCTTAAGGTAGGCTATAATGAAAGGTTCATGCAGCTCGTGTTCACAATGGAGCGGTTCATAAAGCTTTTATTTTGAACCTTGACTCAAGTATAAAGAAATACAGTCAGGTTAGTTTAAGGTACGGTTTTGGGACATTCTAAAAGGCTTTAATGTGGCTTAATGTATTAAAAACAGTGACATTAGGACCAAATGCGATAATAATAAATACTAATAAAATTGTAAGGCTTATTAATAACCTTTTTAATAATATTACTATTAATAAAGGAGAACAGCCCAGAATATGAATGCAACGGATTTTGTATTTTTAAATCACGGTTTTAATTTTAGCCTACCTTAAACGTTTTATGGGGGAGAAAAAGCTTAGGCTACGTGCAGGGCGTTGCGTTCATATTCTGGGCTATTCTGCTTAGTAATATTATTAATAAGGTTATTAATATTGGGTCAAATAATTTAATCAGCTTTTATTATTATCGAATTTGGTCCTCCAAGTCACTGTTTTAAAACATTAAGCCACATTAAGCGTTTTATTATGTCCCAAAACCGTGCCTTGAAGCACTGACTTATTAATTTATTTGAGTCCAAGTTCAAAATAAAACACTATGAAAGGCTGCATTATGAACACACGAGCTGTAACCACTGCAAGCTGTAAAGTAAACAGGAAGAGTTTTTCCGAACTCAAATGGTTTTGCGAGGGAACGCAAAAGATTTGCGAGAGAATGCATAACATTTGAAAAATATTTTTTCCTCCCACCCTGAATATTTTCCACTCACCCCGAATTTTTCCACCACAATGTCCTTTAAAGGGCTCCATATGATCTTCTGTAAAGTGACACCTTAAACACATTTCATTTTCTAACTTCATTTTCAAACTACAGGATCATCACAAATAAAATCTATTACTGAACATAACTAAAATACTATAATGATTAACATCAATAAAAAAAATAAAAATAACACTTAATCAGAGATGTCAGTGAAATGGAACTTTTATTTGCATCATTATACGGAGCCTATGCAACTTTCATGCAGCATATATAATATTTATTGCACTGCATCTTTTGTTACAGATTTTTCAGTTTAATTTGGGTGTTTCTTTGTCAATGTCTTAATGAGCAGGCATTCAATCAAAGAATAGAAAACATCAATGTAAGATTAAAGTAACTAAATACTTTTGCTGTTCTCCAACAAAACATCTCCACAAATCTTGTGACATTTCACAGCAGAACTAATCATTTGAGCTAATCTCATATTTACTTTATCTGAATCTCACACTGCAGACTTGAAATACTGAATCTGTAGAAAACATTTGCTCACTCTGACACAGAACAATGCTTTTTAATATGAGTTGCTTGAGCTGTTGAATGACTGAAACTCTTTCCACACTGAGTACAGTGATACGGCTTCTCTCCAGTATGAACTCGCTCATGAACTTTCAGGTGTTCAGACCAAATGAAACTCTTGTTACAATGTGAGCACTTGTAAGGTTTTTCTCCAGTGTGAATCCTTTGGTGCTGTTTCAGATAGACAGCTGTAGCAAAGCTCTTCCCACACTCACAACACACATGATCTCTCACATCACTGTGTGTTTTCTGGTGCTGTTTACAGTGAGTCGGCCTTGAAAAACCCTTAGTATATAGTTATTTTGTGTCAAATCAACCAAATTTCCCCAAATTTTTGGTTTTGTTCATATTTTTAATGAAGAAAGACAAAGATAAGTAGTGACAAAGAAAATATTTAAAGAGAAATGTCTGAAGAACAAATAATCTTTAAAATAGAAATGCATCTTATTTCTTTCTGATAAACCAAATGAACCATAAGGCCTTAAAAATGAAGATACCAAAAGAAACATTTAAGAACCAGTTTATAAAAGGACACTGAGATATCTTTATGTCTTGAATTACAGGCATGCAGACATCAGGAAAAAAAGTGCTTTTCCCCATTTTTGACCTACCAATCTCTGCGTAAAAATAAAATAATGATGCTACAGTCTTTTTTTCACCCATAATTTAGCTCCTCAAATTACTGGATTACTCAGTGCATATTCAACCATTGCATTTTATATACAAACCCGGTTCCAAAAAAGTTGGGACACTGTACAAATTGTGAATAAAAAAGGAATGCAATAATTTACAAATCTCATAAACTTATATTTTATTAAAAATAGAATATAGATAACATATCAAATGTTGAAAGTGAGACATTTTGAAATGTCATGCCAAATATTGGCTCATTTTGGATAAGAGGCCGGAAAAGTTAAATGTACATATAAGGAACAGCTGGAGGACCAATTTGCAACTTATTAGGTCAACTGGCAACACGATTGGGTATAAAAAGAACCTCTCAGAGTGGCAGTGTCTCTCAGAAGTCAAGATGGGAAGAGGGTCACCAATTCCCCCAATGCTGCGGTGAAAAATGGAAATGGAATGGAAATCACAACATGGGCTCAGGAATACTTCCAGAAAATATTGTCAGTGAACACAATCCACCGTGCCATTCACCGTTGCCGGCTAAAACTCTATAGGTCAAAAAAGAAGTCATATCTAAACATGATCCAGAAGCGCAGGCGTAGAAGAAGGATCCGGGCACTGAAATGGCCAGCCTGCAGTCCAGATCTTTCACCCATAGAAAACATTTGGCGCATCATAAAGAGGAAGATGCGACAAAGAAGACCTAAGACAGTTGAGCAACTAGACGCCTGTATTAGACAAGAATGGGACAACATTCCTATTCCTAAACTTGAGCAACTTGTCTCCTCAGTCCCCAGACGTTTGCAGACTATTATAAAAAGAAGAGGGGATGCCACACAGTGGTAAACATGGCCTTGTCCCAACTTTTTTGAGACGTGTTGATGCCATGAAATTTAAAATCAACTTATTTTTCCCTTAAAATGATACATTTTCTCAGTTTAAACATTTGATATGTCATCTATGTTGTGTTCTGAATAAAATATTGAAATTTGAAACTTCCACATCATTGCATTCTGTTTTTATTCACAATTTGTACAGTGTGCTAACTTTTTTGGAATCGGGTTTGTGTATATATATATATATATATATATTGCTTTCTTGTTTTATTCATTTCTTTCATCAGAAAGAGCTGTGATCTGAATGTGGTCAGTTCAAGAAGTCTAAAATTTTGTTGCCCGGAGACTTGTCAGGTTGACGGTGATTGTGTTGATCAATCAAATCAGTATTTAACTGGATCAGAGAATTTCGCGTCGCCCAAATTCTGTCATTCGCTCGCGTTGCCGCAATCAATAGCTCTCTCTTCAAATGAATGGAATTGTGTTGCTTTGTCGCTGGTGGACGCAGTAGCCTACGCTTGTTACGATGTTAGCTAAATAAACGCATGATGAGGGGGTGTAAACAAAAACAGAGTCTTTCAATAAAAATCCAAATCAAGAAACAGAGAATATCCAGGAGCAAGGGGTAGCAAAACACATAGATCAAATAATAGCAGACAAAGAAACTTGAAATACAAAACGTAATCAAGGGGAAACAGAAACAGGTGTGGAGCTAATTAACTAATGAGGAGAACTAAGGAAACTGGGTCAAGACGATCATTAATTGAGCTGCTGAAAAGCCAGTGGTTCCCTGTTTTCACTTCATTCATTATGATGATGTCTGAGATCTTCTATAAAGTGACAAATTAAACATTTCATTTTCTAACTTCATTTTCAAACTACAGGATCATCACAAATAAAATCTATTACTGAACATAACTAAAATACTATAATGATTAACACATCAATAATAATCACACTTAATCAGAGATGTCAGTGAAATGGAACTTTTATTTGCATCATTATACGGAGCCTATACAACTTTCATGCAGCATATATAATATTTATTGCACTGCATCTTTTGTTACAGAATTTTCAGTTTAATTTGAGTGTTTCTTTGTCAATGTCTTAATGAGCAGGCATTCAATCAAAGAATAGAAAACATCAATGTAAGATTAAAGTAACTAAATACTTTTGCTGTTCTCCAACAAAAAAAAAACATCTCCAGAAATCTTGTGACATTTCACAGCAAAACTAATCATTTGAGCTAATCTCATATTTACTTTATCTGAATCTCACACTGCAGACTTGAAATATTGGATCTGTAGAAAACATTTGCTCACTCTGACACAGAACAATGCTTTTTAATATGAGACACTAGAGTTGATGACTGAGAGAAACTCTTTCCACACCGAGTACAGTGATACGGCTTCTCTCCAGTATGAACTCGCTCATGAACTTTCAGGTTTCCAGACTCAGTGAAACTCTTGTTACAATATGAGCACTTGTAAGGTTTTTCTCCAGTATGAATTCTCTGGTGACGTTTCAGATATACAGCTATAGCAAAGCTCTTCCCACACTCACAACACACATGATCTCTCACATCACTATGTGTTTTCTGATGCTGTTTACAGTGAGTCTGCCTTGAAAAACTCTTTTCACAGAAAGAACACTCGTGGGGTTTCTCACCTGAATGAACTTTCAGGTGTTTATTTAGATTTGATGACGAAATAAAAACTTTATCACACTGATCACAGTTAAATAGCTTTTCTCCAGAGTGAATGAGCAGATGATAATTGAGATCTAATGAACCAGCAAAACTCTTTCCACACTGAGTACAGCGATACGGCTTCTCTCCAGTATGAACTCTCTCATGCTTTTTCAAGTTTCCAGACTCAGTGAAACTCTTGTCAGAATATGAGCGCTTGGTATGAATTCTTTGGTGCTGTTTCAGACGGTCAGATCTAGTAAAGCTCTTCCCACACTCACAACACACATGATCTCTCACTTCATCATGTGTTTTCTGGTGCTGTTTATAACTGGCCAGCCATGAAAAACTCTTTCCACAATAAGAACACACATGAGGTTTCTCAGCTAAATGAGCTGTCATGTGTGCTTTTAGACTTGATGATGAAATAAACTTTTTATCACACTGATCACAGTTAAATGGCTTTTCTCCAGAGTGAATGTGCAGATGATAACTGAGTCTTGCTGATGCAGCAAAACTCTTTCCACACTGAAGGCATCTGTATGGTTTCTCTCCGGTGTGGATTCTCATGTGCACATTAAGGTTTCCTTTGTGTCTGAAACTCTTTCCACACTGTGAGCAGGTCTGCAGCTGTTTCACTTTAATTTTACTGTGTTCCTCCTCCACTTCGTGCGCCTCATGGCTTTGCTGTTTTACTTCTATCCAGTCTAAAATAAACAAATTATATGTTCAGTATCAGTAAACTAGATTTTATAGCAGAAACCAAAAGAGGTCACATATTTATCTGAGTATCAAGGATCAGATCTTTGATGTACTAAATGTTAGTTCTGTAATTCCTTGACAATAAAATTAAAATGTGGATATAATCATTAAGATAATAATTTATCATTCCTATTGCTTATTATTTAAATCTTTTTAACTGCAGCTTTAAAGGGGTGGTTTACTGCTTTTTTTCTTTGCTTGATTGTGTTTATGGGGTGCAATATAACATGTCTTCGTGTTTCATTTGTTAAAAAACGCCTTATTTTTCATATTTTTCACCTTTATTGTAAGCCGCTTTCTCCTCTGTCATTTGAACGACCGGTTGACTTCCTGATTCTATGAAACCACTCCCTCAGAAACAGGCGATGGGCTCAGATTGGTTAGTTGTGATCGGTGTGTTGTGATTGGCTAAACTGTGTACTGCACGTTGTCCGGAAACTTCAGGCCCATTACCTTCACGGGCGACAGTTTCACGTGCTCCAGTCAAATATAAATAATGGTGTCAATATTGCCTTCAGTTTGAGCCAGAATCAGACCCAGAAAGCGGTAATGAAGAGAGTCAAGCAGAACTTCCGCAAGCACGGCTCTTACAAACGTTTCTGAATGGAAGTTTGCTGTTGTGATTACATATCATTTTTTGAAGTTTGTACACGTTTGTCTTATACACAAAATAGCATCGAACTAACTGGCTACTAACCAGACAGCATTGGCTTGTGTTTACATTCTTGATCAAATCGAAAAATTACGTCATAAAGTATACATGGAAAATACATTTCCGAAATTAGTACATAATTACAAATTCGGGTCCAAAATGTTCGGCTACTAAAGCCAGCGTTGGCATTTGTTTACGTCCTTGATAAAACTAAAACATTACGTCTGAAATTATACATGCAAATACATTTAAAATTATGAAATCTTACTTACAGGTTGTGGCCCAAGAACTGCCTCTGGTTTTAAAGTTGGAACTGCTCCATGTTTTAGTAATAGTTTCTGTGTGAATCTGGCATTGAACTCGTGTAGATTCTGGAAGCTGTCTTCCGTAAAATGCGCAGCACAGAGAGCTAAATTAGGATTGTAATTGTCAGGAACATATTCAAACATAAATTTTAACCATTGTTGACGAACTACAGCGTCCGTAGGAAGCCCGAACACAGAAGACCTGACAGCTGGGTGAAAATAGCTACAACTCTCCACTATAACTCTTCCTCTTCGACAAAGCCGCAGAACATGGCCTTGCCCCCTTTTCTGCATGTTCCGGAGGGAGGGGTTTGATGGGTTTTTTACGTATGCAACCCGGGAAGTAGTTCGTTGTAGTCCCATATGAGTCGTTTTTGTAGGCATTAAACTTCCTGATTTTTAAAAGACGATATCTCCGCTTACGTTCAACTTTCAGCGCTGCAACTTTGCATACTGTTCATGCACCAACAGCAACATTACACACTATTTAAAATGAAAAAAGTGAAATCGCAGTAAACCACCCTTTTAATGTTTCTCAGCAGTCAGCAATGAAGAATCAAGAATGGACACCGACCTGTTTGTTCCTCAGTATCTTCTTGTTTTATTCTGGATGGTTCTGGATCACTCATGTCTTCAATCTCCTCTTTAATAAACTCCATCTTTAGTATGTCACAGATTTCAGCTGCTGCACCTGGAGTTTGTACCTGTATGATGTAGGATGATGTGAATATTCCTCACCTTTTTAACCCAGTTAAAGCACAAACCCCGCCCACCACAGATTCAGAAGATTTCATTGGTCGTGTCAATCACAGTGATCTCCTACACAACACTGAAACAAATCCAGTACAAACCTGTGAACTTAGAGGTTTATTTTTAGTCAAAACAACCAAATTTTAGAAACTTCCCAAATTCAAAATTTTGATTTTTGTTCATATTTTTTATTTAGAAGAAAGACAAACATAAGTAGTGATGAAGACCAAAAAAAAGAAAAATAAATTGATATCGGACGGATATTTACTGAGTAATGCATTATTTTGCAGAGGACAGTCAAAACAACCATTTTCATCTGGGATCTGGAGCCAAATTACAGGGTGAAATAATGACTATAGAAAGATGGAAGCATCATTATATTATTTCTACACTGAGATTGATCATTTGTTTATACTGTCGGTTGACTTTGGCAATACTTTTTGCATTGTGACCGTTCAAGAAAGAGAGAAAGCACTTTTTAAAAAAAAAGTTTGCACTCCTGTATCTCAATGAGTATTAAAGATATCTCAGTACACTTTTAAGTAGTTAATAATTTGTATTAATTGTTCTTAACAAACATTGCTTTCAATATTCTTATTTTTAAGGACATACTGTTCAATTCTAGAAATGTAGTCAAGATTATCACGTGAAGTGTTGATCCTAGTTTCAAGCTGTTGACACACAATGAAATGTGTTAATGTGCCAATTTACAGAAGATCTCAGACATCATCATAATGAATGAGCTGTAAACAGTGAACTATTGGCTTTTCAGCAGCTCATTTAAACATTACGGCTCTGTTTCTGTCAGACTATTGTTTCACTAATTGTCAGATACACCGTTTTGTTTTTCAGTTGTTTTGCTCTTTTCATGCAGAAACCCTGCAATTACTTTGACAATACAAACGTAAACATTTGTCATGGCAATAAAATACCTAACTGTTTGAATTTATAGACTTTGCTCATTTTGACAACTATGGATAAACATATTAAGTAGTTACAATCATATTAAGGTGGATAAATGTGAAAACTGAATATGAGCCCTGATTTAATAGCAAAAAACAAGAAAGATCATGTATCAGTCTGTGAGTATCAGATGTTTAATGTGCCAAACACAGTTCAGTCATTCATACTCATGATCATTTATCATCCATATACTGATCCATATTTCACAGCTACTAAAACAATCAGAAATTAATCGAGAATGGAAACCAACCTGTTTGTTCCTCGGTGTCTTCATGTTTATTCTGGATCACTCATGTCGTCAATCTTTAGTCTTTAGCACAGTTTTCAGCTGCTACACCTGGAGTTTCTCCTGAGAATGGTGTAAATATTCCCAAACCTTTATCGCTGAACTGTTGAGCCATGAAAAGCTGGATAAAGTCAAACTCTGTAAACTGGGAACCTCTTCCTCTTCTTGGCGGTTGGCAAACCAGCTTAAGGTGCATTTCCGCCACCTACTGGGATGGAGTGTGAGGCCTTGATGAACAAAACTGTTATATTCTAAACAAAAAAAAAATAATAATAATAATAAATAAATAGGGGAAAAAAACAAACTAACTAACTAAATTCTTCTAATCAAATCAGTATCTCTCAAATATTTAAGAAAATCATACACCCTTAACTGTTTCTGTGCATTCTGAAATATATTCTTAACTGAAATGTCACTGATTTCCGTATCTCTTAGTTTTTCAACAAACTGCTTTCTTTGACTGTTATATGTCTCACAATGTAAGAGCACATGTTCAACTGTTTCTGTTATTCCACAGTAATTACAGCAATCTGACTCACTTTTTTGCCATCATTTCTGTTGTGAAAACAGATACATCATTAGATAGCCTCTTAACAATGCTATATTTAAAATAGGGTAAAATACGGCTGCTGCTGTATACCCAGAATCTGGATTTTTTTGACCCATCAGTATATATTTGAATACTATTGAAATAGTTTTGTTTCAAATATTGATCCACTACTAGGCATACACCTTTCCTTTTTGTTTATTTCAAAATAAACCATTGGCATTTGGACCATCTAAGGGGGTATTATTGGTATTGCTACCGTTGAGCTTATTTTTATATCATTAATTCCTATCTTCTTAGCATCTGCATCGGCATTCCATCCAAAACTACTATAATTTACATACTCATATTCCCAACATTTTTGTAATGCATCTTTGACTGGATGGGTTTCTACATGCCCCCTAACAGAACACCAGTATGCCATCTTTAACTTAAGGCAACTCCGCCATTTCCACCTGCATCGCTGAGACTGGCGACTTCGCCACTTCCTATTCTTAGTGCTTGAGATTGAATACCACTTACTTTCTTTAACATAGATATTGATGCCGAACTATATACTATGCTGCCATAATCAATCATAGGTCTAATCATTGCACAATATACTCTTTTCAATGCCTGTCGGGTTGCACCCCAATCTACCCCTGCCGAACATCTTAAAATATTTATTCCCTTTTTACATTTATTTATTCATTCAACCAAATTTCACAAAATTTCCCAACCCAAATTTTTGGTTTTGTTCATATTTTTAATGAAGAAAGACAAAGATAAGTAGTGACAAAGAAAATATTTAAAGAGAAATGTCTGAAGAACAAATAATCTTGAAAATAGAAATGCATCTTATTTCTTTCTGATAAACCAAATGAACCATAAGGCCTTAAAAATGAAGATACCAAAAGAAACATTTAAGAACCAGTTTATAAAAGGACACTGAGATATCTTTATGTCTTGAATTACAGGCATGCAGACATCAGGAAAAAAAGTGCTTTTCCCCATTTTTGAAGCATCACCATTGACATATAATGCAGCAAGTATTTCTAGCTGATTTTAATTGACCTACCAATCTCTGTGTTAAAATAAAATAATGATGATACAATCTTTTTTTCACCCATAATTTAGCTCCTCAAATTATTGGATTACTCAGTGCATATTCAACCATTACATTTTATATATATATATATATTGCTTTCTTCTTCATTGATGTATTTATTTCATCAGAAAGCGCTGTGATCTGAATGTAGTCAGTTCATGAAGTCTAAAATTTTGTTGACAGGTGACTTGTCAGGTTGACAGTGATTGTGTTGATCAATTAAATCAGCATTTAACTGGATCAGAGAAAAATAATCACATTTTGACAAAACCAAGACAATTTATATAATGTATATATCTGGTGTGAACAAAAACAGCAGACAGGCTGAATGAAAGTTATAATTTATGCTATTTCATCATCAAGAGTGCAGGTATGGTTTCTGTAGTCTTTAATTTTAATCATTTACTTTAACGTGAGGGATAAAACTCTTGTCATAAAATTATAGGACATGCCTTGACACTCCACAACACAATGTAGAAACAGATCGGTCCACTGACTTCACTCCTATCGGTTCAAACAGATCTCAACTTTGTTGTGTCGCCCAAATTCTGTCGCTCGCTCGTGTTGCTGCAATCAATAGCTCTCTCTTCAAATGAATGGGATTGTGTTGCTTTGTCGCTGCGTGTCGCTGGTGGACGCAGTAGCCTACTCTTGTTTTGTGAGCATTTGTTGAGCATTGTGAGGGTTTTCATGTTTTAAGAGGATTTTCCATATGCGTAATGATTTTATACTGAACATACTTTACATTATTTTCACATAATCTACGCTGAATAATCTCTCTTGACAACAAGACGATCATTAATTGAGCTGCTGAAAAGCCAGTGGTTCCCTGTTTTCACTTCATTCATTATGATGATGTCTGAGATCTTCTGTAAAGTGACACATTAAACATTTCATTTTCTAACTTCATTTTCAAACTACAGGATCATCACAAATAAAATCTATTACTTAACATAACTAAAATACTATAATGATTAACACATCAATAATAATCACACTTAATCAGAGATGTCAGTGAAATGGAACTTTTATTTGCATCATTATACGGAGCCTATACAACTTTCATGTTGCATATATAATATTTATTGCACTGCATCTTTTGTTACAGAATTTTCAGTTTAATTTGAGTGTTTCTTTGTCAATGTCTTAATGAGCAGGCATTCAATCAAAGAATAGAAAACATCAATGTAAGATTAAAGTAACTAAATACTTTTGCTGTTCTCCAACAAAAAAAAACATCTCCAGAAATCTTGTGACATTTCACAGCAGAACTAATCATTTGAGCTAATCTCATATTTACTTTATCTGAATCTAACGCTGTTGACTTGAAATACTGAATCTGTAGAAAACATTTGCTCACTCTGACACAGAACAATGCTTTTTAATATGAGACACTAGAGATCTTGACTGAAAGAAACTCTTTCCACACTGAGTACAGTGATACGGCTTCTCTCCAGTATGAACTCGCTCGTGCTTTTTCAGGTTTCCAGACCAAATGAAACTCTTGTTACAATATGAACACTTGTAAGGTTTTTCTCCAGTGTGAATCCTTTGGTGCTGTTTCAGATCACCAGCTGCAGTAAAGCTCTTCCCACACTCACAACACACATGATCTCTCACATCACTATGTGTTTTCTGATGCTGTCTACAGTGAGTCAGCCTTGAAAAGCTCTTTCCACAGAAACAACACACGTGAGGTTTCTCACCTGAATGAACTTTCAGGTGAGTTTTTAGACAGGATGATGAAATAAACTTTTTACCACACTGATCACAGCTAAATGGTTTTTCTCCAGAGTGAATGAGCAGATGATAACTGAGACCTGATGGACCAGCAAAACTCTTTCCACACTGAGTACAGCGATACGGCTTCTCTCCAGTATGAACTCGCTCATGTGATTTCAGGTGTCCAGACTCAGTGAAACTCTTGTCAGAATATGAGCGCTTGGTATGAATTCTTTGGTGCTGTTTCAGACGGTCAGATCTAGCAAAGCTCTTCCCACACTCACAACACACGTAATCTCTCACTTCATCATGTATTTTCTGGTGCTGTTTATAACTGGTCAGCCATGAAAAACTCTTTCCACAGTAAGAACACACATGAGGTTTCTCAGCTAAATGAGCTGTCATGTGTGCTTTTAGACTTGATGATGAAATAAACTTTTTATCACACTGATCACAGTTAAATGGTTTTTCTCCAGAGTGAATGTGCAGATGGTAACGGAGATTTGATGCATCAGTAAAACTCTTTCCACACTGAGGACATGTGTACGGTTTCTCTCCAGTGTGGACTCTCATGTGTCTTGTAAGGTCTCCGTTGCGTCTGAAACTCTTTCCACACTGTGAGCAGGTGTGCAGCTGTTTGCCTTTAATTTTACAGTGTTCCTTCTTCACTTCATCCACCTCATGGCTTTGCTGTTTTACTTCTATCCAGTCTAAAATAAACAAATGGTGTGTTTAAAATCAGTGAAACTGGGCCCGTATTCATGAAAAATCTTAGCGTTAAGAGCTGCTCCTAGTAACAATATTCTAAGAAAATTCTTAGAAATGTGGGTGTTTCCTCTTAATATTAAAGAAAAGATCCTAGTAAAGAAAAAAAGTAAAAAGAGGTCTTAAAGTCCAAAATTGTTAGGAGTATGAACGAGGACTTTTAAGAGGCTTAAGAGTTTCTTTAGCAGCAGAGAAAATGGACTAAACATGAAGAAGGCGAAGAAATGTGTTGCACACAATGCATGACAGTGAGTTAATAAGACGCTACACATTAGATCGTGCAGGAATCATGTTTGTGACCGATCTTATTTGAGACACGCTAACATCTCCGACACGGCACAGAAATGCCATAGCGCCAGAAATGGACGTAATCACTACATTAACATATTTGGCAACTGGAAAAATGCAACTCTGCAGCAGCGATGATTTGAGTATGGTAAACAGGAAAAATTACGCCTGTAAATTCAAAGTGAAGGCTTATAATAAACCCTACTCTTAAAAGCGCTCTTTTATTTCCTTCTTGGACAACCAACCAATCACAGTCTTCAAAAGACTGTGTCATAGCTAGCAACGGGGTCAGCCCCGCCTCCTCAATAAGATAAAAGTTTTTGCGTTTCGCTCAGAGTTACTCTCAGATTGGTCCTGAATCACTTTTAAGCTAAGACTCCTAGTTAAAAAATTAAGCAAAATTAGGAGCTCTCTGAGAGGATTCTGAGAATCTTTATGAATACGGCCCTGATGTAATAGCAGAAACCAAAAGAGGTCACATATTTATGTGCATGAAGGATCAGGGCCCATATTCACAAAATATTTTATCTTACCACTAAGAGTTCTCCTAAATAGCAGTAAAGGTTTTTAGCTAAGAGTTTCCTCTTACAACTTATTCACAAAGCTTCTGAAACAAACGTTTACTAAGGAATAGAGAGAAGTCTTAAGCCCAGAGTAAATAAAGGGGGCGGGGTTGACCTCGTTGCTATGGATGATGTCAGCATGTAACTATGCACACAGTGATTGGCTGAAAGGAGGGGTCTCTGTCAGAGATTTATTCATAGAAATATTGCAGAGCGCAATGTTATGTTGCCATATTCAAATAAGGGTTAAAAAAAAAAAGAAAATGTTATTGCTACATTCAAATAAAGATATTAAAATGCAAGCTAAGTGTCACTAATTAACCAATATAATATATATATATATGTATATGTTCAGGTAATTGTCAGCCTGTATGCTTCTCATAAAAAAAAAAAAAGAAGTGAATATGCATATAAAAAAGCCTTTTAATTAACAGAGTACAATAATAATGGCTGATAGTAAGACATGCAAACAAAAAAGAAAACCAAACTGGACACAAGAACAGCTGTTACTTCTTATTAATGAAAACAAGGATATGATCAAAGGAAAATTTGGAGTTGGGATAACCTCCAAAACCAAAGGCGATACCTTTTTAAAAGCACATTATTGTCAAATGTTTCTAAAATGTTTACATTCTGAGGCAGATTGCCAGCAACAGCTATTTTAGGATAGTTTGTGATTTGGTCTTAGTGACTTTGAGTCCTCTTCACTGCTCCTAATGTTTCACAGATTTAGGAGCTAGTTTTAGCACTAAAACGCTTTGTGAAATACTCTTAGAGCAAAAATGTAGGAGTCCTAAATTTAGACCCGACACGCCCATTATTTTTAAGATTTTCACCTAAATTGGCGAGTTATGAGCCACTTTTAGCCTGTAGATGTTTTGTGAATACGGGCCCAAATCTTTGATTATGGGTTATTTCTGTCATTCCTTGTTAATAAAATTAAAATGTGAATATAATCATATAGATGATCATTTATCATTCCTATTGCTCCTTATTTAACAGCCACTAAATCTTTTTAACAGCAGCTTTAATGTTTCTCAGCAGTCAGTAATGAAGAATCAAGAATGGACACCGACCTGTTTGTTCCTCAGTATCTTCTTGTTTTATTCTGGATGGTTCTGGATCACTCGTGTCTTCAATCTCCTCTTTAATAAACTCCATCTTTAGTATGTCACAGATTTCAGCTGCTGCACCTGGAGTTTGTACCTGTATGATGTAAGATGATGTGAATATTCCTCACCTTTTTAACCCAGTTAAAGCACAAACCCCGCCCACCACAGATTCTGAAGATTTCATTGGTCGTGTCACACAGTGATCTCCTACACAACACTGAAACTAATACACTACAAACCTGTGAACTTAGAGGTTTATTTTTAGTCAAAACAACCTAATTTTAGAAACTTCCCAAATTCAAAATTTTGATTTTGTTCATATTTTTTATTTAGAAGAAAGACAAACATAAGTAGTGATGAAGACCAAAAAAAAAAAGAAAAATAAATTGATATCGGACGGATATTTACTGAGTAATGCATTATTTTGCAGAGGACAGTCAAAACAACCATTTTCATCTGGGATCTGGAGCCAAACTACAGGGTGAAATAATGACTATAGAAAGATGGAAGCATCATTATATTATCTCTACACTGAGATTGATCATTTATTTATACAGTCGGTTGACTTTGGCAATACTTTTTGCATTGTGACCGTTCAAGAAAGAGAGAAAGCACTTTTTTAAAATAAAGTTTGCACTCCTGTATCTCAACGAGTATTAAAGATATCTCTTATTTTTAAGGACATACAGTATTTGGATCAATTCTAGAAATGTAGTTTTGTTTTTCAGTTGTTTTGCTCTTTTCATGCAGAAACCCTGCAATTACTTTGACAATACAAACGTAAACATTTGTCATGGCAATAAAATACCTAACTGTTTGAATTTATAGACTTTGCTCATTTTGACAACTATGGATAAACATATTAAGTAGTTACAATCATATTAAGGTGGATAAATGTGAAAACTGAATATGAGCCCTGATTTAATAGCAAAAAACAAGAAAGATCATTTATCAGTCTGTGAGTATCAGATGTTTAATGTGCCAAACACAGTTCAGTCATTCACTTGTTACTGCTGTACCGGATCATGATCATTTATCATCCATATACTGATCCATATTTCACAGCTAATAAAACAATCAGAAATGAATCGAGAATGGAAACCAACCTGTTTGTTCCTCGGTGTCTTCATGTTTATTCTGGATCACTCATGTCGTCAATCTTTAGTCTTTAGCATAGTTTTCAGCTGCTACACCTGGAGTTTCTCCTGAGAATGATGTAAATATTCCCAAACCTTTATTGCTGAAATGTTGAGCCATGAAAAGCTGGATAAAGTCAAACTCTGTAAACCGGGAACCTCTGTCACATGCAAACTGTAAATATTCGGCATCCGGTGAAAACATCACAAAACACTCGACTCCCGGCTTCTCTCTTCTGCTGGTTGTCGTTTTGCTCTTTGTATATTAATGGAAAACTGGAAAAGACTTTAATGCATTGCTGACACCTGCTGGAAATTCCTGGTAACACACACACACACACAAAGGGTTTTTACGTTTTATGAGGATTTTCCATATACATAATGATTTTATACTGTGCATATTTTACATTATTTTCACGTAATTTACACTGAAAAATCTCTCCTGGTGACTATAATCAAATGATCTGCTGAAAAGCCAATAGTTCACTGTTTTCACCTCATTCGATATGATGAGGCAGAGCGCCTTCAGAAGAATGCAGAGAAGAACTATTCTAAAAATCTTAAACTGCTGGGATTCAACTCACTTTATTTTCATCATTCGTTTGAAATAAAATATGATATGGAGTTGATAAAACGATACAAACTTGATTGTCAAGTTTTTTTTTGTAACTGGCAAAATAAGAAATTTAATAACCTCTTCCACTCAACAAGTCAATGCTCTAACTGCAGAAATGAAAGCAGTAATTACATTTTTTTTTTTTTTTGGCTGGAAAATTGGAAAAATGCAGCAATGCACCGGTGATGACACAGTAAGCAGCGTCTCACATACTGAAACACAACAGTGGTCAAAAGTGATGTGTGGATTTATTTTATTTATTTATTTATTTTTTATGACCCCACATTTCAAAAATTGAATTCAATTGAAATTAGCTAAAACTGATCACTTAATGTTGCTAGATGACCTCATAAAGGTGAGTTCACTAATTTATATTTATATTTATATTTATATGGATCAGTGAACTCGACTTTATGACGTCATGAGAGAGTCTAGGAATGTTTGTCCAAGAAAGTGATTTTGTTGCTAGGCTTTTGAAACAAGTCTCTAAAGGGATGAGGAAGTCATTAAATCTAGTAACAAAATAACTAAATTGGCAACACTGGCACATTGACTACAACATAAGTTATTAACATTTCATTGGTCCTCTTGTTTTTGCATGTGTTCATATTTTATGACAGCATGGCCAAAAATTATGACCACAAAATTAGGCATGTTTCATTGCATTATTATCACAAATAAAACAACTGACTCTAAGCAACTATGCAATATGCTTACAAAATCTTACACTTTTTTTTTTTTTAATTAAGGGTGAAGACATCAAATTTCCTAGGCTGGACAACACTTTTGGCCACTACTATATGGCAGTTTATTGACTTTCTAACTGACTACCAAACTATATTGCAAAAACAAGCCACTTTTATGAGTATTGTGATGGGCTTTCTTGGAGTTATTGATAGAACTCATGTTCACATCATTGCTCCAACTGTAAACAATTTTGCACAATGCAAAGCATTTAAAAAAAAAAGTTAATATCTTAATTGAATAATTTTATTGTAGTTACATTAAATGATTGATGTTGTGCTGCTGTGACTTTACATGAGCAGGCTCACTATTGGCTGATTCAGAGGTCGAGGTCAGCCATTGTATATAGTTATTTTGTGTTGACATCATTGTAGTCCTTAGTTCACAACACTTAAGAGTCACCTCAGTTAACACTTAAGAATCAGTCTTAGATTTTACTGAAAGTTGCTTTTAGGTTCTTTATAAAAGTCTCCTACTCTCAGAAAAGCCCTAATTTTTACTAAGAATTTTGAGACACTTAAGTCAAAGCTTAAGACTATTCTTATTGCAAGTTTTATACATACAGGCCCTGGTTTTAATAAGACAGACGCCACCAGCTGATTGTTTTCAGAAGAGAGCCTGACTTTTTCAGCTGGCTAAAAACTTGTCACAAACAGAGACGTAAACCAAAGGTGAGTGAATGACAAGTATATTTATTGACTGGAACGGGAAATGGATCTTGGTGAGAGTGTCTTGGGTGAGTATCTTGATAATAGAGAGAGTCCAATGAGTCTTAGCAGAGAGTTGACTGAATCCTCTGTTTGCAGGGTTACAGTAGATCGGGAACCAGGAGACTTGGGAATCGTAGGAGAGACTGGGGAGAGAGACCGCGAGACAACAGGTAAGTCTACACACAGGTAAGTATTCAGAGAGTCAGGTTACTGTTCACCGGACGATGAGTGTCAGAGAGCGTGGTTATTTATGGGAGTGCTGATGAGGGTGAGCAGGTGTAGGTGATTAGAACTCAGGTGACTGTGATCTGGTGATTGCTGTTGACGACGGTGACTGTGACTCTCTGACACGTCCGTTGGCTGCCTGGATGTCCAAAGCCCGGTACAGAATGAGCAGGTTCTGTGAGGGTGGCGGCTCTGATGTCTTTATCCAGGTCCCAGACGATGGGGTTGACTATAAGGGCTGGAGGGAGAATGGGTTCCGGATCTGTGGGGGATTCAGGCGAGTGGAGACGGTTCCCTGGGCGGTAGGTGATGGTGAAATTAAACCTGGTCAAGAACAGGGCCCAGCGGGCCTGTCTGGGGTTAAGCCTTCTCGCTTCGCGGAGGTATTGAAGGTTTTTGTGGTCGGTGATAACGGTGAAGGGATGGTTGGCTCCCTCCAGCCAATGCCGCCACTCCTCTAGGGCCAGTTTGATGGCTAGTAGCTCCCTGTTACCGATGTCATAATTCTGCTCCGCTGGGGTCAGTTTCTTCGAATAAGCGCAAGGCTGGAGGCGTGGAGGCTCACCATACTGCTGAGACAGCACGGCCCCAACCTCTGTGGTGGAGGCGTCTACTTCCACCACGAGTGCCACATGGGGGTCAGGATGACGAAGGATGGGGGCCATGCTGAATGCGGTTTTGAGACTCTTGAATGCTTCGTGGGCGCTGGAATCAGAGGACAGGGACTTGGGCTTTCCCCGGAGCAGGGTGGTGAGCGGGGCTGTGAGCAGACTGAAGTTCTTGATGAACCAGCAATAGAAATTAGCAAATCCAAGGAATCTTTGGAGTTCCTTAACAGATTGAGGGGTTGACCATTCTGTGACTGCAGTTACCTTCCCCTGGTCCATCTGGATTCCCTCCTCGCCAATGATGTAACCGAGGAACTGCACCGTGGGACGATGAAACTCACATTTCTCTAGCTTGAGGTATAGATGTTGTCTGAGTCTCTAGAGGACCTGCGCAACTTGATGGCGATGGTCGGCCAGGTTCTGGGAGTATATCAGGATGTCATCGATGTAGACTATAACAAAGTGATTGAGGAACTCCCGGAACACCTCATTCATAAATTCTTGGAATACTGAAGGGGCGTTAGCAAGGCCATACGGCATCACGAGGTATTCGTAGTGACCGAAGGGAGTAATGAATGCTGTCTTCCACTCGTCGCCTTCCTGGATGCGAACAAGGTTGTAAGCGCTGCGCAGGTCCAGCTTAGAGAAGATGCCGGCCCCACGGAGTTCCTCGAGAGCAGCCGGGCCCAGGGGAAGTGGATAGGGGAGCTTGACTGTCTGAGAATTCAGAGCTCGATAATCAATGCACGGCCTCAAGCCCCCGTCCTTCTTACCCACGAAGAAGCTTGATGCTGCTGGAGAACTGGATGGCCGGATGTATCCCTGTTTAAGAGCCTCCTTGATGTACTCCTCCATAGCCTTGCGCTCCAGGATGGACAGTGGATATACTGTACCCTTGGGGAGTTTAAATCCAGGCAGCAGATCTATGGCAGAGTCCCATGGTCGACGTGGTGGTAACTGCGTGGCTGCCTGTTTGCTGAAGACATTCTGGAATGCCCTATAATCAGATGGGATTGTGGGAATTTTGTCTGACTCGGGACTCTCAATCACCGTGGAGGCGACCTGAGCATCGGATGACTTGAGGAGGTTGTGGAATTTCCTTGAGACAGTGTGGCTGACACCATTCGCTCCAGCGAATTACATCACTTGACTCCCATCTGACTTCTGGAAAGTGGAGTATAAGCCAGGGCCGTCCCAGGATGATATCCACTGTTGAACCCTCCAGTACCAGAAATTTGATCTTCTCCTCATGTAGATTTCCAATCTTGAGTTTTTCCATTGATGGTTTCGACTCGGAGCTCCCGGGCACACCGTTGGAGGGACAGGCATAGGCGACTTGTGAGGTCTTGATAGAGGAAGTTGCCCAAGGAGCCAGAGTCGACCAGGGCAGATGCTGAAACTGATTGGGCTGGAGTGAATAGTTGTACCGTGATCACAGACAGCTTGGAGATTTGAGGATCTATTTGAAGTGTACTCACCGCTGGATGTGGGGGTCTGATGGGACATGCTCGGATGAAGTGATCTGCTGAAGCACAGTAGAGACACAAGCCTGATGTTAATCGGCATACACGCTCTCGGCTGGTGAGACGGGCTGTGTCTACTTGCATGGGGTCTGGTACTGGAGGACTGGTGGCAGGCGAGACCGGCTGGTGAGCGGCTTCGGGAGTGTGGCAGGCTGACAGGCGTTGGGAGATTCGGTTGGCTCTTTGCATAAAACCTTCTAATCCAGGAGAATCATCATATAATCGCCATCTGCTTACGAATAGTGGTTTCCAACCCTTGTCGATAAGCGTTGAGGAGCGCAGCCTCGTTCCACCCACTAGAAGCCACCAGAGTGCAGAACTGCAGTGTGTACTTGTGAGTAGAGGAAGTGCTCTGACGCAGGCGCAGTAGCTGATCCGACACCGAGAGCGCTCCTGTAGAAGATCCAAACACTTCCTTGAAATGACGAGTAAATGCTTCATAGGAGTTAATTATGGCAGTATTGGCGTCCCATATGGCTCTAGCCCATATCAACGCTCGACCGGAGAGAAGGGAAATTAAAAAGGCTACCTTGGAGCGCTTGGTGGGAAATTTTTGTGGTTGCATCTCGAGGTATAGGGCCATCTGAAATAGGAAGCCGCCAAACTCAGCCGAATCACCCGCATAGGCACCCGGCAGTGCCATGGGACTGGCAGAGGCAGATTGGGGAGGTGGTGGTGGCAGAAGTGAAGCCCGAAGAGTGTTGACCAGCTCCTCCAGGATCTCCAAGGGTGATGAAGGCCAGGGATCCATGCGAGTGACGGTGTTGGTCCGGTCTTCTGTCACAAACAGAGACGTAAACCAAAAGTGAGTGAATGACAAGTATAATTATTGACAGGAACGGGAAATGGATCTTGGTGAGAGTGTCTTGGGTGAGTATCTTGATAATAGAGAGAGTCCAATGAGTCTTAGCAGAGAGTTGACTGAATCCTCTGTTTGCAAGGTTACAGTAGATCGGGAACCAGGAGACTTGGGAATCCATCACGGGGAATCATAGGAGAGACTGGGGAGAGAGGCTGCGAGACAACAGGTAAGTCTACACACAGGTAAGTATTCAGAGAGTCAGGTTACTGTTCAGATGGTGAATTGTAGACCGGACGATGAGTGTCAGAGAGCGTGGTTATTTATGGGAGTGCTGATGAGGGTGAGCAGGTGCAGGTGATTAGGACTCAGGTGACTGTGATCTGGTGATTGCTGTTGACGAAGGTGACTATGACTCTCTGAAAAAACTCTTTGGTGGACACGTTAGTTGAATATTTATTGTTAAGTATATCGCATATTAGTCTCTTTTTTTTCTGCATTTATGCAATATATGGCTTCTCTCCAGTATGAACTCGCTCATGTACTTTCAGGTTTCCAGTGAAACTCTTGTCACTATGTGAGCACTTGTAAGGTTTTTCTCCAGTATGAATTCTTTGGTGCTGTTTCAGATCACCAGCTGTAGTAAAGCTCTTCCCACACTCACAACACACATGATCTCTCACTTCACTATGTGTTTTCTGGTGCTGTTTACAGTGAGTCAGCCTTGAAAAACTCTTTCCACAGAAGGAACACTCGTGAGGTTTCTCACCTGAATGAACTTTCAGGTGTTTATTTAGATTTGATGACGAAATAAAATCTTTATCACACTGATCACAGCTAAATAGCTTTTCTCCAGAGTGAATGAGCAGATGATAATTGAGACCTGATGGACCAGCAAAACTCTTTCCACACTGAGTACAACAGTACGGCTTCTCTCCAGTATGAACTCGCTCGTGCTTTTTCAGGTGTCCAGACTCAGTGAAACTCTTGTCAGAATATGAGCGCTTGGTATGAATTCTTTGGTGCTGTTTCAGACGGTCAGATCTAGTAAAGCTCTTCCCACACTCACAACACACACGATCTTTCACTTCATCATGTGTTTTCTGGTGCTGTTTATAACTGGTCAGCCATGAAAAACTCTTTCCACAGTAAGAACACACATGAGGTTTCTCAGCTAAATGAACTGTCATGTGTGCTTTTAGACTTGATGATGAAATAAACTTTTTATCACACTGATCACAGTTAAATGGCTTTTCTCCAGAGTGAATGTGCAGATGATAACTGAGTCTTGCTGATGCAGCAAAACTCTTTCCACACTGAGTACAGTGATACGGTTTCTCTCCGGTGTGGACTCTCATGTGTCTTTTAAGGTTTCCTTTGTGTCTGAAACTCTTTCCACACTGTGAGCAGGTCTGCAGCTGTTTCACTTTAATTTTACAGTGTTCCTCCTCCACTTCGTGCGCCTCATGGCTTTGCTGTTTTACTTCTATCCAGTCTAAAATAAACAAATTATATGTTCAGTATCAGTAAACTAGATTTTATAGCAGAAACCAAAGGAGGTCACATATTTATCTGAGTATCAAGGATCAGATCTTTGATGTACTAAAGGTTAGTTCTGTCATTCCTTGTTAATAAAAGGAATGAAGATAATAATCATTAAGATAATAATTTATCATTCCTATTGCTCGTTATTTTGACTTAGCAGTCAACAATGAAGAATCAAGAATGGACACCGACCTGTTTGTTCCTCAGTATCTTCTTGTTTTATTCTGGATGGTTCTGGATCACTCATGTCTTCAATCTCCTCTTTAATAAACTCCATCTTTAGTATGTCACAGATTTCAGCTGCTGCACCTGGAGTTTGTACCTGTATGATGTAAGATGATGTGAATATTCCTCACCTTTTAAACCCAGTTAAAGCACAAACCCCGCCCACCACAGATTCTGAAGATTTCATTGGTCGTGTCAATCACAGTGATCTCCTACACAACACTGAAACTAATCCAGACCTTAGTATAGAGTTATTTTGTGTCAAAACAACCAAATTTCAGAAACTTCCCAAAGTTAAAAATTTGGTTTTGTTCATATTTTTTATTTAGAAGAAAGAAAAAAAAAAAGAAAAAAAAAAATTTTTGGACGGATATTTACTGAGTAATCCATTATTTTGCAGAGAACGTAAACAACCATTTTCATCTGGGATCTGGAGCCAAATTACAGGGTGGAAAAATGACTTCATAGAAACATGGAAGCATCATTTTATTTCTAAATTAAAAATATAATATAATTAGTTCAGTACAGTCCGTTGACTTTGGCAATACTTTTTGCATTGTGACAGTTCAAGAATGGGAAAAAGCACTTTTTTAAAATAAAGTTTGCATACTCCTGTATGTAACAAGTATTAAAGATATCTCAATACAATTTTAAGTGGTTAATAATTATTATTAAAGGTTCTTAACAGACATTTCTTTCAATATTCTTCTTTTTAAGGACATACGTTTCAATTCTACAAATGTGGTCAATAGGTGATTATCACATAAAGTGTTGATCCTAGTTTCAAGCTGTTGAATCCAATGAAATTTACAGATCTCAGACATCATCATAATGAATGAGGAGAAAACAGCAGCAGCTCAGTTAAACATTACAGCTCTGTTTCTGTCAGACTATTAGTTTCACTAATTGTCAGTAAACGGTTTTGTTTTTCATGCAGTTTTTTTAAAGTGCATGCAGAAATTGCATACTGCAATTATTTTGACAATAAATAAATATAAATATTTGTCATGCCAAATACAGCACCTGGAAATTAACTAACTGGATGTATAGACTTTGCTCATCATGACAACTTGAGACAATTCTTTTTCATATGATTGTCTACAGAGTTTGCATGTATAAAACTCTTTCCACATTGAGTGGTACGGCTTCTCTTCTCATGAACTTCTCGCTCATTTCAGGTTGCAAGACACAGCAAAGCTTTGTCGCGTCGCTCCAGTCGATAACTCTCTCTTCAAATGAATGGGATTGCGTCGCTTTGTCGCTGCGTGTCGCTGGTGGACGCAGTAGCCTACGCTTTTTTGCTAACCTTGCAGGCTTGCTTTGGTTCTGTCATGTGATAATTCCTGCGTTTTACAGCCAACAGACAAACAAACCGCTTCTGAGACGAAACGCTCACCCTGAGAAGAGACTGAACCTGCTGCACGGTTATCATGGGGTGCTGTTTCAGCAGCAACCAGGTAGAGAAGATTTCACCAATATACAGCCAAACAGCTATAAAATACAACTGAATGTGGCGTTTGTGTTCCTGCAACAGGAATTACATACAACACACAGTTGATGTTGGGGTGTGTATACATAAAGAAGAGGCTGGTATTGAGTGTATTTCAAAATGAAACACGGTCTAATTTCTTGAAGTTACTTTTGTATTCAGAATTATTTACTTCTGGTTCCATGATGAGTTGGTAAACTCTGTCACAAACTGAAAGTATGCGTTGGGAATTAGGCTCGTGTCTGTGTCTAGATGTGTCTAGATGTGTTAGACCCACAGATCTGCAACAAACTTACTCTAATGCTTACTTCCCCAGACCAGAATGTATTTTTAGATTTTGTTTAGCTCTAAAAATTTCCCTTTTTTTGTATAACGATTAAAAATCTTTTTACACGAATCACTAACAGCTGAAAAAAGTAATGGTCAGCGTTGTGGGAAGTTACTTTTGAAAGTAATGCATTACAATATTGCATTACTTTCTAAAAGTAAATTGCGTTACATTATGTAATGCATTGTTACTTTAGCGTTACTTTTGCCATCTGGGCTGGGCTTGCTTGTTTGTTTTTTATATATAAAACGTATTATTTTTGGGAAATGTAAGTAGTTGATGTTTGGACGTATGATGTAAGAAGTCATTTAACAGGTGTTGTTTATAAGAGCAATTTACAGTAATGACAGGTTTAGTTTACCTGGAGCAACCTGGGATTAAATTTAAAAAGAAAATCAATTTACTTTTCACACGTTACGTCAAAATGTAATAATTAGTGAACTCTGACACAAGTTTTTGTCATGCTGGTTAGACAAGGCTGAATGGTTTTTCAGTAGGTGTGATGATCGTGTGTTTGAACAGCCTTCTTTTGGCTCTCTTGTGCAGGACAACTCAAAGAAGCCATTGATTCCTGACCCAAACTTAAACGCAATAACCGCCAGTGGCTCGGAGCAAAATGCAGACAGCCTGCTGTCCAACCACACAGATGAACAGGCCAAGCTCACGACCATCCTGCAGCGGACAGCCCTGTACGACACACACGTTCCCTTTCACTGCTGCAGTCCGGTCATTCATTACACAGTCTGGGCTGTTGGTAGATTAAAACTCACTTTTCTTGTCCTTCTGGTTAGGAACATAATTGATGTGTCGTCTGTGATTTCTCAAGGCCTGGAGCAGAATGAATACATGGACAGAGCCAAACAGTACAGGTTTGCTGAAATGCCATTGATGCCAATGGTGTCACATCATAAGCAATAGCTTGTAAAGTTTTTTTTTTTTTTTATAGCATCAAGGTTTTAGCTTTCTGTGGGACTTTAAGTCTTAATTCGTCTTTCCACACGTTAAGGCCTAAAAAGGTCCTAAACCAGAGTCTTAAATTCATAGTTATCGCATTAGATGTTGCATGCACTTCAAAAAATGAATATCTTACTCAGTATCTTAATCAAGATGTTTACTTGAGATGCAAATTGAAGTCTTGTTTTCTGAGAAACTGAAAAAAAAATCAAATTTAGACTTAAAACAAGAATAAACACCCATCAATGGCGAATGAAAACTTGTTTTTCCTTTGAATTGAATTTATTTATATTTGTTCCAATTTGTCATTTTTCTTTTCAAATACATGTATCTAAGAATTTAAGAATCTTTATAGACATTTGTACTGGAAACAAAACATATTTTGTAACGTGATCAGAAGGATCAGTAAAAATTATTTCCATATATTGGGAGTTTTTTTTTTTTTTTAAATCTATTGAAGTATTTTCGAACTTTGAAGTGTTGCTAATGCAAAACATGTACATTTTGATGTATTGCATTTCATTTAGCTTATTCCTTATATTTTCTTTACTTAGTCTTAAAAAGGCCTTAAGACATCCTAAATTTCCTCTGTGAAACATAAAAGAAGCTATTTTGACGAATGTGGGTAACCAACTCCTTTCAGGTCCCACTGACTTCAATAGTATTTTTTGTCCTTACTATTGATGTCAATGAGACCTGAAACCATTTGTTTACCAGCAGTCTTCAAAATATCTTATTTTGTGTTCCAGTGATCCAAGGAGGAGTAAATGATGACAGTTTTAATTTTTGGATGGACTTTTAAGTTCTGTAACAGCTCACCATTTGTTAACTTTTGCTTTGTAGTTACTTTTAAATGTCCCTGCAGTGTGTCCATGCATGTTTTAGAGCTGTATTGAGCTGAATCGTGTGTGTTTGTGTTAAAGCACCAAGCTGGAGGTGTTGAGCAGAACGCTGTCTCAGAAGAAGCCGGTTCCTCTTCCGTCACTGACCAGCCAACCTCACCAGGTGCTCGCTGCTGACCTGGTCCCCTACGCAGATCTACAGCAGGTCAGACTCGGTGTCATTGTCTCACTGTACATTAGATATGATATACCTTAGATTAGGTATACAGTATGTGACCCTGGACCACAAAACCAGTCATTAGGGTCAATTTTCTAAAAGCCAAATAAATAAGCTTTCCATTGATGTATGGTTTGTTAGGATCGGACAATATTTGGCTGAGATACAACTATTTGAAAATCTGGAAGCTGAGGGAGCAAAAAAAAATCTAAATATTGAGAAAATCGCCTTTAAAGTTGTCCAAATGAAGTTCTTAGCAATGCATATTACTAATAAAAACTTAAGTTTAGATAGATTTACAGTAGAAAATTTGCACAATATCTTCATGGAACATGATCTTTACTTAATATCCTAATGATTTTTGGCATAAAAGAAAAATCGATAATTTTGACCCATATATTGTATTTTTGGCTATTGCTACAAATGCACTTTTTTATACTACTTACTGACTGGATTTATGGTCCAGGGTCACATATATGAAAGAAAAAGGGTGCATTTATTAAATAAAGACAGTAATATTTTTACAAGTTTTCTGTTTTAAATATATTTCAAATGTAATTTATTGCTGTTATATATTTATTTTCCAGTAAATTTCAGAAACATGCCAAAAACTTTTGGAACTTTCCAAGATTTTTTGGAATCTTCCAGGTATTTTTGTAAAGTTTCCGGAAACTTACTGGACATTTTCCACCCCTTTGCGACACTTGTCTTAAATGTCACATGATCCTTCAGAAATCATTCTAATATGCTGATTTGCTGCTCAAGAAACATGTCTGATTATTATCAATGTTGAAAACAGTTGTTGGCGAAATGTAATTGTTTTCAGGATTCTTTGATGAAGAGAAAGTTCAAAGGAGCAGTGTTTATTTGAAATAGAAGTCTCGACTGCATCCTCACTAATTAAAGATAGTCATTTCTTTCTAAAAAAAATGAAACAAAACATTTACTGTGAACTGAAACTTGTGAACCGTAGTTTATATATTTTTTAAAAAAAATGCATAATGCACATAATTCAGAGTTTTGTTTAATTTATTGCTTTTCTTTCCTCATCAGGTCTCTAAGATCGCTGCGTACGCCTACAGCGCCATCTCACAAATCAAAGTAGACACCAAGGAAGAGCTGGTGGTGCAGTTTACTATACCATGATTCAAAAGATGGACCTCCTCCCTCACTTCCTCAGTCAAGCTGCTACGATTGCTTTGGTGTATTGCTTTTTTCTTCTTCTGTTGGCTTTTCAGTGTCTTGATTGGTTGGAGATTGTAGCACATCCAGACTTCTCAATTATTCTAATATTTGTACTAAACTTAATTGTATTTACTCAGTTTGGCTGGGTCATCTTAACACACAGTTAGTTAATGGTTTACTTTCTTCCGTAGAATTCTGGAATCATTGTGGTTTAGATCTCATTATTCGTCATTAGTTTTTCTCTGTTTGCCAATAGACTAATAGAATCAGGTTAGACGCCATATTGACTTTAATATGGATGAAAATGAGGCTGTGAGGGATAAACCTGTAGTCTTTACAATGGCTCACAGTGTATAATAGATCATGTAATTCCAGAACTTTTAAAACTGTTGAGATTTTTGTTTACTGAAAGTGTTTTGTCAGCTGAATGATTGCTTTGTTGTTACACAGCGGCACAATCCACTAAACACACTGTACTTCAGTCCCTCACAGCCTTGTTTTCAGCGTGGCCTGTCTAACGAATAATCATACTGTCAGCTCTGAATGTTTTGGATGGGGAGGCGGATATGAATTGGAATTTGTCATTTGTAAATGATGTTTTTGTGTCAATGCCTTTAATGTACAGAGTTTGAAGTATATTTGTGTAATTATTTTGACTTTATGTACATCTCTAGATCATGGCAAGGCACTTTAGTCTTTCTTTGAGATTTTTTTAAAGGGATAAAGTGCACTGCAATACTTTATATTTTTCCTGTTGCAGTGTACTAATAGTGTTTGTTACCTAAATGTGGAATACTACCTGATTTACAGAGAATACTTTACTTAGGCTAGTACCAATACGCTCAATATACTGTTAATACAGTTATTTTTGTTTTTAATAAAATTATGCAATAAAGACATTCACAGTTATAAAGTATTGTTTGTTTGTTTTTACTGAATGTCTGTGTGCATGCATTTATTGGTGGTAAGTACAATGAGATATTTTGTTCATACAGTTGTTAAAATTTAGTCTCTTATTACACTAAAAACCTGTTGCTCAAGTCAAGTCTCACCAATACAAGATGGCAAATTAATAACAGGCCTAATTAAGCTCTAAATAACCCCCTCCCCCCAACAACAACACAGCCAGAGAAGAGGTGTGACTTTACATGTCTTTTGTTGTTCAATACCGATTGTTCTGGTATAATTATATATATATATATATATATATATTTTTTTTTTTTTTAAATAAAGAAATCCCATAATTATCCCACAACATATTTTTAATTTCCCTATAATAAGTACTAATGCAAAGATTGCTACTGAAGAATGTTAAAAAAAATGTTAGTTTGCTATAATTGTCAAACTTCTAATAAATGTAGGCTAAATGTCCCTTTTTATTTTTGAACAAGTTTATCAATGTCAATATTTTTATCAAAAGTGCTGTATTTGTTTTTGTTTTTTTTTTGCAAAATACCTGTCGTTTCGTGTTTTTAATTAAGAAGCTAAATATAAACGTCTGAAATCGCTTATCGCACCTTTATTTTATTTTATTTTAAAATCATAGTCGAAAGGGAAAATAACGCGAATACAAAATATCGGACGGGCGGAACTGACGTACCAGCGTACGGTGAGGAGGCGGAAGTCACGTGACCTGACTGAGTTCTGTCATGTGATGGTTCCTGCGTTTGCAGCGGAGCGCTTTACAGTCAACAGACAAACAAAACGAAAAAGCGCTTCTGAGACGAAAAACTCACCCAGAGAAGAGATTAAACCTGCTGGACGGCTGTCATGGGGTGCTGTTTCAGCAGCGATAGCGAGACGTCGGAGCAGGTACATAAGATTTAATCAGTGTACACCCAAACAGCTAGAAAATACAGCTGAATGTGTTGTTTGTTCCTGCAGTCTGAGTTACAGTCAACACACAGTTACTGTTGGTGTGTGTTTGTATTTCTTCAAGAACGGGTCAGTATTGAGTGTGTTTCAAGACTACAACAAACTTACTCTAATGCCTAATTTCATTTAATTATTTGTCTAATCAGAATGACTGGTTTTACTGCTGGAGGCAGGATGATTAGACATGGGAAATTTTGGGAAATAGGCTCGTGTCAGTGGATCAGATGTGTCAGACCCCCAGATCTGGCATTAGTTAATTATATATAACGTTACAGGGTTTCTCCTCTCAAACTTTAAAATATCAGTGGATTCACAAATCCAGGCCTGGAATTATCTGTTTCTATTTATGCATAACTGCCCAAAAGTCTTAACCCACGTTAAAAATCTGTGATTTTATGATTTATAAATGATTTATTATTTTGGTCGGTTTAAAACAAGAATGAACAACAAAATGCAAAGAAATTCAAAATTTAAATTGTCTAAATATTCTCACATTGTTATGCTTACTATATTATATTTTATATTTTATTGACTATTTTATGTAAGCGTTGTAAAACGTATTATTTATGATCTCAGACCACAATGGATTTTTTTTCTACTTGTGCTCTATTTTATAGACTTGATTTTAATTGATTAATTAAATGATTAAAGCAAGTCTATATCTCTAACTAAAATCCTTATAGGTGAATCACTAATAGTTAAAAAAAAAAAAAGGGAATTTGTTCTTTGTATAAATCACTTTTGAGCAGGTTCAAGTTGTATGATGTAATTTAGTAAGAAGTTGATGTTTGGATATATGATGTAAGAAGTCATTTAGTTCAGTTCACTTTGGGAACATGCTCCTTTAAAATGTAGTAATTTGCAGACTCTGACACAACTTTATTTTCAGTTAGGGCATGTGGCGTAGACAAATAGCTCTTTAGTCACTGTTTTAGGCCACCGTTGCCTCCTCAAACGAGTAAAACCGCTGCTTTTTCAGAAGATCCGATGATCATGTTTTTGACCAGCCTCTTTTTGGCTCTTTTGTGCAGAATGAAGAGGTGAAGCCATTGATTCCCGACCCAAACTTAGACAGAAAACCCACCAATGGCTCGGAGCGAAATGCAGACAGCCTGCCGTCCAACCGCACAGATGAACAGGCCCTGCTCACGACCATCCTGCAGCGAACAGCCCTGTACGACACACGTTCCCTTTCACTGCTGCAGTCCTGTCATTCATTACACAGTCTGGGCTGTTGGTAGATTAAAACTCACTTTTATTTTCTTGTTGATTAGGAACATAATTGACGTGTCTGCTGTTGATTCTCAAGGCATGGAGCAACATGAATACATGGACAGAGCCAGACAGTACAGGTGTGTTACACTGCTGAAATGCCATTTATATGAACAGTAGACATGGCTGGATGGCTTGCACATAGGTTATGTTTAAAGCTGAATCGTGTGTGTTTGTGTTAAAGCACCAAGCTGGAGGTGTTGAGCAGAACGCTGTCTCAGAAGAAGCCCGTTCCTCTTCCGTCACTGACCAGCCAACCTCACCAGGTGCTCGCCGCTGACCTGGTCCCCTACGCAGATCTACAGCAGGTCAGACTCAAATATTAAATGACTGTCTCAGTGTATATTAGACTGGTTTTGGCATGCTAAGGCCTGGTGTGGAACTTGTTCGTGATTTATCACAAACGGTGAAAACTACAAATCAGTTCAGTCAATATGCAATATATATATATATATTCTAATATATAGATAAGCTAATGCAGCTTAATTGTAGCAATTAAAATGTATGCATATATGCTATAAACAGCTGTTTTTATACTTTTTTTTATTTAAAGATGCACGTATAAATCTATATATATATATATACGCTACTGTTATGAAGTTTGAGGTTCATTAGGAGTTTTTAAATGTATATTTTGGAAAGAGGATGATGTTCACAAAGGATGCATTTAGTACAGTATAAACAGTAATACTGTGAAATTAGAATTTAATGTAACAGGTTTCTATTTCAGTGTTCTATATTAATGTTTTATAATTTAAGAAGTTGTGCTGCTGCTTAATATTTCCGTGGAAACTGTAAAACTTTTTTTTTTTTTTTTGATGATGATGAATAGAAAGTTCAAAAGACAAGCATTTATTTGGAATAGAAATCTTGTGTAACATTATAAATATCTTTACTGTCATTTTTAATCACTGAAATGCATCCTTGCTGAATTAAAGTATTCATTTCTTTTCAAAAACGTTTACTGTCCCCAAACTTTTGAGCAGTAGTGTACCTAAGTTTAAAGAATTGATAACACAAATTGTGCATTTTCCATTGATCAGGCTGTTGGCGATGTGATGATTATCAGTCGATGTATTGGTCTATCACTAGACATTATGCATATTATTTAGCGTTTTGATTTATTGCCTTTCTTTCCTCATCAGGTCTCTAAGATCGCTGCATATGCCTACAGCGCCATCTCACAAATAAAAGTAGATGCCAAGGAAGAGCTGGTTGTGCAGTTTGCTATACCATGATTCAAAAGATGGACCTCCTCCCTCCCCAGTTCCTCTGTTTCTGTCTCTCTTTCTAGCCCTTTCACTCCTCCGTTCTCCTTCCAAACTTCTTGAGATGCAGACACCCATGTCTTTGTTCTCTGAATGCCCTGCAGATAAATATAATTCACCCCAACCAGAGCTCCTTGTGTAAATCCGTCACCGCCACGGCACAGATCCAAGAGGGTAAAAACATCTGATCTACTATCTTTGCTTTGATGAGTTGCATTTTTGATTAGTTACTGGTAGTTTTTCATGCATTAATCAAACCCTTTTTCACCAAATGCATCAGAAATGTCAAACTCGACAGCGTCGAGCTGCTACGATCGCTTCGGTGAGCTTTTCTTTAGTTTTATTCTTCTTCTGTTGGCTTTTCAGTTTCCTGATTAGTTGGAGATTGTTAAACCAAGTAGCACATCCAGAATTATTCTTACACTTGTACTAAAGTTATCTTAACACACAGGTTATGGTTCAGTTCAGTAATGTAATTAATTATCTTGTAGTATTCTTGAATCACTGTGGTTTAGAGTTCGTTATTTCTAAATCATTCACATAATTGTATGCACTGAGGTTCCAGATTGGGATATGGATTAATATGGACAACATAAATAATACTTGTCTAACCAGAGTAACACACACGTAATGTTCTTTATTGACCTAATTTGCTTTCTGTGGCTGATCTGCTTGAAATTCTTTTGAATTGATTTTCAACTGGTTCAGATTTGAGTCTATCACTGTTAACTACCCAAGAGCTGAAAACATGGGATGTCCTGCAACTTTAGACATTAATTTGTGTTTTACCTCTATTTGCCATTGGATCGTAATCAGGTTGGATGCCATATTGAATTTTTACGCGGATGAAAACAAAGCTGTGATGGACAGTCTTTACAATAGCACTTACTGTATACAAATCATATAATGTCACAACTTTTAAACTGTTTATAGAGTTTTTGTCTACTGAAAGTTTTTTTTTTTTTTTTGGGGGGGGGAAGAAGTTTTGTCAGTTCACTGTTAAACAATTGTTCAATCCATTCAACGCACCGCACTTCAGTCCCTCACAGCCTCATTTTCATTCCCGTCCAAATTTAAACATGGCACTACTCTCACAAAGGTCTACATCACAAGCATATATAGATCAGTGGTCTGTATGCAGTTTTTATGGCGGATGGTAAATATCATGGGACGTTTGGCATACGTGTCATATCAGAAATTTAATTTGAGATTTTGAATCCTCTGAAGCGGCTCTGCTATTGCTTTTAAGAGAAGAGAAAGTATTTCTCTGACCGTGCACCTCTCCTATAACCATTGTCGTGCAGTCGTAACGGAAAAGGCGAACCCCGGTTAAACCGAGCCAGAACAGCGTGGCCTGTCTAACGAATAATCATACTGTCAACTCCGAATGTTTTGGATGTGGAGGCGGGTTTGAATTGGAATTCGTCGTTTGTAAATGATGTTTTTGTGTCAATGCCTTTAATGTACAGAGTGTAAAATGATTCGAGATGAATGATTAATACGTGTGTAGCGGGAAGTGTAAACGGCTCTACGGCGCCCCCTGGCTGCATTATGCCTTAGTCGTAAGGCTTTGCGAGCGATAGCTTGTTTTTAGCTAAGCAAACAAGGATGCTTTTACCTTGCCTGTTCCACTTTTAACAAAATAAAAAAAATATTATTACATTGCTTTAACTTAGTCCATCAAATTTTTTGCTGTTGTGCCGAGAAACAAAGGAAGAACTTGTGAATTCAAACAACTAGCGTTCTTTCCTGACAGAGTCTGAGATGCCACACAGTATGTTTGTGTAATTATTTATTTTGATTTTATGTATTTATGCAAGCTCACAGACCAGTGTGGCACAGTTAGCTCTCTAGATCATGGCAAGGCACCTTTGTCTTTCTTTGAGGTTTTTAAAGGGATAAAATGCGCTGCAAATATTTTGTTTTCTGTTGCAGTGTACTAATAGTGTTCAAGTTTGTTTGTTTGTTTGTTATCTAAATGTGGAATACTACCTGATTTACAGAGAAAACATTTCTTAGGCTAGTACCAAAAAATTAATCTCAATATTCTGTTAAAACTGTTTTTGTTGAATAAAATTATGCATTAAAGACTTTCAAAATTGTGATGTTGTTTTTTTTTTGTTTTTTTTTTGTCTAGCATTGGTGTACAATGAGAACGCTTTGTTCATCCATTCTTGAATTGCTTACTGCAATTCTCAAAGAAACTTTGTGCCATGGCTTTAAAGAGTTTCTAGTTAAATGGACGTTACTCTGTTGCTTAAGATGTTTCACCACTTACTCATGTGGCTTCATCAACAACTAATGAAGAAACACTCAAGTAACTCTAGGTCTATAACTTTCTTACAGTTTTTTAATTCACCTCACTGTGGCAGATCAAACCGTAGCTGTTTATGTTTATTAGACGTATCAGGATGTCGGGTGGAGAAGGTTCAGTCCACTTTGCTGTGACCGATGGATTTGCATGGGTTTCTGCTCCTCTGCCAGACTGAAGTCAACTCTCGTTCCTGTTTGGTGACGGCGCTGAAATCAATCATCTTCACATGAGGAAGGGTGGCGATCAAATGTGCCCTGCAGGAGACGCAGACAAGCAACTTAGAGAAATAATGTGATTCTATAAACAATTCTGAGCAATTCAACATTTCATGACAAAGAAATAGATAACTCTTCACATAAAGGTTCAATTTGTTAAAATTAGTTCACTACTTTTGATAACATTGAAAAATACTTAAATTCAATATTCATATCTGCTTTATAAACAACTGCTAAAAGTTTTCACACCGTCATTTAAAACTGCTCGATTCATTGGAAACATCCAACTCAAAAGAACGACTTTAGTTAACATTGAAAAATACTTGTAAAACATTTATTAATCTTAGTTAATGTTAATTTCAATATTTACTAATACATTATTAAAGTTATATCTTAATATTTAATTGACCTGAGATGAAAAGAACTAACAATTAACATTTATGTTTAGTTAACTATCTATCTATCTATCTATCTATCTAATTATAATGGACTTTTAAGATTACAGAATAGAAAAATAATGTAATAAAAGCTTTTAATGTCAACAAAACATGGCAGTCATTCATTTATAGTCCGCTGAAGTTTTACATTTTTTTTTAATTTAACAAAAAACTGAAAACACTGGATCTGTTATTTTATAAATAATTGATAGGTGAATCTTATAAAAACATTTCCATGACATATTTTACCCCCAAATAATATATATATTTTTTTGAATAGCATCATTTTATTTAACGTTTTTAGTAACTAATAACAATACAACAATTAAAATCGTAATGTATAAACATTTTACCATATTTTAAGATATTTAGTTTTTGCATTGCAGTATTGAGAGTTTAATGGGAAATTGTGTTTGGCATTAAAATATAACTACAAATGCAATTTTAGTTGTACTTAAAATAAGCTTCTTTGTGCAAAATATATTTTTTTATTTTCAGAAGAAAGTATGACCTGGACATATTCTTGTGAGACCGTAGGGCCTGCGCTGAGAATGGTCTCACACGTGCACATGCCGTGTGCGTATCAGAACTATATGTGATTACTGTTGCTATGCACAGGACAGCCGAGGTTTGTAACAGGATCCTAACCGTAGTTTCAGCACCTGTTGTGTCAGGAGCACCACCCTACAGAGATCCACAGTGGAAAATCACTGACTTCAGATACGGCAGGGCGCGCTCATTGCATTTGACGAAAAGCGTTTTCATGGTGTACCGAGACAAAAATGACAATTCTGTTATCCTTCAGCATTAGTCATGTCATGCGCTAATTTGCTTTCTTTTGTGTTGCACAGACGAAAGTCAGTCACACAGGTTTGAATTGTCATTTGTGACCCTATGTCACCAGTCATCATCTGAAAGCTGAATAAATAATCTTTCCATTGATGTATGGTTTGTTAGGATCGGACAATATTTGGCTGAGATACAACTATTTGAAAATCTAGAATCTGAGGGTGCAAAAAAATCTAAATATTGAGAAAATCACCTTTAAAGTTGTTCAAATGAAGTTCTTAGCAATGCATATTACTAATCAAAAAATAAGTTTATATATATATATATATATACAGTAGGAAATTTACAAAATATCTTCATGGAACATGATCTTTACTTAATATCCTAATGATTTTGGCATAAAATCAATCATTTTGACCCATACACTGTATTTTTGGCTATTGCTACAAATATACCCCAGCGACTGGTTTTGTGGTCCAGGGTCACATTTTTGAAATCCCTTCTGCTCCCTGACTTGCTCATCTACCTGACCTTTGACCTTTGACCGTACCTGTAGTCACGCTCGGTCACTATGGGGTTGCCATGCAGAGTGATGGTGTGGAGAAACGGCAACGCAGCGAGTTTATCCACTTCTGACAACTTACAAATACGGTTTCCATGCAGATACAACAAGCGTAACTCTTTAAGTTGAGTAAGAACCTGACGGAAAGAGAAAGAATGGTGTTTTTTTCAAAGAAGGTCTTCTTGTATTTCAGTAATTACACAAATAGTTGTGCTCAGTTGTCAGGAGCAGGTGGTAAAGCGCATACTGGGTGGATGTGTTGAAACTCGTTGAAGGAGAGGTCGAGCCAGGCCAGACGCATCGGCTCAGCGTAAAGAGCGGAGAGCGTGTCCATCAGCCCCGTCAAGTCTGAGAGGAAGTTGTTGTTGAGTCTGAGCGTTGTGCTGAGGATCTTCTGCTCTGAGTCACGCTTTAGTGGACGAGTGCCTGGATTCGGCTCATCAGAGAGCATGTCTACAAGAACACAGCAATGCACTGCATTTGTACACATATCTACAGACTAATAATCGTTGTTTATACACAGTTTTATGATGAGAACCATATGGTAAATTAGCTACCTCTACTAAATTATTATTATTATTTTAGTCAAGAACAGTACAATATACAGACAGCAGCAGAAACAAAATCAAACGAGGTAAAAACAGCGGGATTAAAAGCAATATAACCTGGAAATAATGACAAATTTTGAGAATTACATTTCAATAAAAACAGGCAAAGAATTGCCTTTTTTCTTAGACAATATAATTGACTATTTCTTCAATCTGTGATTGTGGGATTTGGTAAGCATCAAATTTAGCCTATTAATAAATTTTAAAATTATAGTAACACACTTAGGCTATATTTCACTCCTGATAAAATCTGACAATCTTGGATGGGGACAAATTATATTTATGTTATGTGAGGCATGTCTTGTCTGAAAAAAAGTTTTTGTATTTTTATATTTATAAAAAAATATATATATGTTTCATGTGCGTGTTGATGAAACTGTTACACAGTCAATTCGTAAATATTAATTACATCTTCTTCTTTTTGTTTGTAAAGCTGTAGGCCTAAATAAAGGTTTTCACACCATCGGTCAAACCCGCTCGGTTCTGTAAACCGGATGAACCGATTCATTGGAACGATCCGAATCAAAAGAACGACTCGTTTACGTATCTGACAATTCTATCATGTTTCATTCGAAAATGTCGAAAATTGAAGGAACAATGAATACGTTGAAAGAAACAACAACAGAAAATTAATTCTGACGTGAAAATTAACGAGTTTAATGAGCTAAGTTATTTGAATTAAGCAAAACTTTCAAACCGATAAAAGTATGAACTGTAGAAACACACCTGAAACTGTGTTGAGCTCCCTAAATGAAAAGTCCACTGGAGATCCAAACATGTTCCAACCTCCAGACTGCAGAAAACAAGATTAAAAACTACAAATTGTAATAAGATGTAAAAGTATAAAAACTGATTAATCTTGAAAAGAAGATTATTATTATTATTATTATTTTGCCATAGAGCAAAAAAATGCGGATTTACGTACAATGACAATTAAATTGTAAACCCAAAATAAATTAGTAATTAAAAAAAAAACTTATCATCGTAAATTTTATGTGTTCTTTACCCATAGCAACTTTTGGGTCACGCCAGTACGGGCGGACCCCAACAAAGTTACCATGGAAACCATAGGCATAGTATAGCATTCTGGGAGATGTAGTTCGTTCGTTTTTCGGGCGGTTTCTTTTTCGTACTTACATCACTTTTTGTCTGTTTCATCATTAGACATGGCTGTAAACTTAATCTTTATCAAATCTTTAAAACCATAAGTGGAATAGATGACTTTTTAGCGTTTTATAACGACAGCAAAAAGCGTAGATTTTTGAAAACTTCCTACAGGGGCGTTGCGGAAGAAGCTGCGTTTCCATTGGCTACTTTGATTTGAGCCAGCCAATGAGAGCGGAGCTTTGCGTCATCACGTGACGACCAATAGCTGTTCAGATACAGTCAACGCCGTGAGTTTGAATTTGAAAAAGTCTCAGCCAGAGTTTCGATGTGTGTCCTTTCTTCACTTCACCCTGAAATCACGGTAAAAACATTTCATTCATTAATGTATAATAATTATATTCAGCGTTTTATGAGGGCAGTGTTTATGCCACGATGATATGTAGTAGTTTAAACTGCGAGAAAGTTAGCGGGCAAAATGTTACAGAGTAAACAAACAAATCAAAATACACTTGACTTACTTGTTGAATGTAATTATACTGCAGATATTATTTTATTGCATTTATTTGCACTGTATAACACTTTGGCAAGTTTATATAAAGGCTATTGATATGCACCATATTTTACAATAGATATGTGTTTGTTGATTTTAATTTGATTTAAAACATGTGATAATTTACCATTTAAAATATACAAATGTCATGCTGTATCCTTAGAAATGTTCACTTTGACCTGTTATAGTATATTTTATCCAAAAGCCTAACAATCTAAGTGTAAACATTAAGCACACTTATTAGTCTGTGATGTTTTCCAGGTATAATTACAGCAGAACTGTGTCACTGAATATTATACCTTGATTTGTTTCTTCTTTCCACCTTACTTGCTGTAGTATCACTTCAAAATATGTTTTTTCTATAGAGTCCGCCATGAGGTTTAATATGAACAAGGCGGGACCGCTCTTGGCATGGGTAAGAGTGTGTCATCAAGGTTTCTTTTGTTTAGCGTGACTCAAAGAACTGACAAATAAAAGATATTGCTTATTTAGTATGTTGACATGTTGGTTTTATAGTCTAAAACACTTAAATGTTTCTTCTATAAGATGTTTGAAGTGACTGTTTTGTGCTCTTTTGACAGATGAATACCATGTTTCCAGAGAAGCACGTCTGGGATTTCGTTCCCATGAGAGATGGGATTCGACTCCTGAAGATTTGCTTCAAACTGTGAGTTGCCATTTAGAGACCCTTGGATGGTAAATATGGAAATACCTTTAGAACTAGCACTAACCCTGTTTACGTCTGACAAATGCATTATCTGTTACTTTAGAAGGGGCATGGAGAGCACTGAGGATTTTAAGACTTTATCCCTTTACAAGATAGTGGAAATCATTTTCAGTGTTTTGCACGGTGAGCTTCTAATTGTTGTCTTTTTACAATTTGATGCATATGTTCTGTATCTCTGGCTTTGCATCAGCTGTCATAGATAATAACACTCAATTGGACACTTTATGTAATGAATGAGAAAAGTTTTAGTGGTGAAAAATTATGCATTTGATGCATAATGTTGATTAACATAATATACTTTTTTTTGTGTGTGTGTCTAGGCCTAATTATTTTTGAAAAGCATGGTTATGGAAAGGCACTTTTTTGTAATCTCATCTCCTGTCATGACCATGTCCTTTAACATTTGCATGATATGCAAAATACAACAATGTTTTATATTTAGACACACATTTGTATTTCTATATGCTTGAAATATATAAATGTTCTTTTTTTAAGATAATAGTTCCTTGCTTACAACTTCTGTCTTACATGTACAGATGATTTTCACCTCACCAAAAGACAAAGTTCCCTCATCTTACAGACGATCAGTGGAGGGATTGACCTGGAGCTTCAGCTTGCTAAGGTATGCATTTGTGCTCTAAATCAGGGATTTTCAAACGAAATAAATAAACAAAAACACATTAAATAAATAAAAATTATTATAAAATGATGTCAAAGTAAATACATTAAAATAGGTTATAAAATTACTTAGAATAATTTAAAAAGTAAGTATTAATAATAGGTAAAAAACAAAAGTAATAAATAATAAAATTACATTAAGTAATTCATTAATAATAATAATATTATAATAAATTAACAATACTGCAAAACAATAATTAGGATGGACGTCTGATTGCATGAGTGATCATATTTGGGGTCTGTGGTATCAAAAAGATTGTAAACCCATTGAATGCTAATCATAGCTTTGTATTTATGCTGCATGTGTGGAAATGTTTTTGCATGACCAAAACAAAATCATCTGATTACGTACTCGCATGTAGTCAAGCTTTAATAACAAAGCAACATTAAAGTGTTTCATGACTGACTTATTCTCCTATATTCTAAGTTTTCTGAAGCTTTTTATGAGGGACAGACCAAAATTTGAAGGGGTCCTATTATGCTCTTTTACATAATTTACATTATTAAAACACCTCTCTCCCCAGCCTGGCACAAACGGCTTGATTAGCTCTGGATTTGATGAAGACCTGCCTTCTGAAAAACGAAATGTGTTGTGATTGGTTAGCTGTCCCAGTGTGTTGTGATTGGCGAGCAGCTTAGATGGTGTTCCAGTACTGCCCCGCTCCTTGCCAAAGCAGCACTTTCTGGTATAGTTAAGCATGGCGTCAATATTGCCATATCAGTTTGAGCCGGATTCAGACCTCGAGAATATTGAACAAGAGGATCGCACAGAACCTTTGCATGCACGGATATTGCAAGACGTGTGACCCTGGACCACAAAAGCAGTCTTAAGTCGCTGGGGTATATTTGTAGCAATAGCCAAAAATACATTGTATGGGTCAAAATTATCCATTTTTCTTTTATGCCAAAAATCATTAGGATATTAAGTAAAGATCATGTTCCATGAAGATATTTTGTAAATTCCTTACCGTAAATATATCAAAACTTCATTTTTGATTAGTAATATGCATGGCTAAGAACTTCATTTAGATGACTTTAAATGGTGATTTTCTCAATATTTAGATTTTTTTGCTCCCTCAGATTCCAGATTTTCTAATAGTTGCATCTCAGCCAAATATTGTCCGATCCTAACAAACCATGCGTCAATGGAAAGCTTTTTTTTTTTTTTTAAATAATAAAAACAGCATTTCTTCGACATGGTGAAAACTAGACGCTACAGCAGCAGTTCTTCGTCGTCGTCGTCTTGTCTGATGCACTCAACCAAGTGTTCTAACCACAACCTCAACCCTCTCCACCCCACAACCATTAAGATTTCTGTTGGAGGGATTTATTTTAATGATATTCTAATGGGCCGCTTTGTGATATTACAAAAACCCCGGAAAACAACGCTGTAGTCCAAACGAGCCATTTGTTGTAGTTCTTGAAAAGGGATTTAAAAAAAAAATACAAAATAAAAATCTCCCTTTGGAGTGGACTTTGAGATTTATAACTTTGTAGATCTTTTTTATGCCCAAACATACACACTACACACTGACTAATATTCAAAAAGTGAAAAAGCATAATAGGACCCCTTTAAGAAATTACCTTTACTGAGTTCACTAACTTTTAAGCTTATTTCTTGGATGAATTGTTCCTTTAATGATAATGCAGGTCAGATGTTGTGCACTTATTTGTGTTAATGTATGTGCACAGGTGGCGCTTTTGCTTTGTTACTGCACTTTTAAAAAGAGCATTCTGCTCCCCATGGATTCAAATGTAGAGGTGAGTGTTTACTAATGACCACATTCTGTCACTTAGATGCTTAGCTTTTCTGAGCTCCATATCTAGTGCAACAAATACTGAATTTTAAAATTGTCACTCTCTAACATAGGTTCTTATTTATCTCTCTTTCTCTGTCTGTGTCAGTCGGAAGTTACACCCATGTTTCGTTTTGTAAAAGATGATGCTGATGGTCTGTCTTTAGACGAAGGCCTTGATCAGTTTCTAGCCCAAGACTGTAAGTAGTCACGATGCTTAGTGAATTGGATAATGTTAAATTAAATCTGTTCTCGTCTATTAATCATCTATCTCTCACATGCTCGCTCTCTGTAGCCTTTATGAACGCTGTGAACTCTAGCAGTGGAAGCAGCGGCAGCTCGCTGTTATACACGGATGACGAGTCTCCGATCGTCGGCCGGTTCCAACGGCCTCCCAGAGTTCAGTTTCAAGAGCTTTGTACAGTGGCTTCCAGCTCGGACAGGTCAGTGTGTTTTTTTGCTAAAGGACAAAGCAGCTTCTTGACTAAAACCATAAAAGAGATTAAATAAGTCACTGCTTTAAAAGTTGTAATTGTATGGTGACAAGTAAGGCGATGCTAATAGAAAATGCAATTAAAATCAGCATTTTATTGATTTAATATAACTGACTTTTTATGTTCAAATATAAGGAATATCCTGGGTTCATTGCAAGTTAAGCTCATATTATTGAATACCACAAAAATGAATTTCCACTTTTTCACTCTCTTTTTTTAAAAATTTTTAATTCACACCAAAATCTACAAAGTAAATTAATGAAAATTCATTTGTAAACCTTAAAACGTTTGGTTATAAAAAATTATTTTCTGTGCAAAGTTATACATTTTATAACTTTTTTTGCCATGAAAATGCAATGTCATAAATCCTAAAATGACTGCTCAAATATTATGTTTATAAGTTTTAACAAAAGAATTTATCTTATTTATCTTATTAATGTAAAATACTAAATATCTTAGTATTTTAAGCTTGAAATATTCAATGCTTTTGGAATATTTTGCTTTCAGGGAAGACAGAAATGTTGCTTGGTGTTGGAAACACGTAGAGTTGCATGTGATAGTTTACTGAATGATTAATTCCTAAAGAATACCTTTACATTCTTGATCTCCAGATCTCCAGTACAGGATGTAATGAGCACGCCTCATTTCCAGCTGAAGAAACTCCGGAAAGAATTGGCACATGAGGGAGACGTGAGAGACGAGCTGGAGAAAGAACTGGCCAATCAGATCAGCATCATCTCAGAGAAGGGTACCAAAGATCTACCCATCCATCACCATGTTTCCTTTCATTTTATTATGCTGCGTTGAGTGAAGGAGACATAATGTGATTTGTCTGGTATGAACTTGTTGAACTTTTCTCTCTCTTTTGCACCCAGAGGGTGTGATTTCGCAGTTACAGCACAGGGTAGAGCGAATGCTGCGGGAACAAGGAGAGCTGGAGAACGACCATAAAGCCGCACTGCTGGAGCTCCAGGAGAAGAACGAGAGGTGAGATGCACTGAAGGTCAAATTTGGGTTTCAAGTGATTAATTGAAAAAAAAGTTTGTTTAAAGTGACTTTTTTTTCTTGTACAGTCTTCTCCACAGAGTGCATGAGGTACTAAAACAATGCCAAGACTTAAAAACAGACAACTCCCAAAAAGAGAGAAAGATTGATGAACTGACAGAGGAGAATGGAACACTTACTGCACAGGTGAAATGCTGTTTCCTTGTTTTTAAGTCCTGCATAAAAAATAATGATCAGATCAGATCATTTTTACCTGTCTCTGGTCCCGTCAGATGCGAAATGCCTTCGCTCAGCTGGCAAGAGCTGAGGAGGAAGTTGCCAAACTCACTCAGGCTCACGAATCGGCACAGACTGAGTGGAAGAGCAGAAAAGAGTTTCTGGAGAAGGAGCTAAATGAGGCCGTTACACACAAGGTAGATAACTTCTTACATATTGAAAGCAATCGTTAGTCTTATCATGTTAATCATGTTCTGTGTGCTTTGTACTCTCTGGCATTAATCTGTGTTCTGTGTTGTTGTTTGTTTTGGTTCTCTTTGTGCAGGAGAGTCTGAGTGAGCAAGTTCAGATACTTCAGGGAAAGATCTCCGTTCTGGAGGATGAACTACAGAAAGCTCAATCACAAGAGAAAGGAGAGGTTTTGGGGCCCATCATGGAGGTGAGATGTTCTGTCTATCTGTAAATTTCTTGAAAAAGAGATTTTTTTTTTTTTTTTTTTTTTGGACAAATTTTTATATATTTTTGTTTTCTGCACTTTAGTTTGTTGCAGAAAGAGTGCGTTCACAGTATGACTGTTATTCAGCTTGGTGCATTACTTAACTTTAAGTTCATTTGCATCCTTTTTTGCATCACAAGATTTAATGTGTAATAGTATGGTTAAGTTGTTGCAAATTTAATAGACTTATTAATAAAACAATAAGGTTAACATGACCTAACATTGCCAATATTTCTACAGCATTTACCAATCTGAGTTAATTTCTAGTCAACTATAAAAAAAAATTCTAGTCATTTCATTAACTGTATGTTTTCATTGTAATCATTGTTAAGATGCACATTTTTCACCTTGTCTTCAATATCAAACAAAATTTGTTATTGAACATTTTCATCAGTAATTAGCTCTGCCTTTAGTTTAAATGCAAGACGGTAAAAAATAAAAATACAAGCTTGGTTAATCAGAGTCTGAAACTCTCATCATGTTCTTGCAGTACCAGTATATAAATTCACTGTGAAATGAGAAATATTATAAGATGCAACAGTTTAATACTGAGCTGAAAACATCTTACTGGAGTTGTCTAGTTTTGACTAACATTTTTAATCTCTTTTGATTTTCTCAGTGGGAGAAGCTTAAACAGGAGTTGGCAGATCTGACTCTTAAACTCACTCAGCTTCAGGATACTATTTCCCATCTTGAGAAGGAAAAGGCAGAAGTTGAGGCTTTGCTGGCTGAGGAGAGAGGCTCTTTTGAAAAAGAAACCAAAAGACTCCTAATGGTGGTGTCCGATCTGGAGCAGTCCATCAATAGCATCCGTTTGGAGAGAGAAACACTGCAGGAGGCTTTACAGACACAGAAGGAAATGCTCACCACACAAATATCGGCTCTGGAAAGTGACGTTTCTCGCCTGCAACAGGTGGAAGTGCAGTTGACAGCAGAGATCAAAATCTCTGCAGACCTTCGCCAACAGAGAGAGGAGCTGGAGGGGAAGGTAGCCTCTTTAGATAAGATGGTTCATGCTTTGCATGCTGAGATCCAGAGTTTGGAAGTGGAAAGGGCATCACAGCAGGATGCTCTGAATGCCCTTATTGTGGACTTGCAAAGTGCCAGAGCCACAGTTCAGGATTATGAGAAGAAGCTGGAAGAGCATCGGAAAGTGGTGCAAGAAAATGAATCCCTGAAAAAAGAGGCATGCACATTGCAGCAAAATCTTGATGAGCATCTGCAGTCCATTGGACACCTTCAGGAGCAAATAAATATTCTCAGACAGGAGAAAACAGAGGAGGAGAACAAGGTTAGTGAGGCTTTGACCACAATCAAGAGCCTCCAAACACAAATTCTGCATCTGTCCCAACAGATTTCTCTAAAAGATGAAGAAATCAGAAATTTGAGGAACGAGTATGACAATGTAGGCCATGAGCTGAAGCTTGTAAAGGAACAAAATATTGAAATAAATGAAATGATCAAATCAAATCGCAAAGAGCATGAGGACTCTGTTAAGAAACTTCAGCAAGAGCTTTACTCTGCTTCTTCAATTGCTTCAGAAAAACAAGAAGAAATGCTGGTTCTGTCAGCGGAGGTAACATCTCTTAAAGAGCAGATCTGGCGTTACAGTGAAAATGAAGTGCAGAAACGGCAAGAATTGTCTGTTTTAGAGGCACAACACAATGTGTTGAAGGAAAACATGACTTCTGTTCAGAACCAGTTGACTGAGGTGACAGCTACAGCTTCACAGAAGGAATCTGAGCTCCACTTGCTTCAACAGGAGTTTTGTCATCAAGAAACACTGAGAAAAAAAGCTCAGGAGCTTGAGAAAGCCAGATGTGAGGAGCTTGAGAGGACTGTGAGTGAGCTTCAGGCTACAATCCTGGAGGTAACCTCTCTTGTCTCAGAGAGAGAAGCTTGTCTGAGTTCTCTTCAAGATGAGATGAAGGATCAACAATTGAGGGCCAAGCAGTGCGAAGATGATCTACGCAATGAGCTGAAGGAGAAGATTGGAAATCTACAGGAACTACTAAATACTGCCAATCATGATGCAGCAGATAAAGACCATCTTCTGCAGTCTTTAAATCAGAAGCTGAATCAGGTGGAATTGCTGTGCCAACAAAAAGAGAAAGATGTCACTGAGATGCACCAAGCAAAGGAAGACCTGGAAAGAAGGATTATTGAGCAGAAACAACAACTGGATGAGTGCCATCAGAATTTAGAAATGCTGAGAAAAGAAAGAAACCATCTGTCCACTCAGGTATCATCTCTCCAAGAAGAAATCTGCCGTTCCCAACAAGAAATGTCTGTGTTACAGGCTGATTACAGTGCTTTGAAGGAAAACTTGTCTGCTCTTCAGAACCAATTGGTGGAGGTGACGAATGCAGCTTCCCAAAAGGAATCTGAACTCCTCTTGCTTCAACAGGAGCTTTCCCATCAAGCGACCCTAAGAGAAAAAGATCTGGAGCTTGAGGCAGTGAAGCGTGAAGAGTTTGAGAAAAAAGTGAGTGAGCTTCAGGCCAAAATTGCAGAGCTCTCCACTCTTGCCTCTCAGAGAGAGGCTCAAGTAATTTCCCTTCAAAATGAGATGAAGGATCAACAGTCTCGTGCCAAACAGTCTGAAGATGATCTTCGCAGAGAATTGGAGCAGAAGGTTGGCACACTACAAGGAGAACTGGATACAGTCAATCGTTGTGCTGTGGATAAAGACAAACTGCTGGGCTCTTTGGATCAAAAGCTCAAAGAGATGGAAGGGCTTTTCCTTCAAAAAGAGAAAGATGTCTTTGAAACGCATCAGGCAAAGGAGGAACTGGAAAAGAGGATTGTTGAGCTACATGTTGAGAGACAACAGCTTTCTGTGTGCCAGCAGAATTTGGAAATATTGAGGAAGGAAAGAGACCACTTGTCAACTGAAGTAACTTCTCTTAAAGAGGAAATTCATGGCTACCAGGAGACTGAAGTGCAGAAGCAACAGGTGATATCCGTTTTAGAGGTTGAACACAACATGTTAAAGGAGAACATGGCTGTCCTTGAGAAGAAGTTGGTGGAGGAAACAACTGAAGCTTCACAGAAACATTCTGAACTTGTCTTGCTTCAAGACCAGCTTCACCAGCAAGAGAGCCTTAGAGAAAAGGCTCAGGAGCTTGAGACTGCCAAGCGTGAGGAACTTGAGAGAACGGTTAATGAACTTCAAGCTAAAATCCTAGAGGTCTCCACACTAGCCTCTGAGAGGGAGGCTTGTGTTAATTCTCTTCAAGATCAGTTGACAGATCAGTTGAAGGCTAAACAGACCGAAGATGATCTCCGCAAAGTGCTGGAAGAGATGGTTGAAACCCTTCAGGGACAACTGGAAACTGCCAGTCGAGATGTCTCAGACAAAGACCAACTTCTGCAGACTTTAGATCAGAAGCTGAAGCAGATGGATCTGCTGTGCCATCAAAAGGAGAAAGATGTCCATCAGGTAAAGGAGGACTTGGAGAAGAAGATTGGCGAGCTAGCTGTTGAGAAACAACAGCTGGTAGAGTGGCAGCAGAATTTGGAAACGGTGAGAAAGGAAAGAGACAGCCTGTCAACTGAAGTAACCTCACTCAAAGATGAAATCCGACATTACCAGGAAAATGAAGTGCAGAAGCAACAGGAGATTTCTGTTTTAGAGGTTGAACGCAACACATTAAAGGAGGACCTGGCTACTTTCAAGACACAAGTGGCAGAGTTGACAACAACAGCTTCTCAGAAGGAATCTGAGCTTCTGTTGCTTCAAAAGGAGGTTTGCGAACAAGAGAACCTTAAAGAAAAGGCTCAGGAGCTTGAGAAAGATTTAAGAGAACTTCAAGCTAAAATACTAGAAGCCTCCACTCTAGCCTCTGAGAGGGAAGCTCAAATAAGTTCTCTTAAAGATGAAATAAATGATCAGCAGTTAAGGGCCAAACAGTCTGAAGACGATCTCCGCAGAGTGCTTGAAGAAAAGATCGCAAACCTACAGAGACAACTAGAAACTACCTGTTGTGACGTCTCAGACAAAGACCATCTTTTGCAGTCCTTGGATCAGAAGCTGAAACAGGTGGAACTGCTGTGCCAACAAAAGGAGAAAGATGTCCTTGAGATCCAACACTCAAAGGAAGATCTGGAGAAGAAGATTAGTGAGCTTCTTGTTGAGAAACAACAGCTGGTGGAGTACCAGCAGAATTTGGAAATTGTGAGAAAGGAAAGAGACAGCCTGTCAACTGAAGTAACCTCACTCAGAGATGAAATCCGACATTACCAGGAAAATGAAGTCCAGAAGCAACAGGAGATTTCTGTTTTAGAGGTTGAACGCAACACATTAAAGGAGAACCTGGCTACTTTCAAGACCCAAGTGGCAGAGTTAACAACAACAGCTTCTCAGAAGGAATCTGAGCTTCTGTTGCTTCAAAAGGAGGTTTGCGAACAAGAGAATCTTAAAGAAAAGTCTCAAGAGCTTGAGAAAGATGTAAGAGAACTTCAAGCTAAAATACTAGAGGCCTCCACTCTTGCCTCTGAGAGGGAAGCTCAAATAAGTTCTCTTAAAGATGAAATGAATGATCAGCAGTTAAGGGCCAAACAGTCTGAAGATGATCTCCGCAGAGTGCTTGAAGAAAAGATCGCAAACCTACAGAGACAACTAGAAACTACCAGTTGTGACATCTCAGACAAAGACCATCTTTTGCAGTCCTTGGATCAAAAGCTGAAACAGGTGGAACTGCTGTGCCAACAAAAGGAGAAAGATGTCCTTGAGATCCAACACTCAAAGGAAGATCTGGAGAAGAGGATTGTTGAGCTTAATGCCGACAAACGTCAACTTGATGGGTTCCAGCAGAATATGGAGATGCTGAGGCAAGAAAAGGACCACCTGAGTTCTCTCAACCAGTCTCTCCAGAGGGAGTCTGACGCTTCCCAAAAGATTCGAGCTGAGCTGGAGTTGAAGGTAGAGGAGCAAAATGGTTCCATCCTTGCTCTTAAAAAGGCTTCCCAAAAGTGTGAGGAACAGAATCAGGAACTCCTGGAGCAGCTGAAGACAAAGTCGGAAGTAGTAGAGCACTACAAAGCACAGGTCTGTTTTGAATTAGATCTTTCTATGATTCTTTCATGAGTATTTATGTTTCTGAGAATTTGTTTTGGACAACCTACAGTGTGACATCACTTGCTATACTTCTTCAGGTGGAGAAGGCCAAGAATCACTACAACGGTAAAAAGCAGCTGCTGGTGGAGGCTCAGGAGCGGAACAAAACTCTTGAGCATTCGTTGGAGGCCAGCAAGAGGGAAGTCAAAGCTCTGGAGACGGAACTGACACTGGCTCACATGGAACTAGACCAGGCGAGCACCAAGGAGAAGAACCTTACGGCCAAAGTGAAAAGCTTGGAAGCACAAGTTAGTTTACTGTTTAATATTTAAAGAATGTGGAAATGAGACTGAATCAAGCTTTGAATGTTGAGTTTCTAGTCTAGTTTCATGTCTAATTGTGTGCTTGTCATAGGTGGACTTTGCTGACAGGCAACTGCGAGAGCAGAAGAAGATGACCAATGACAAAGAGAACATGAGACACAGAGAAAGTCTGTACACTAGAGTCCAGGAGAAACAGCAGGACACCAGTACAGACAGCTTGGAGTTTGAGCTGAATGATTCGCTCAACGCTAACAGGTAATGCAGTGAACCCAATCATAAAAGCTTCTCACGTTGTATTCCAGGTAATTCATGCATTGTCATTTTACATTTTTTCCCGATTTGGCAGTCGTTCGGTAATACCGGATGAATCCAGCACTCCACTGGTACGTAGTTCTGAGCGTTTGGCTGCTAAACGTCGTGCCTTGGGGGCTGAATCCCTGGAGACTCTCTACTTCACACCTATGAGTCAACAAGGCAAGAAGCGTAAAGGGGACCACAACGATATCTTTGAGCACAAACTAGAGTCCAGCATCACTTCCATTGGCGATCTTGTGGTTGACTCTGCAAAGAAGCTCACCGCTTCGGCTCGCAGGCGTCGTACTATGCAGGTTATCGACATCACCATGGCTAAGGTAGGAAATGCATAGCCTTCTACGTGCCTTCTGCACTTTATTGGGTTAAAAAAAGTTGAAAATCAATAAAAATGTGACAATTCAAGTCGGTTGAGATGTTAGATAAATCGTGATTTAGGCCTAGTTGGGGGGTTGGGGTTTATATGAATGTATGTCTGAGGAAAATTGACTGACTTCAGAAAAGTTTATGTGGTGTTTTCTTTCTTATTCTTGCCTCTGTATAATGCATATTAAAGTAGTTGTTATAAGCACTGTTTTGTTAACAGCAGTAACTAAGGAAATGCCTGCTGTTACATAAGCGCCACCTGCTGTCAGAGAGTGAAACTGCGCTCATTCAGATTTCAAAATTATACAATTTAAATTTCGCAAAGAAATGTGCAGCATTTTATCTGAGAAATGATAAAAGGACACCTTTTTATTTCTAATTTGTTGTGAAACATTTCTTTTATTAAATAGTGAGAAAATTGTATTGTTAAATCATTATCGTAAATCATCAATTGTGTGTTGAGTGAATCATTACATCCCTAGTAAACTGACCTGGCTTAAAATGCTCTTTGTCTAGTACTCCTACTGCTTGTGGCTCCTTGATCAGGTCTTTTTTTTTCTATAGTACTAGGTAGGGCTGGGCGATATGGCTGAAAACTGTATCACGATACCAGTGTTTCATATCAGTCGATATCGATAATTATTGATATTTTTTATGACCCATTTAAAATAAGGACCAGGAGAAAGATATGGAAAGATATAACCATGGAAAACTCAAATAATTAAAATGTAAGCATAAGTCTAAAGTCACAATGAACACTTAACAATTATCTCTTAACATTTAAGGTGCAAAATGAAAGAAAATGTAAGAAATGTTTAATAAAGTGTAATAAAATAGTGCAAAGCGTTAAATATAAACAGAGAAACCTGAGAATTTTGTCCCAAGTTTAGTGCTAGGAAGTTCACTAGCTGTTCACCTTCTGATGAATAAAGTGTTTTTAAAATATGTGCAGTGTTTTGTAAACATAAATAAAACTGAGGTAGTTCGTGGTATTACCAGTCTTGGCGGGGACGACGGTCTTGCATAATTTGCAGACGACATTGGTCTGACTACGGTCAGACTTATAATATCCAAAAAAACTGCCATACTGGTGAGCTGACTTTTCCTCTTTTATTTACAATTTCCTCGCTCGCTGCGGCACTCATTTTCTGCTTATGAAAAGGAATCCAGCAGACCAGCACGAGACAACGATATGGCGCAACCAAACTGATACTGTTACATGATTGGCTGTTAGCGTGTCACTCCCTACGTTGCTAGGTTACCAGAGAGCAGTGCCTTTGTTAATGCAATCTCTGTTTTCTTCCGAAAAAGAATAAAAAAATATTGAACGTTTTATCGAACACATTTTTTATTGATATCGATCACATGTCTATCGCGATACATATCGTTATCGTTTTATCGCCCAGCCCTAGTACTAGGTCGCAAAGGTTCTAAAGTGTTTTTGGTTCTTTTATTCTTGCTTGTTTAGAAGACATCGGGAAGTGCTGAAGGTAATGAGTCATTTTCTAGTCTGCACTCTGCCCGTTCTCAGCCCAACTTGGCAGTTCAGCATTCACGGCCGTTCTCCATGGACCTCTCAGAGGAAAGTGCTACAGCAACTTTATCAAAAGCAGACACCCTTCAGAGTCTGCCTGGATATCGCAGAAGCACCGTGCATAACGTTGGCCCACCAAGAGGTGAAATGTTGTCTTTAGACCTCATTGCTTACAGTTACTTTGTGGATTACCAGTGACATTTTAGTATCATTGAGATACGGTTACAGTTTTTATTTATATTTTTAATTAGTTTATATTTTCTACATTTTTTGTGTTATATGATAAAATATAAATTTTATTTCAGATTTAGTTTTAGTACAAGTCAATTAAATGAGAAATGTTGCCTTGGCAACTTGCTGAAATAGTTATTTTATTTAGTGCTGTGCAATTAATTGAATGCAATAGTCATGCGCATCTCGTCAGTAAAGCCAGTACTGTGATTAGTAGTAAATCGTAGTTCACTGACAAGCTACGCAATATTGCGTTCATTATCGCAGACGATTATGCTCCATCTGAAAGCACGTGATGGAGATTTACTACTAATCACAGTACCGGCTTTACTGATGAGATGCGCATGACTATCGCATTCAGTTAATTGCACAGCCCTTATTTTATTTTTAATTTAAATAACGAATTTTCATTTTATTTATTTTTACAAAATAAAAAGCGAAATTGCAGTATGGCTTAGTGTGTGATTTATCAAAGTGTAAAGACTACTATTTAAGGCTATGAGAATAGTAATATTCTTGTTTTAATGATTGTCATAAAATATAATCGATATTTTATAGTAATATTGATGTGTACGATAACTTAGTAAAGTAGTAATATAATAACTTATTTTGTGTGTTGCATAGCCACCAGTACGTTCTGTATCGGAGCGGAGAATGAACCAGAACATGCTGCCGACGACTGGATGCGCATCGCCGAACTGCAGGCACGAAACAAAGTCTGTCTGCCTCACTTGAAGAGCAGCTATCCGCTGGAGTCCAGGGTAAGCTTGGAATAGTTCGCTTGTGTTGCATTGTTTGTAGAAAACCAGAGTCAAACTATCATTCTGCCTCGACAGCCCAGTCTGGGACCCTCGTTCACTGTAACGGATGAGGACATGCGAATGGGTGACCCGGATGAGACGATCCGACGTGCATCCATGATGCCAGGTCAGATCCAGGAGTCCCTGAACTCTCGCCGCTTCTCCCTTGTGCCAAGTTCGAGCCAGAGCTCTGCCAACTCCCAGCCCCAGCGTGCCACCATGTTGCCAGGTCAGATCCGGTCCAGCACTGCTGCTCACCGGGCCTCTCAGCTCAAAAAAACAAGCTCAAACCTACATGCTTCAGAAAATAAACGCAGCCCGCTGGCTCCCAAACGCCCCTGCTCTCAGCTGCAAGGCCCAGACACACCTGAGGTATGAGACAACAAAAACCCCTGTTTAGACAAAATAATTGTTTATTTAAGGAAATGTGAAGGGTTGTTTTAGTTGATTGAGCTGCTCTGAGAGTCACGTCTTCACGACATCCTTTAAGAAAATGTGACGCATATGTGACTATTGTACAATAGATTTTAATTCTCAGCATAATACTTATAGTAATCTCCTAAAAATTGTTTTAATAATCTTTGATGACACAATTTTTCTTCATTGTTTTGATTCGTTTGCTAAACCAAAGGAATTGTTGTTCATTTTAAAATTATAAATTGTTCAATTTTCATTTGACTAAATTTTAAAAGATTAAGCAAATGGTTAATATTTGATGAACACTATTTTTTATGATAAATGTGTATTAAGTTATAAATCCAGAACAAGTTAAATGGACAACACTGAATTTATTGAAAAATAAAACATTTCTTAGGGCCCTATTATCATAAAAGATTTAAAATGTAAAACAATTAATTCAATGAATTCAATTTTTTAGACATCCTTTCTGTTTATTAAAGTTTAATTAAACCATTAAAAGAGAATCCAGAAAAATTAAAAATGGAAAAAAATCACAGAATTTGGGAGAAATAAAAAGGTAATTGGGAACAATAAAACTGTTTTAGGGTTATGGAAAATAAAATGGAATTTGGGAAATGTGAAAATTAAATTTTTGGTGAATTTAAATTAATTAGATATGCTTACTACAATTTAATTGAACCATTAAAACTAAACCAGAAAAATTTAAATGGAAAAAAAAACAGAATTTGTTAAAAAATAAAACTCATTTTATAGCAACAAAATTTCAGAATTGGTTCTGAATGTCTTTAAACCAATCTAATAAACTTTAAATGTTACTAAAAATGTAAAACTGTTGTTCACAAGTGATGGTGTTTTCACAGATGAAGAAGCTGGGCAGTTGCTTCCCGCGACCAATGACACCTAAAGGCAGGTTCGGCAACAGTCAAAACAGACCTCCAAACTCGCCGGTAACATACTTTTATTAGACGTCTGTGGTTGTTACTAACCTAGACTTTAATTGAGTGTAAACTTGCTCACATAATTTATTAAAATTGCTCATGCCAAATTTGCATAAAATTTTATGTTATGTTGTTGTTGTTGTTGTTGTTAGAGTGCATTTTGTAGATTAACTAACTATACTTGTTTTCTCTCACTTTCTTTCGTCTGTAGGCCGAGCGAAGGCAATCTGTGGTGTTCACTGTTGTAAATACTCCAAAGAACAGCGGTCGTGGTGACAGCAGGCTGCAGCGCGGCCTCAACAAGCTGCGTAACAGCGCCCGCAAATCTCCCGCCGTGGCCAGTCGTGCCCTGCGTTCGGCGATGGCCGGCAAGTCTCCTCTGAACTCCACTCTGAGAAAGTCTCCCCGAAACAAATCCCCCAAATCCTCCAATGCCAAAAAGGTAAATAAGCACTTCTGTGTGTAGGAAAACCACGTTAAATATAATGCATTCAAAAGTCTGTTTTATTTCTTTAAATTCCAATATTTGTGGTTAGAAATTGCTGGTGCATTAAAAGCATTTGCTGTGTGTGTTTAGGAAACACAGTGACTCGCTCCGCTGATCTATGCCTAAGTATTTAACTGTATGTATCTGCTGTTATGTGTGGCAGTAATACTTAACACTGCAGGTGTCTTTCCACTGTGTGGGATTATTTCACTCACCCTCTGGTGTTAAAGGAATAGTTCACCCAAACATGAAAATTTGCTGAAGATTTACTCATTCCCAGGCCTTCCAAGATGTAGATGACTGTTTCTTCATCAGAATAGATTTGGAGAAATGTAGCATCCCATCACTTTCTCAGCAATGGATGCTCTGCAGTGAATGGGTGCCGTCAGAATGAGAGTCCAAACAGCTGATAAAAACATCACAATAATCTACAAGTAATCCACACCACTCCAGTCCATCAATTTATGTCTACAAAAGCCAAAAGCTGTTTGTTTGTAAAAAAAAAAAAAAAAAAAAAACATCATTAAGATGTTTTAACTTTAAATGGTCACTTCTGGACAAAATATCCATAATCCATAATAACGCTTCCTCCAGTGAAAAAGTCCATCACCTGTTGTCCTCACATTAAAATTTACCAAAATATTTATTTAGAAATGTTTTGGATGGCTTTCATTTGAAATCAGTAATTGATCGGTGCATGTTTCTCTCCTGAGTCAGACAAGACAACTTTTTCATTAGAGAGAGCAATGTTATGGATGGAGGACATAACCAGAAAAAAGTTTAAAGTAAAAAACCATCTTGATGGATTTGTTTCTTACAAACACACAGCTTCACAAGACGTTAACTGATGGACTGGAGTGGTGTGGATAACTTTGTGGATTATTGTGATGTTTTTATCAGCTGTTTGGGCTCTCATTCTGACGGCACCCATTCACTGCAGAGCAAGTCCGTTATAAACTTTCCAGCAAATATTTTGGTGAAATATTTAGTTCACTAAAATGAACTGTGGCTTTGTGAGTTTAGTGGCCGGTGTGACCTAATTTTATTTCATGAAATTTTGCAAAAAAGGTCATTTTTATGGTATTTTTTGGATAATACATTCAATGCAAAACCTTATAAATTTAAATGTACTTAATTTTTTTCAACTGAAGCAAATAGTTTCACAAACATCTGGCATAAGCCTTATAATGCTTAGTCTTTTGTTTTGTAAGTATTTGCATAAAAAAATAAAATATTATTATAAATATTAGATCAGTTCCAACCAAATTAACCACATCTGAAGTTGGTACATGGCTGCACATCAGTTAATTTCTATAGTAATTGCTCAGCAAATGTAAACCTCTAAACTCACCTTTTGTGGTGTGTCTATACTTGAGTTTCTCCATGTATTTTTGTGTGTGTGTGTGTGTGTGTGTTTGTTTTGTCTTTTTTGCATGTGATTAACAGAGTGGTCATGTCCACTAATATACATGCAAATATAGGCTATCTAGAACAATATACACGATATAGAAAAAAAAATCACAGTTCAGTTCTGTGTAGGTTTGGTGGTGGTCTCACTGCATTTCTGATGATTTCACCTGATGTTGGTGTAACTCCAGATCTATTCTAGAGTAACATCTAGCGTCTCACTTTCAAAATGTGATTTGTCATCCTATTTCAATTGTAATTTCTAACTTTCATGCTCATATGTATTTTAATGCATTGAATAATCTCTTGACTCCTCTTTCTTTCTCTCCACAGATGAAGGTCAGAATTAAGGTGTAAATCTGAGGATTTTTAACTCCAAAACCATCTATATGTCCTTTTCTTTTGATTTGTTTTTCTTTTCTCTTTTCAAATAAGTTATTTTTATTATGGGATGCAGTGGTCTTAATTACTGTCCTGTTTATGTAACTGGCTGTATTATATTTAAGTGTATTCCTTGTTCTATAATAAAGTCTTTTATATCAAATCTTTCAGGTTTTTTAGCTGTTGCTAAATAGAAGCAGTTTATGTATGAATGTCGATAAGTTTCTGTTGAAAGTTAATATACATTAAGATTGTTTGCAAAGTTTGGAAACAATGATTTTTGCTATTCTGTTTAGTACTTTAGAAATGTATTGTTTTTATAAAATTAAAGCTACAAAAAGCTATTCGAGTTTAATAAAGAATAAATTAGCTGTATAATGAGATGTATAATGTTTTACCTTTTTAAAACGTGTAAATTAAATTTACAGCTGCCAGATATATTTTGGATGCTGAAGAACTTGGCTTGTAAATTAAAATGTGTACAATTAAAGACATTGATATTTGAGAAAAATCTTAAGAATTTTCAGTTTTTGCCAGGAAAATTGAGATAATGCATGTACTACAGATAAAACTTATGTTAATAAAATTGATGTGAAATGTTCAATATCAATTAAAAAGCTGATCAGATTATGAGAGACTGTAAAAGTGTTCCGTGTTAGAAATGTAACAACCAAAAGATAGTAAATTGCTGATTGCATGAAATCTTCAGACAACCAGGTGATCAATAAAAAGTATTCCTACTGGGATTCATAATCTGAATTTATGAAGTTTGAGTTGTCATTTGTTTTCAGATTTGGGAAACTAACAGTCAAGCTCTGGATTCTCAGAGGATTACATTCAAATTTAAGTGTATAGTCAGGTAACAAATTATTGTATATGAAAAAGCAGACTACACATATATGCGCTATCATTATTAAAGGGATGATAATATTAGAAACAAAGTTTGCATAGTTTAAGAACTTAAAATAAACTTAACATTCAATTCTGATAAAGTTTTCAGATTATGAATTTTGAGTGTTTCGAATGATAACCTTAACTAATTTTATGATTACTAAAATATATGATTGTCACTCCCAAGGATAAGGATGCTGTCTGTGATTTATGCTTTTTTATTTTTACGGGTTTATCTGTTTATAAACATTTATTCTAGGAATTTATGAACTTTATATTACATAATATTTGTAAAATGATGTTTCGGGAAAAGGAGTGTTTCCATTGGTCGCGTAATTTATGATAGCCAATGAACATAGAGGAAGAAGTATTACGTCATCCTATATATATATACATTACTAATGAACGGCTGCTGCGTCGTTTATTATCATTCTTGATGAGGTGCTGTTGGTGACAAGACTGCACGGGACTGTTGATTAATCATAAAATCACGGTAAACATCTCTCATTCTTTAAATTATATAATTATGCCTACCGTTATTGATCGAAGATGAACCAAACTGTCTGCCCGCGCTCGCTCGAAGTGTTTGAAACTCATAAATTCGCGTTTTGCATTATTGTGTTTATAGAATTTCGTTTTTTTCTGTTATATTTGCTGTTATGAATATAAAGTTAAGTATTTGTTTGTGCCTACTAGTTCAGATATTGCTTACTTTATGGACTGATGTTAATTACAAGGGAACGCTGATGAGGAGTTGACATCAGGGTTGCCAGGTTTTCACAACAAAACTCAAAACTGTCCCAATCGCGTTTCGACGGATGTTCCCCGGTAAAAAAAAAATAAAATAAAATCGCGTTTCTGGGGATAAAATAAAAAAATTTTGTTCCCCTGGTAAAAATTTAATTCCCACTCCAGGGGATAAATATCACATTATTGGGGTCGCTTGCTTCAACTCCAATTCCGCGGGAAAACCACGGACTTGGCAACACTGGTTGACATGCCAACACACAAGATATACTAATCTGACATGTCTTGATTTCTGCCAGCTGTGCATTTGAATCAGATTCTGAATATGTGTTTTTTTTTTTATTTTTTTTTTTTTATACAATTATAAAATATGACTCTCGACCACAAAACCACTAAGTAGCACGGGTATATTTGTAGCAATAGCCAACAATACATTGTATGGGTCAAAATTATGGATTTTTCTTTTATGCCAAAAATCATTAGTATATTAAGTAAAGATCATGTTCCATGAAGATATTTTGAACTTCCTACCTTAAATATCACAACTTAATTTGAGTAATATGCATTGCTGAGAACTTCATTTGAACAACTTTTAAAGGCGATTTTCTCAATATTTAATTTTATTTTTTTTTAATTTTGCACCCTCAGATTCCAGATTTTCAAATAGTTGTATCTCAGCCAAAATATTGTCCTATCCTAACAAACCATATATCAATGGAAAGCTTATATATTCAAATCTCAATAATAATAATAAAAAAGGCCATTATGACTGGTTTTGTGGTCAAGGCTCACAAATGTTTGTATACATCCAAGTCCACTTTTTTCTGTCATCTGTTTTAAGTGTCTATGATGCAGCTGAATGAGGTGAAGGAGGCAGCGCTGTTGTCATGGGTAAGTCGACTCTGTCATCTTTTAATGTTTTGAAGCCTACCATTACGTTTAAACAGATGTTTACAGTGACTGATGTTCTTCTGACAGATAAACAGTGTTTATCTTGAGGAGCCCTTCACCAAAATCATCCAGATGATGGACGGTCATCGACTCCTTAAGTTTGCATACAAAGTGTGAGTTGTGATGGTTATGATAGAAATGCCTTTTTGCGTAACTTATTTTGTAATTCCCTCAGTGTTTCTGACTTTTGCATCACAATGCGTCACATTCAGATTGATCAGGTCAGATATGAAGTACTTTACTTCATAATTCAGAACTAGATGAATAGATCTCCTTCAAAGTGTGTAACGTCTGGATATATGTCCATTTTCACTTGCTCTTCCTTTATATTGTGAACTACAATACATTTACTATGTAATGAATGAGTTACGTTGCATATGCATGAGGGTGTAAAATTATAAATCCCATTCACTTTCTCCATGGGATAACTGACTTACATTTAACTTATAAACTGTCAAAGACAGACCTACCGTTGTTAATCGATGGCATATGCTTTTGTTGAAGCCATCAGCCTGCATTATTTCAACTTCTTTTAAAATAGTCATATTTAACAGCACAGTTCCTGGTTAAAACTACATTTCCCATGATTCTTTAACTGCCTGCATAAAGACTTGCGATTGACGTAATAGTGACCGTATCCCTATTCTTTCTAACTACTTAACAAACATGATATGCATATTTTGAAATAAATGTTTTCTACGTGTATATATATATTTCCGACATTACTTTTTCATTCAAAAACATTGGTTTTAATTTGAATGTTAATCGCGATACCTTATTGGATTGTAGTTCTCTCCCTCATTGAAGCCGTGACAGTCTTGTACCTTTTGATCTTCAAATAATTTTTCTTCAAATCAAAGTTCGTAAGGCTGTGATTCACATTTTAGCTTGCTAGTTTGGTTCATGGCTTGTAACTTTTTAATGAAAAGTGGAAAAAAACTGAATGGAGGCCACTGGAAAAAGTTTCACTCATTTGTGGTTTAGTAAAAAGTATCTCCTTCCTACATTTTAACTTTTAACTTGTTTACTAGTCTGGTTTTATAAATTTGGTGTTTAGTGGTTATTTATTTGTAAGTTGCTTTGGATAAAAGTGTGTGCTAAATGTAATGTAAAACTGTGAATATTGTTGGCGCCACAACAAATTCCTTGTGATGTTCCTCATTTGTAAGTCACTTTGGATGAATGTAAATGTAATGGTTAATGTGTGTCTTTGTTTGCAGGCAGGGGAAAGATGTCTGTGATGGTTTGCTGTTGTCATCATTTCCTAATGTGATGGAAGAGGTCTTCAGTATGCTACAGGGTGAGTCCTGAGTATCGGTGGGTCAGTGGATAAGGAGTTAGACTGCGGGTGAGAAGGTTGCAGGTTCGATTCCGGGTCCGAGCGGGTCGTGATCGTTCAGACTGTGGTTGGTCCCAGTGTGGCTGCTGAGCCGAGTAGTGCTGTAGTCCTGGACGCCACACAGAGTGATGCTGGTTCCTGCCGACAGGGCCTGTCGAGGCATCGGGATCCCTGTGCGATGGTTCCACACATGTTTGGATAAACTGCTGCTTACCTTTATTTCCTTCTACATGCAGCTGACTTCCAGTTCAGCCCGAGACAGGCCTCCCTCATGTTACAGAAGATCAGTCAGGGAATGGAGCTGGAGCTTCAGCTTGCCAAGGTGCGAGTGATGTGTGTCTGCTAATGTAAATAATACATTGACACTAGAAAGTCTTCTAAATGATCAAGATTTGCTGAGGGGGACTGTTGCTCACAATCTTCTACTGTCCTCTTAAGAATTACTTTGTTACTGATATTTCAAGGTGAACACTAGGTTTACGTGATTAACCATATTTTAAAAAAAAAAAAGTTTGGAAAAATTGATTATGAGCTCCATATTCTCACTATATCATACTACATGAGCCATAAAATCCTGGTGTATAATGTATTATTCCCACCAAAAAAAACACACATGCAAGCATTTGTTTTTAAGATTTTGTCTAAAGGTTGTAGAAATCTTTTGAAATTTTGATTTTTATTATTATTCATTTACTTAATTTAAAAAAAAAAAAATATTAAAAAATGATTAATTTTTTTTTCCTTTTTAAAACCATAGAAAAAAGATTACTTTTTTTTTTTTTTTTTTTTTTAAATCTATTAATAATGTTTGCAAAAACCTCCAAAGCAAAGTTTGCTTGGTAATGTCAGAAGGAAGTCATTTTAACAAGAAAACCATAAAATGACGTAGAAAGATCCTCATAGCTGTCTCACAAGTCAAAGTTTCTTAAATATTAGATAATTTATGGACTTACTTGCATGTATTCAAGATATTAAATTTACAAAGATTCTTTTTTTTTTTTTTTTTTTTTTCAAAAACATGGAACTTAAACAGTCTTTAAAAAAATTACTTTCCACGTTGGAAACATACATTTGAATGTGCACTTTTAGTGTTGTGTTGGTAAAAAACTGTTCATGTGTTTTTGTGTGTGTGTGTATACAGGTGGTCCTTGTTCTTTGTTATTGTGGTTTTAAAACGTACAACATGGTGCCTTTGGACACAAAGACAGGGGTGAGTGTTCAGTACTGACCGACGGTTCTGTGACATCTGTGCGTTTTCTGATGATTCATTCTCTCTCTCTCTCTCTCTCTCTCTCTCTCTCTCTCTCTCTGTCTCTCTGTCTCTCTGTCTCTCTGTCTCTCTGTCTCTCTGTCTCTCTGTCTCTCTGTCTCTCTGTCTCTCTGTCTCTCTGTCTCTCTGTCTCTCTGTCTCTCTGTCTCTCTGTCTCTCTGTCTCTCTGTCTCTCTGTCTCTCTGTCTCTCTGTCTCTCTGTCTCTCTGTCTCTCTGTCTCTCTGTCTCTCTGTCTCTCTGTCTCTCTGTCTCTCTGTCTCTCTCTCTCTCTCTCTCTCTCTCTCTGTGTCAGATGATGATCGCATCAATGTTTCACTTTGTAGAAGATGATGCTGATGGTCTGTCCTTAGACGAAGGCCTAGATGGATTCCTCACCAAAGCCTGTAAGCAGCCACATGATCACATTTGTTAATTTACTGCCTGTAAAACACCTTTTGAGTTGATGTTAGTCTTGAAGAAATCTTGTTTCTCTGTTTTCGTAGAAGTAGTTAAGACATCCAGTCCATATTCAGTTTTAAAGTTGGACATTAAAGCCTCGGATGCTGACATGGTGTTAAAGTAAACAAATAAACGAGTGACGTTAATGTTATATTCCATCCTTGCAGGTTTATTGATCGTATTTCTGTCTCACTCTCTAGCTGTCATGACTTTCTCCACCTCCAGCAGCGAGAACAGCTGCTACTCGCCTCTGTACAGTGACGACGAGTCACCGATCTTCAGCCGAGTCCAAAACCCTCCCAGAGTTCAGTTTCAAGAGCATTTCACGGTGGCCTGCAGTTCAGTCAGGTAGGTCCTGTTGTGGGGTGTGTGTGTGTGTGTGTATATACTACCACTCAAAAGCTTGGGGTCAGAAAGAAAGAAATTTAATACTTTTTTATTTATCAAGGATGCATTTAAATTAATCAAAAGTGACAGATAAGAGAAAAGATTAATTTAAAATAAATGCTGTTCTTTTGAACTTTCTATTCATCAGTGAATCCTGAAAAAATATGCATTTCAGTTTCCACAAAAATATGAAGCAGCACAACTGTTCGGAAGTGTTTTTCTTGAGCAGCAAATCCGCATATTAGAATGATTTCTGAAGATCATGTGACAATGAAGACTGGAGTAATGATACTGAAAATACAGCTGCGCATCACAGGAATAAATTACACTTTAAAAAGCATTCACATAGAAAAGTTATTTAAAATTTTTAAAAGACTTAACAATATTACTGATTAGGGCTGGGCGATATGGCTGAAAACTGTATCACGATATCAGTGTTTCATGTCGGTCGATATCGATAATTATTTATATATTTTTTTATGACCCATTTAAAATAAGGACCAGGAGAAAGATATATTACATTTAAACATTTTTATTTTAAACTTAACCTTCCTCTGATCATAATCCCCTCAGTTATTAAGACAGAAATGTAAACAATCATGGAAAACTCAAATAATTAAAATGTAAACATGAGTCTAAAGTCACAATGAACACTTAACAATTATCTCTTAACATTTAAGGTGCAAAATGAAAGAAAATGTAAGAAATGTTTAATAAAGTGTAATAAAATAGTGCAAAGTGTTAAATATAAACAGAGAAACCTGAGAATTTTGTCCCAAGTTTAGTGCTAGGAAGTTCACTAGCTGTTCACCTTCTGGTGAATAAAGTGTTTTTAAAATATGTGCAGTGTTTTGTAAACATAAATAAAACTGAGGTAGTTCGTGGTATTACCAGTCTTGGCGGGGACGACGGTCTTGCATAATTTGCAGACGACATTGGTCTGACTACGGTCAGACGTATAATATCCAAAACACTGCCATACTGGCGAGCTGACTTTTCCTCTTTTATTTACAATTTCCTCGCTCGCTGCGGCACTCATTTTCTGCTTATGAAAAGGAATCCAGCAGACCAGCACGAGACAACGATATGGGGCACCCAAACTGATACTGTTACATGATTGGCTGTTAGCGTGTCACTCCCTACGTTGCTAGGTTACCAGAGAGCAGTGCCTTTGTCTTCCGACGAAGAATAAAAAATATCGAACGTTTTATCGAACACATTTTTTATTGATATCGATCACGTGTCTATCGCGATACATATCGTTATCGTTTTATCTCCCAGCCCTATTACTGATCTTACTGTATTTTTGGTCAAAAAAATGCATCCTTAGTGAATGGAAGAGAATTATTTCTGTATTTGAGTTGCATTATAGCTATATAATATCCAGCTTATTGTACTTTTTTTTTTTTTTTTTTTTTTTTTTTTTTAATTTTTACAAAAATCTTTTTATTCATTATTTGGTTTTCATTATAGAAGAAACTGACAAATGACACATTTACATTCACCATATAAAGATACATAGGTAATTAAAATGAAAATGGATCATTCTTTTGTGGTTCCAGAGGAAAAACATTGGCAGGACACCAGAACTACTTGCCCGACTGGGCCATCAGAGAAAATACTTTTCTTTGGGACTCAAATGTTTGAGTCCCGTTCTTAACACATTGTTACCAGTTAACTTTTTCCCTTACACTTTTCTGCCCTATGATTTTAAGACTCGAAGATGAGAGAAAATGATATGACCAGTTCATGCAAATGATCAGTGGGTTCTGTGAACGATTGCAGTACAACACGCTCTTATCTTTGATCTCCAGCTCTCCAGTGCAGGATGTTATGAGCACGCCGCGCGTGTTGAAGAGACTCCGGAAAGTATTGGCACGTGAGGGAGATGTGAGAGTCGAGCTGGAGAAAGACCTGGCCAATCAGATCAGCATCAATTTAGAGAAAGGTTTCCTTTATGCTGCTTTGAGTGAATGAGACATAATGTGGTGGTCTGGTATGAGCTTGTTGAACTTTTCTCTCTCTTTTGCACACAGAGGGTGTGATTTCGCAGTTACAGCACCGGGTGGAGCGAATGCTGCAGGAACAAGGAGAGCTGGAGAACGACCATAAAGCCGCACTGCTGGAGCTCCAGGAGAAGAACGAGAGGTGAGATGCACTAAGGGGCAAATTTAGGTTTCTAGTAATTATTTTAATTTAATTTAAATTTATTTTTTTTTCTCCTGTACAGTCTTATCCGCAGAGTGCATGAGGTTGTAAAGCAGTGCCAAGACTTGAAAACTGAAAACACTCAGAAAAAGAAAATGATTGATGTACTAGCAAAGGAGAACCAAACTTTTGCTGCTCAGGTGAGATGCAATTATTATAATTTTTTTTTTTCTTTTTTTCTTTTTTTTTTTTTCATGTTTTAAATTAAGGTTTATTATTTTAACTACATTTTATAGCATGAATTAAATAAACTGATTTAAATGTCTATATTTTAAAATACAGGGCTTAAAGTTCTCCGGCGAGCAGCTTTGGCTGCGGAAAAAAATAATCCTACATTTTAAAAAAAAATAATAACTTGTTGATCTCACTTTCGAGACCATGAGTTCACCTACCAATGGTATGAGAGGAGCACAGCTTTCATTCTCAACCAAACTAACATTACTAGCCAATCTCAATTTTTTGCTCTTATAAACACGAGACGCGCATAATAGATTCGCAGCCCTGATGAATGGATGGAGAAGTGAGACACGTTAAAAAAGCTGCGAGGTGCAATGGTCGTTACTCGTTAGTGTTACAAGGTCTCAGGTGTGAATGGGGAGCAGGTGTGTTAAATTTGGTGTTATCGCTCTCACTCTCTCATACTGGTCACTGGAAGTTCAACATTGCACCTCATGGCAAAGAACTCTCTGAGGATCTGAAAAAAAGAATTGTTGTTCTACATAAAGATGGCGTAGGCTATAAGAAGATTGCCAAGACCCTGAAACTGAGCTGCAGCACGGTGGCCGAGACCATACAGCGGTTTAACAGGACAGGTTCCACTCAGAACAGGCCGCACCATGGTCGACCAAAGAAGTTAAGTGCACGTGCTCAGTGTCATATCCAGTGGTTGTGTTTGGGAAATAGACGTATGAGTGCTGCCAGCATTGCTGCAGAGGTTGAAGGGGTGGGGGGTCAGCCTGTCAGTGCTCAGACCATACGCCGCACACTGCATCAAACTGGTCTGCATGGCTGTTGTCCCAGAATGTATTTTAACAGTGTTGTTCAATAAAACCATGTAATTACTTGGTTTTGATATTTCATTTGAGCTAATTATTATTGCCTCATCATTAGTTTATATATAAATAGTCATACTAAAGCCTGGTTTTCACTTGGTTCTATTTGTTACTAAAAAATATCAGATTACTCAGTTGTCAAAATAATCAATAGATTACTTGATTACCAAAATAATTATTAGTTACAGCCCTAGATGAGTTAAAATATTTCGAAATACAACTGCATCTTTACCCTTTGTATTTAAGACAAATATTTTGTCATTGAAAATTTCTTAAAAATAGTATTAAAATATTGTCCCGTTCTAGTGAACCAAGTATCTGTATTTTGTCTCATCTCGTGAGCGAAGTGTCGTCACACCCCTAGTGTTGATAAGCGGTGATACAGCTTATAATTTTCCAAGTGTATGATACAGCTTTCTTTGTGCATGAAGAAAAATAATGAATAAGGAAAGCAATAACTTTGCCATAGTATCCTTTCAAATGTTAAAGTTGCCACAGTCATTGCATGCTGCCCCAACCCCAGAAAAAAGTTCAGGCTCAGGATTTTTTTTAATTTTTTTTTTTTTTTTTTTTTTTTTTTTTTTTGCTTTACAGTAAGGTGTCATTTGTTAACATTAATGTATTAACTAACATGCACAATCAATGTACAATGCATTTATTACACTATTTATTCATCTTTGTTAATGTTAATGAACATACAGTTCATTGCATATTCATGTTAGTTCACAGTGCATTAACTGTTAAACACAACTTGTGATTTTTAATAATGCACTTGTAAATGCTGAAATGAACATTAACTAAGCTTAATAAATGCTGTAGAAGTATTGTTCATGTTTACTAATGTTAACTAATGAACGTTAAAGTGTTACCAAAATAGTTTATTTATTTATTTTGTGCGGTCAAATGATTCATCGTGATTAATCGCATCCAAAATAATTTTTTTTTTACATAATCTATGCATGTGTACTGTGTATGATTTATCGTGTATATAAATATTTAATATATAAACCTAACATTTTTCTGACATGCATGCATGTGTGTATTTATATATACATATACACAATACACGTGCATATATTATGTAAATAACTTATTTTGGATGTGATTTAATCGTTTGATAGCACTAGCTTTTTTTGTTTTTTAAAGAAATTTAAACCATTTGAAGGGTCTACTTTTTCGAAAACAAATTATTGAATTGAAAAATGCATTTAATCGATTTAATTTATTTTAAAATGTAGTTTTTTTTGGGGGGGGGGGTTAATTTAACTGTTTTATAACGTGATTTTGAATTTCTCGTAATTGTTGACCGTATTAATTGCTAGTTAATAATAATAATAATAATAATAATAATAATAATAATAATAATAATAATAAAAAACACTTTAATTTTAATCTTTTCAGGCTTTGACCAAAATTGAGAGCTCCCTAACTCAAATTCTGGATTTGTCTGAACAGATTTCCCTAAAAGATGAAGAAATCACAAATTTGAGGAGCAAGTTTGACACTGTAGACCATGAGCTGAAGCTTGTGAAGGAACAAAATATTGAATTAAAAGAACTGATCAAATCAAATTTGCGAGAGCATGAGGACTCTGTTAAGAAATTTCAGCAAGAGCTTGACTCTGCTTCTTCAATTGCTTCAGAAAAACTAGAAGAAATGCTGGTTCTGTCAGCGGAGGGAACATCTCTTAAAGAGCAGATCTGCTGTTACAGTGAAAATGAAGTGCGGAAACAACAAGAGCTGTCTGTTTTAGAGGCACAACATAGTGTGTTGAAGGAAAACATGACTTCTGTTCAGAACCAGTTGGCCGAGGTGAAGGAATTTGAGTTTAAACGGGAGCTTTGCCATCAAACAATGCAAAGAGAAAACCCTCAGGAGCTCGAGAGGACTGTGAGGGAACATCATACTGAAATTTCTGCTCTTGCCTCCGAGAGAGACGCTCAAATAAGTTCTCTTAAAGCTGAAATGAAGAATCAACAGCTGAGATCCAAGAGGCTTCGAGCTCAGCTGGAGCTTAAGGTAGAAAAGCAAAGCAGCTCCATTCTCGCTCTTAAAAACATGGCTCGACGATGGGAGCAGCAGAATAAAGACCTCCTGGAAAAGCTAAAGATCATGTTCACACAATTACAGCATTATTGTGGTAAAAACAAGGAGGCACAGGAGATGAACAAATCTCTTGTTAACTCCCTGAAGGCCAGGAGGAGAGAAGTCGAAGATCTTCAGATGGAACTAGACCAGGCGAAGGCCAAAGTCAAAAGCTTGGAGGTACTGGTTGGTTTACACCGAATCCTACTGTCTTTTGGAGGCTTCAGTCTAGTTTCATGTGCAACTGTGTTTGTTTTAGGTGGACTTTGCTGAAAGTCATCTGCAGGAGCGGCGGAAGATGGCCTATGACACGGAGGATGTGAGATGTAGAGAAACACAGCAGGACACCTGCAATGACGGCTTGAACTTTGAGCTGAACGATTCATTTAATGCTAATGCACATGATATGCCTGGTATGGGAGTGGAGGATAAACCAGAGCATACTGCTGACGACTGGATGCGTATCGCTGAACTACAGGCGCGAAACAAAGCCTGTCTGCCTCACCTGAAGAGCAGCTACCCGCTGGAGTCCAGGGTAAGCGTACCTGCCAGCATCTGTATGTTTCTGCTGCTTTGGTTTTACAGAAATACAGGTTTGAGTCTGACCTGTGTTGTGACTCACATTTCTCATATTTCCAGTGTTTTTTTTTTTTTTTTTTTTTTTTTTTTTTTTCACTAAATTAAACAACTGTTTTTCTTCAGACACTGGACCCGATCACTCTCATTTTACAATCAACACTTAAAGGGTTAGTTCACCCAAAAATGAAAATTCTGTCATTAATTACTCACCCTCATGTCATTCCAAACCCATAAGACCTTCATTCATCTTCAGAACACAAATTAAGATATTTTTGATGAAATCCGTGAGCTTTCTGACCATCCATAGACAGAAAGGGTCATACCATGATCAAAGCACAGAAACATAGTAAGGACATTGTTAAAATAGTCCATGTGACATCAGTGGTACAAACGTAATTTTACAAAGTGATGAGAATACTTTTTTTTGTGCGCAAAGAAAACAAAAACAATTTTATTCAACAACATGAAACATGAAAAGGAAAAAAACTTTCACAATAAAACTAGAATTATTTTATTTAGTTTTTTGCTTGAACAATCTATATAACAATTAGTTAATATTTCTGTCAAACACTAATTACTACCTTAATTTGTCGTGGCATGGAGGTGATCAGTTTGTGGCACTGCTGAGGTGGTATAGAAGCCCAGGTTTCTTTGACCGCGGCCTTCAGCTCATCTGCATTTTGATCTCGTTTCTCATTTTCCTCTTGACAATACCTCATAGATTCTCTCTGGGGTTCAGGTCTGGTGAGTTTGCTGGCCAGTCAAGCACACCAACACCATGGTCATTTAACCAACTTTTGGTGCTTTTGTCAGTGTGAGCAGGTGCCAAATGCTGCTGGAAAATGAAATCAGCATCTTTAAAAAGCTGGTCAGCAGAAGGAAGCATGAAGTGCTCCAAAATTTCTTGGTAAACGGGTGCAGTGACTTTGGTTTTCAAAAAACACAATGGACCAACACCAGCAGATGACATTGCCCCCCAAATCATCACAGACTGTGGAAACTTAACACTGGATTTCAAGCAACTTGGGCTATGAGCTTCTCCACCCTTCCTCCAGACTCTAGGACCTTGGTTTCCAAATGAAATGCAAAATTCGCTCTCATCTGAAAAGAGGACTTTGGATAACTGGGCAACAGTCCAGTTCTTCTCCTCCTTAGCCCAGGTAAGACGCCTCTGACGTTGTCTGTGGTTCAGGAGAGGACAACTGTAGCCAAATTCCTCGACACGTCTGTGTGTGGTGGCTCTTGATGCCTTGACCCCAGCCTCAGTCCATTCCTTGTGAAGTTCACCCAAATTCTTGAATCGATTTTGCTTGACAATCCTCATAAGGCTGCGGTTCTCTCGGTTGGTTGTGCATCTTTTCCTTCCACTCAACTTTCTGTTTACATGCTTGGATACAGCACTCTGTGAACGGCCAGCTTCTTTGGCAATGAATGTTTGTGGCTTACCCTCCTTGTGAAGGGTATCAATGATTGTCTTCTGGACAACTGTCAGATCAGCAGTCTTCCCCATGATTGTGTAGCCTAGTGAACCAAACTGAGAGACCATTTTGAAGGCTCAGGAAACCTTTGCAGGTGTTTTGAGTTGATTAGCTGATTGGCATGTCACCATATTCTACTTTGAGAGTGATTTTGTGGGTTTTTGTTAAATGTGAGCCAAAATCATCACAATTAAAAGAACCAAAGACTTCAACTACTTCAGTCTATGTGCACTGAATTTATTTAATACGAGTTTCACAATTTGAGTTGAATTACTGAAATAAATGAACTTTTCCACGACATTCTATTTTATTGAGATGCACCTGTATACCTGGCAACATAAGAACGGAGAGGCGGTTGTAACATCACAAACAGCCAGAGCATACATGTTAAGGCTTTTACACAGCAGAAATAAACATGACAACAGCCACTATAGGTTATATAAGATAACAAACACACGATTACGATAGATATGGTTTGTATGTGATTTTCTTGAGATGAATGTGTACATTTGAAATGCTAATTTGTGCAGCGATATAAATGGCATATTTTAACAACAGTAAACAACCAAATTCCACATGTGATCGTGAAAGGAAGTTATTACAAACACTCGATGGTGGTTTGAAGTGAGTTCTGAATAAAAGTGTACTATTAATCTCATAAGTTGTCTTATGTAGCATGATGCTAATATTAGCTCTAATACACCTGCAGAACAGGTCCAATTCTTCATAATGCATTTTGTCGTAATACTTCATGTAAGGTCGCAAGAAATGTTTTGTTGTATTTGAGAAATACTTTTGATAATAGTTGGGTAAATGTATACTGGGATTGAAGCGATGTGGCTTGGTAAACGTTTTATTGCCAGTTTAAAGGCTGATAATGGCTGAATAAAAACAAAAGGATAATAAGGATTATGTCTCATACCTGGCAGAAGTGTGAAAGGTTCTGTTTCCTTAAACTAGTTTGTCATGCATTTCTTTTTCAACACATTTACAGGTAAATCCTAGTATTTTAAATTTGCGATTGATCATGATTAATCAGTCTATGACTGTGATTAACGCGAATAATTTTTTTTTTTTTTTAATCGATTGACAGCACTAGAATTTATATTTTATTTATTGACTTATAAATATAGCTTTGTTCAATTTATGATGTTAATAACTGAAAACGCATCTATTGGGCTCCTTACCATTATAATGTTCTAATGTGGGTAACTTCCAATACATATGTAACAATTCAAAATAAGCTCTCTTTTCGTCTGTTTCTGTAGCCCACTGTGGGACTTCCCTCATTCACATTAACAGATGAGGACCTACGGATGGGAGACCCGAAAGAGACCATTCTCCATGCAGCTTTAAACTTGCATGAATCACTGCATTCACACACACCACAGACTCTCAGACAGCCTGGATCCCTGCTGCATGACTTGAACACACCTGAGGTACAACACAACGAGAACAGAAAAAAACCCTGATCAGTCAATTAAGATACTCCACATAAAAACGCATGCAGACTTATTTCTCAATGCGTTTTGTCTAATGGTTCTATAAACTGTTCCTCTTTAAGAAAGACATTTCATCTATTTTGAGTGAAGTGTAATTGTGCAATCCTTTAGCAGCAGTACATTGGCACAGATGAGGCAAAGAAGTTGGCGAGCTGCATCTCTCGGACCGTGATGCTTAAAAGCAGGCATGCTAACAGACTTTCAAATGCTGAGGTAAGGTAGTTTATACATTTTATATATCTATCTGTGTACAGGCATGCACGTAACTTTTCTGCCCTACTCTTTTCATCTGTAGCCTAAGCGAAGGCAGTCTGTTATGTTCACCATTGTTAACACGCCAAAACGCCAGAGAGGTAGTTTGCTGCAGCGAGGCCTGAAGCGCCGTAAGGAAGCCTGTAAGTCTCCCACAGTGGGCAGTCGTGCCCTGCAGCCTGCGATGAGCGCCGCTAACAGCAGATCTCCGCTCTCACTGAGAAAATGTCCTCGCAATGAGTCTCTAAAAAAGGTACAAACAGCACGACCCACCCTTGGTGTTGATGATAAATTGCTGTAAACATAAATAAACTCCCAGCTCAAGTGAACTTTGCTTTGAGTAGTATTAGACTAATGCATGGTGCACAATTTCTTGGTTAAAATAGTATTTTGTGTGTGTTTAGGGAGAGCAGTAGAACTAACTCTGCTGATCATCTTTCCTGACTGTATGTATCTGCTGTTATGTGGCAATACACTTTAATATTGTTTCATGAATTTTCTGAAACACTTTTCTTTCTCCACAGGTGACTTCTTTCTCATCCAGGATAATTTGTGGTCAAAACCTGGATTTATTTTTATCTATAATTTTCGTGTTAGTTTGTTTTCTGTTCACTTTGTAAATTGATTTGAATGTGTTTTGGAATAATGTATTAAATAAAATATTTTTGTAATGTATTTTGTAGTGCTGTTTTTGAATGTTTCATATTTACTGTTGTAAAAAATAAAGAATAATAAATAAATAAAGAACTGGATGTTTCGATACGTTTTGCATAGTATTTTCTTCTCTCTTCACTTCAAAAATGGTCTAAGTGTAACCTTTTTTTATTTTTGAGGTCTGAGATGTGGGAATGGTGAGAGAGAGGGTGCAAACATTTTGCGTTTTAGGTCAGCATTGCTGTCTAATCAGCCAATATTGTCTTAAATAGCCTGCATAGCACTTCTTTTTTGTATAAAATGGGATTTTGACCAAATACATTCAATCTTGTTTTTTTTTTTTTTGTAAAATGTTGCAGAGGTTTTTTTTTTTTTTTTCTTGTGCAAAATTGGTTTTGGACATAAGGTAATAAATATATAAAAAATAATACCTTAAAGTAATTACAAATGTGCATGTAAAGCTAATTCTGTGTGGAGCATGCCCCCGATCCGCGTAATGTTCTCAGCTTTTTTTCGCCTGTTTGCATCTCTGTTCCTTACAGATTAATTTTAGATTTTTTTTCTTTGTATTTACTTATTTCTTTATCGTGCATTTTCATGTATACGTGTACACTGCAAACATTTTTTTTTTCCACAAGGTTGATCGCTATCATGCTGCAAAATTACATTTATGCGAAACTTAATTACGATAAATATTAAACGAGAAATTTATAACCTTTTCTGTTTATTTGCAAATCCCCTGTTTAAAAAAAACAAAACTTATTGCAGAAATAAAATGCTTTGCGGTTTTGCGCCGTCTTTTCCATTTGTTACGGAAAGCGAAAGTAAAAATGACGTCACCGGCGTGACAGGAAACGCGGAAGTGCAGTCAGTCAGACCGAGTCTTCAACGGAAGACACTTCTGTGTACGTTTTAGGCTTTTTTTTTAAAGAACAAATTCGTCCAACTGACTTTAAATTAAGTCAGTTCAATGCTAGAGCGCTTCCTAAATGTTTTGGGTAAGTCTTTGCCGCTTTAATTCACGCTTAAGTTATTGATATAGCTCAAATATTTTCCAGGCCACGAATTTCCTTTTTATGCGATAAAAGATTGTAATCGATATCTTTTTGTTTCTTAGGTTGAAGCTGTGCTTTAATTGGGTTGTAAGAAGTTTATAACCATCATCATGAGTAATTTCGGGGACGATAGTGATTCTGAAGTGGATCGGTGAGTGTCTCGAGGTCTTGACGGTTGGCTCTTGTTTAACCGGCCTGTTTTCCTCAGTTCTGCCAAACCGGCTCCAGACAGACCGGGTCTGCAGAGCACATCAAAGAAATTAAAAATGTCCTAAAATTATTAAATACAAAACAACAACTAGAAAGAATACACACATTGTACATAGAAACTGTAGCAGGTACTAAGTGACACAGTATATTAATAAACACTCGTGTAATAGTTCAGGTTTGAAACTATTGAAATCTGAAAACACCGTTAAATGAATGTAGAGATGTTCAAGGTCATGTCAAGACAGATGTTTTGAGTAGTTGACTTGTTAATATACTTTTTTTGATTCTGTGTTCCTGAAGTATATCATTCAGCATCGTTCTCAGGTTCTAGTTTTAGTCTAATTTTGGTTTTATAATTCCATTTAAAACCAGCAAACTCCTTTTTTTTGGGAATTGGAAATATGAGAAGATGCTCTTTCTCAGTTGATGTTCAAAGATCATCAGGTTTAGGATTATTGTGAGGAGACACATAATCTGACTGATCAAATATCAAGCCACTTTATCAAAAAACATTCTTTCTGTCAGCGAATTCATTTGTTTTTTTTGGGGGGGTTGAAATACAATATGAGTTTAAAGGAGCAGAGTCTTTGCTGGTTTAGACATTTCATGACCTGCTCAGGTTGGTCCAGGCTTGCTTATTGAATTCCAGTGATGCTTCATCCAGTGGAGCGTTTTGAGTGGTGCTCTTTGAATTTAGGCTTCAGGGTTACAGTTGTTGGTTAGCAATATGAAACGTCTGTTTTTGAGTTTTGTGCAGGGACTGTTCGGACGAGTTTCCATTTGTTGAAAGGTCTTCAAAGTAGCACGTGTCTGTTTCAGCGGCTGTCATTCTGCTTCTGTTTTTACGTTGCTGTTAACGTTATTTTTAGGATCATGATGGACCGGCCGCCCAGCAGTTACGGCTCCATGCAAAGTGATGATCATGAAGATGAAGAAGATGATGAATTTGAAGAACCTCCGCTCAAACTACCAGCAACAAGGTATGGTAATATACAACTACACACACACACAAAAAAAAGAATTGGAGTGTCATTTTATTAATAATAATAATGATAAATCAGACCTGTTTTTAAACTTGGTACCCAAGAACTCAAATTAAGTCCCTTCCTTTTAATTTTTGTTTGGATTGTTTCATTTATTGCTTTGAAGTAAGTAAGTGATATGCGAGAATAAATTTTAATGCAATTTCTTTGTTTTGTTGTTGAAAGAAGTGTTTTATGTTCACCAAGCCTGCATTTATTTAATCGAAAATATAGTTAAAGCAATATTGTAAAATGTTTTGAAATAAATTTCAAAAATGTGAATTCAAAATAACTGTTTTCTTCTGAATATAATTTAAAATGTAATTTATTCCCGTGATGCAGAGCTGAAATTTTTTGCATCGTTCCAGTCTTGGTTAACTTATGCTTGGTTACGTCACGCTTGTGTATTTTCAGGGTCAGGCTTCACCGCTCTGATTCGCCAGAGACTGCGATTACTGAATGTACGAACACAAACCAGTCCAGCGTATACAAAGATGGCCTGGTCCTGAGACCGCAGTCCATCACGCACACAACAGAATTTCATGCTCGACACAGGTAACTACATCCACAACACACACACACATGCATTTTACCGTTTCTGATGAAGTTATGAGGATAATTTTCACATTTCCTGTCATTCAGCATTAACAGAGAGCCGTCGATCGTGGAGCCGTCTGAGTTTCAAAGCGACATAAGGACAGAAGCAGCGATGGACGAAGAGCCGAACGACAGAGACACGGAGATGAATGAGAGAGACACGCAGGAGCAGCAGAATGAAAGCGCTGCGATGGAGCAGGCAGAGCCGACGAAAGAGGAGGATGATTTTGATGAAATTGTTGTAGGTTTTGAAGAACAGAAAGATTCTCCTCCCCCTCCTCCAGAAGGCGTCGGCCTACAGTTTCAACACATGCACAACTCCCTCACCCTGCGCCATGTGCTAAGGGTCAGTAGATGTTTTTGTGTTGCTTTTGAGAGTCTTAAGGTGCGTTCACACCAGACGCGAATGAAGCGTTAAGCGGCAAGTGATTTACATGTTAAGTCAATGCAAAGACGCGAATAGACATCCTGCGGCGCGAATTGAGCGTTTCGGGCGAGTTGAAAAATCTGAACTTTGGCAAAAATTCGTGCCGCGTTAACCAATCAGGAGCTTGCTCTAGTAGTGACGTGATTACGATATAGCGAGCCATATTTTATCCATGTCAGCCATTTCGCAACGAGACTGGAGCCGTTCGCCTGGCAGAAGCCCCTCCCATGACGCGAATTCGTGTCTGTTGTGAAGTGAATGTCACGCGCGAATGAAGCGAGTAAACTCAAAATGTTCAAGCGTCCAACTACGCGCGAATAGCGCGATTTATTCGTGCAAGTCATGTCTGGTGTGAGCACACAGTTAGAGGAACCTTTGAGAAACTTAAAGCCTGACATGAAATAATAGTCAGAAAAATCACATTTTTCGAAATGCATAAATCTTTAATGGCTCATGTAGTATGATAGTGTGAAAAATGTATCTTATTTTTGTAATTTTTATTATTATTTTGGTGCTGATGTTTATATCGACAATGTACGCTATCACAATTTTATGACAGTATAGCAGACTACTTACATTAATATCATATCAGTTGTCATTCTATATTTCCCAATAATGTCTTATAAGGTATTTAAATGTTTAGCTTTAATTTAGGGATCTTTTTAGTTTCAAAACATATGACGCAATGCAAAACGACGATGATTGAGAGATGAACAAACATATGTTCCTCAAAAGCCTGAAGACCATATTTGATACTCATAATTCAACAAGATTTTACAAAGTTATGTATGGATAATCAAGTAAACCGATTCAGTCCAGTATGTGTTCATCTTAAAATATTATAAACGATATTAAAGTTATTCTTACGTTTACTTCATAAAAATCAGTAAAGATTTCACAGCAAAAAGACAAGCTGAAAGTGGACATTTGTACAGTTGAACGAAGACTTTTACTAGCTAATAAAAAGTCTAAACTATCAATCGGATGACAGAAGGCATGTAGTAGATTGTGTACAACAGGTTATTTCTATATAAACCTGTATTTGATATGGGATCCTTCATGTTTCTTTGTCTTTCTCTCATTAAGCAAATGGTGGGGTGTCTTTCCCAGCTTCATCCGGGAGAGATCGCCTATTTTAAGCGCTCTCTGAGCACTCACTGCAGATTCAGGAAGAACTACCCGAGGATTGCGGATCTTAATGACCCGCTGGATCTGGCTGATAAAATGATCGAGGTCTGTGGTATGGGAGAAGCTCTGCATCTCACCATACGAGCCATCCACAATGTTGGAAAGGAAAATCTATCCGAATACCTTAAGAAGACATGTAGAAGAGGTACAGCAGCTTCACACATCACAAGAAAGTCATCGTAATTCAACCTTTCTTTTGGGAGGTGTATTCCTAATTAAATAATTCGGTTATTAATGATCAACGATGGGATAAATGTGTGTTTTATAATATTTTTTTTATTATACTTTTTAACTATTTTATCTTTTTTTATCCTATGAATGTTAGGTTAGAAATGTTGATGACAATATTTAGAAGATTTAAAGTCTTTCTTTTTTGTTTTCTCATGTTTAAAATGTTTGAATCATTATAAAAGCTTAGTTTCAGCAAAAATAAAATAGTTTCTAGTCTCTTTTGCTCATCTAGGCTGGAATAAAATGTAATTTATAGATGATGCAAAGCTGAATTTTCAGCTTCATCATTACAGTCTTCAGTGTCACATGATCCTTCAGAAATCGTTCTAATCTGTGACCCTGGACCACAAAACCAGTCATAAGGTCAGTTTTCCGAAATTGAGATTTATAAATCATCTGAAAGCTGAATAAATAAGCTTTCCATTGATGTATGGTTTGTTAGGATCAGACAATATTTGGTTGAGATACAACTATTTGAAAATCTGGAATCTGAGGGTGCAAAAAAATCTAAATATTGAGAAAATCGCCTTTAAAGTTGTCCAAATGAAGTTCTTAGCAATGTTTATTACTTATATCAAAACTTATTTTTTGATTATTTATAGTAAAACTTTTACAAAATATCTTCACTGAACATGATCTTTATTTAATATCCTAATGATTTTTGGCATAAAAGAAAAATCAATAATTTTGACCCATGCAATGTATTTTTGGCTATTGCTACAATTATACCCCAACGACTTATGGCTGGTTTTGTCGTCCAGGGTCACATGTGCTTATTTGCTGCTTAAGAAACGTTTCTGATTATTATCAATATAGAAAACAGTTGTGCTGCTTCATATTTTTGTGAAAATGATATTTTGTGAAAAATACATTCGATTCTTTGAATAGAAAGTTCAAAACAAGAGCATTTATTTGAAATGGAAATAGGGTTGGAAAGGGGTGGAAAATTTCTGGTAAATTTCCGGAAACTTTCCAAAAATCCCTGAAATTTACTGGAAATATTCCACCTTTTTGCAACCCTAAATGGAAATCTCTTGTAACATTGAAAATGTCTTTTACGTTCATGTTTGATCAATTTAATGCATCCTTTCTAAATAAGTTACAAATTCTGTGAACTTTAAACTCTTTATCGCTAAACAGTCCTTTGTGACTCACAATAATGACTAAACACGTCACATATGGAAGGAATAACATTCTTCCACACTTTTTTTTTTTTTCAGTTTAGTATCGAATGTGGTGTAAAATAAATCTGGTAATCTGTAAAAGAACTTCCTTTGTCTTTATATTCAGTCTCTGATTTTCTTTTGTTTTGTTTTTTCCAGCCGTGTTGCAGCATGACCTGAAAATAGCCCACGACCGACGCTATTACTCTCTCTACGAAGGCCGATGTCGTCCGGGTCAGCAGCGCTATATTAGCGACGTCTACGTCGAGCCCGTAACAGTCATCAGAGGCAGCAGGGAGCCTATCAACCTCGAGAATGAGGTCCAGCGTATACCGTATACGATCCAGGAGACCCAAATCAGGGCCGCCGACATCTTTCGGCCCCTTCCTCACGAACAGAAACCCATCCGTACGGTCATGATGACGGGAATTCCTGCCTGCGGTCTAACGGTGGCCGTGAATAAGGTCATCATTGATTGGATGGAGAAAAAAACCAATCAGGATTTTCAATTCGTCTTCCCTTTGCCAGCAAAAGAGTTGCACCTTGGGAAAGATGGAAATCAGAGCTTTCTAGAAATGCTCGGTAACTTTTTTGCAGAAGCCGATGACATTAAATTCATCGAGAAGCCCGATTGCTTGAGTCTCTTCATTATTGACGCTCTAGAACTTTGCAAACACAACCTGGACTTTAAAAACAACGAAGTTATCTCAAGCGCCAGGGTAAAAGCACCATTAGACGTCCTTCTCACCAGCCTAATAAAAGGCACATTGCTTCCTAACGCTCGAGTTTGGATCACCAGCCATGTCACTGCCGCCCACCGAATTCCTCCACAGCTAATCGACAGGTATGTAGAGTTAAGAGGATTCACGGATGAAAAGAAGGAAGAGTATTTTACAAAGAGAACCACTGATCCTGAGCTCGGTAGGAAGGTTTATAACCACATGAAACGCTCCAAGGCCCTTGAGATCATGTGCCACCTTCCTCTCTTCAGCTGGATGGTGGCGTTCATCTTCGAACGAGGGTTTCGAGATCCTGAGTACGGCAAACACCCACCTGGCATCACGGCGTTTTATTCGCAGTTCATCGTCGTGCAGATGAACCGCTCGTTTGAGAAGTACCGCGGCTGCAGCGTTGAGGCACAGAAGTGGAGGGATGAAGATAAGACGTTTATTGATATGATGGGGAAAATGTCATATAAGATGATACAAGAAGGCCGGGACTGGTTTACGGTGGAAGATTTGACCGCCGTCAACCTGACCTACGAAGATTTACGCAATCGCGATGAATTAACCACTGAGGTCAAACGAAGGAACGAAGACATTCAAACTTGGATCTTTAAGTTTGTTCACATTACCGTTCAAGAGTACATGGCCGCCATGTACGCATATGTGGCGTTTAGGAAACATGGTAAAAACGTGATCGAACCAAGCAAAATGTCTTGGTTCCAGGGTTCAAACAAGGATCGGCCTGTGATTGATCTGTACCGTCCCGCCATCGACCGCGCGCTGGTGTCTCCGAATGGTCATCTGGACATGTTCCTGCGGTTCCTGCTCGGATTGGTGACTCCAGGAACTGAGGATAACCTGCGTGGATACCTGCTCAATCACTACCACCCCAAAGCCAAAGGCACGGAGGAAGTGGTCAAATACATAAACAAAAAAATGAGAGAGAACATCCATCCTGACAGGAGAAAAAATCTGGAGTTGTGTCTGGTGGAGCTGGAGGAAGGCAAAGAGGGAAGATGAGAAGAAACAAAGCAGGACAGCGTTCAATCTGTTAAGCGGGACTGTGAAACACTAAACTAAGCGCAGTGTCCCGCAGGAACGACTCGGTTAAAGGGATGGTTCACCCTGGCATTATTTACACTACTGGTCAAAAGTTTGGATTTTTAATGTTTTTGAAAGAAGTCTCTTCCAAGGCTGCGTTTATTTGATCAAAAACACATAGTAATATTGTGAAATGTTATTTCTATTTAAAATAGCTGTTTTCAGTTTGAAATATTTGTTAAAATGTAATTTATTTGTGTAATGCAATGCTGAATTTTCAGCATCAATACTCCAGTCTTCAGTGTCACATGATCCTTCAGAAATCATTCTAATATGCCGATTTGCTAATTAACGTCAGTTGTTGTGAAATTTGTGGTACTTATTTTTTATTTTTTTTGATGAATAGAACATAAAAAAAACACATTTATTTGATAGTCTTTTGTAACATTATAAATGGCTTTACTGTCAGTTTTGATCAATTTAATGTATCATTATATAGCATCAGAAATGTTTTTTTTTAGCAGAAAATCAGCATATTAGAATGATTCATGAAGGATCGTAACACTGAAGACTGGAGTGATGATGCTGAAAATTCAGCTTTGATCAGAGAAATAAGTTACATTTTAAAATATATTACAATAGAAAACACTTACTTTAAATTGTAATAATATTTCACTTGCTTTTACTGCATTTTCGATCAAAGAAATGCACCCTTAATGAACAGAAGAGACTTTTTCAGAAACATTAAAAAAAATCCTAATGATACCAAAGTTTTGATCGGTAGTGTACGTCATTAACATCTTTGGTCACTGCAGCTTTTATTGATTGGGATGGCACATTTTTCTTCATTTTTGTTAAGATAAAATCTGCTGATCTGAGTGACGCAGTAGTGTGTAAATGATAAATTAATGCGAGTAAACTCTTATTTATGAGGTGAGCTGTTCCTTTAACTCTTTTTGGAGCTGTGAGCCCAGAACATCAGTTTGCTTGTTCGAGTCAGTATGATGTGTTTGCTTCAGGCTTTCTTTAGCTAAAGAGAATGAGAATAGCCAATTATAGCACTAATAATTGTTAAAGTGCACACAATGCTTAAAGGGACTGAAGACCTGGATGTGCACTTTTCAACATCAATCACTGCTTTCCAGAATCACCAGTATCTAATGAAGAAAACATCTAGCAAACATTATTCTTTAAGCAGTAACATGAATAACTAGACTATTATCCTGACAGAGCAGCATGTTATGATCTTTTTATTCATTTTTCTTTGCTTATATAAACAGTCATTGTTTTTCAGGTTTTAGGAAATCACAGAAGATTGATTTTTTTTTTTTTTTTTTTAATAACTTGTGTCATTTGTTTCAGATTTACACTTCAGAAATAAATCATGTAGTTACTCATCCAGACTTTTGAGAATGTCCAGTTAGTCTGGTCTGCTGTTATACACTGACAGTTGATGGATTGGAGGTAAAAATAGTATTTAATTAGCTGTTTCTTTTGTTGTTTTTTTTAAAGAGGAGTGTGGGTTACAAAGCCAAAGGATTGTTAGTTTATCACCACTGTGTCTTTGACCAACATTAATAATAAAAGTGTCAGAGTCGGTCATGTTTCTTTCCATATAGAATTTATAAAAAAAAAAAAAAATCTAGCATGTCATGAACCCCTAAATAAAATTTATATGCATTCTTTATAGCGAAATATGTGTTTATATATTTCTAAAAACACATGCTATGATTTGGGACTTTCATGCATTTTTACATAGCAAAAATTATGTACTTTTTTTTTTATTTAATTTTTTTTTTACACCCTGATTTTACCCTCAAATATTTTTTCTGGGCTTACTGACTCGTGTAATTTAAAACGATTATCACTGAAAATAAATTTCAGGGGACAAATATTGCCCCTTGATTGAAACAAAAACCCAATACATTAAATACAGTTAAATAAATGTTATGTAATTTATTCATATTTTATTACAAAAAAATATCATAACTTGTTTGTGCAAAAATAACGCACCGTACAGTTATTGTTGCTTTGATAGAGCCCACAGACTAACCTCGCAGAGACGCTGGATTTTCCGATCTTTGCCGATGTTGCACGAGTCCCTGCCATGTGCTGCATCGGATGCAGCTCGGCGAATGTTCGAGCTAAAAAATGTTTCTTGTACGACATGAGACAGTTCTTCCTCCAGGGGGCGCTTTGAGGTCCAGAAACTTACAGTACACTCATATCTTCGGCCATTTTTTCTGTTTTTGGAGACATTTACACGATACAGATCTTAACCATTTTAATATTTTAATTTCAACAATTGTTGCATGTGTCAGTAATGGAAATCTGCCTCAATATTTACTTATTTTTTTTATAAAACGATCCAGCCCCATCTATTAATCGTACGTGATTGTGATTGGTCCATCCTGTCATATGGTGAGAAAAGTAGCATGTATCACGTGTCAACACCTATTTTTAAAAGAACACCAGACAATAATTTATATTATTGATGACAAAGAAAAACTTTAACAGGCGTTACATTGGAAAATTGTCAAAATAATAAATACACTTATATAACATCTACTTCATTCTCAGTGCCGTTCTTCTCGCTCATTTCTGTTCCTGCGGTCGCGTGTCGGAAAAGTTCGCGAATCTTCCCGAACGCCTCGCGTGAGTTTCCGGCGGAGGAGAGATCCTGCGCCTAACGTAGTGCAATTAATATCATAAAAATATAAGAGTTATTAAGGGTTGTGAATACTTGATTTGTGTCGTGAAGTGTCCGCGATGTCCGTGCTGTGTTATAATAAAGGCTGCGGGCAGCGGTTTGATCCAGAAAGCAATCCTGAAGGTGAGTTTGTTACGCGCCTCATTCATGAAGTTTACTCATCTTCTAAAGTCTGTTCATTCATATTTATACCGCGCTATTTAATATTTACCTTCATACGGTTACATTTCAATGAGCTTCCATGGCTCTGGTTTCCTGTTTGTGCTTTAAAGCACACAGTGGAGCCAGAAAAACATGCGGTGCTTTTAATGCATAAATATATCTTGCTTTGTTCATTGTTTATGGATTCATTCATGCATGCATGTTATTAAAAACTACATAGAACACAGTGATTTGTGTGCTGTCCTTATCAGAGGCTATTAATTGAGAAAACACTCTCAGATGCTTTCATTTGGAAGTCATATGTCACATAACTTTATAATTTGCTTTATATATATATATAAATTAATGATCAATTATGCATTAATTTCAATTCAAGTTTATATTTTTATATGAATTAAGATGGTATTTTTGATTGCATGCCACACTGACACTGCTATTTATTTTATGAAGTGTTTCCCAACTTTGTTTAATTATAATAGAGACCTTTTGTTGTGGTGTATTTGATAGCAACATGCTTAATGTAAAGTATACTTTGCTGGAAAATAAAAATACAGTCATTTAAATCCTTAAAGCATTGTGTTGCATGGATTTTGCTTCCTCGGGTTTGGTGACTCTGATTCAAGAAGAATAATATATAAAATAATAACAGTAATAAAATCAAATAAAATAAATGTTTCATCATTCAGTGACTCTAATTCAAGAAGAATGCACTGAATAAAAAAATAATAATAAAAGTAAATATATGAAATAATAAAAAATACGTATATATAATAAACAAATAAGTAATATTAGTAGTAATAATAATTACAAATGTTAAAATAAGTGATTGAATGATTTTGCATGTAATATTTACAGATATCTTTGTTTATAGCGTAGTGTTCATTAGTTTAAAGTGTAAAATCGTGTTTTGCAGATGCGTGCACGTACCATCCAGGAGTTCCTGTGTTCCATGATGCTCTGAAGGTGAGTGTTTGAATATCATGGGTATAAAAATATTTAATATTTCCATAATTGTGTTCATATTGCAGTGTTGCAGTAATAGCACAGTTGCAAATAAAGTGCATATTGATTTGATTTTGTACTATTTACTGGTAGTTATTGGTGTCAGTGTTGAGAAAATACTTGTAATATTCTGTTTTTTCCTTTAAAAGACATTCTAACAAATCCATCTTTCTTTATTTATCTCTTTGTTTCTTCAGGGTTGGTCGTGTTGTAAGAGACGGACGACAGACTTCTCAGATTTTCTCAGTATTGCGGTAAGTGCCTCAGATCCTCTGAGAAAGACACATCTCTCATCCAGATGCATGTTTCCGCATCTCATTCATCAAATACCTGTGCATGCCTCTTTTTGTCAGGGCTGCACTAAAGGACCTCATAACAGTGAGAAGCCGCTGGAGCCCGTGAAACCAGACGTGAAGGTCTCTGGAGAGAAGAAAGAGCTGGAGGATCTCAAACCCAGGTTTAATGAGTACGTCATCCAGGCGCCCAAACCGCTGGAGTCCATACAGAGACCCAGGTAACTCCTCATTTTCATCTTCATCATCGTCATTATTATTTTAGCTGCTGAGTCATCAAAAAAATCATCAGTTTTGTATTTGATGAACTTTGCAACATTGACCGAATTGAGCCAAATAATGACACTCGACCTCTGTAGAGCTGAGTTATGCAAGATTAATGCGTTTATTTTCTTGTTTAAGCTGTTTTGTCTCTGTTGTATGATGCACTATATAAATGAACGTGGTAATGTGTCACAGCTCTGATGAGCCGCTGGTGGAGCTGCGGAGGAAAGTGGCTCCGTCTCTCAGTCAGGCGCTCCAGAAGCTCGGACTCGCAGGCGCTGATCAACCTGAAGAACAAGGTCAAATACAGATAAAATAAAGATTTTTAGATTCATTCTCGTTTTATTTAAACCCATACTGATTTTATGTATTTCCAAAATGTGGTGCATGGAATAAATATATTTATAATAAATTATATAAAGTCAGTCCTGTTCTACATGGGTTTTATTCTGAAAATAGAAATGATCGGACTGTATATACAAAATGTTGAATAAAAAAACTCCTTAAATATTAGAATGTACTGAAAGATTGAATATAATTGTTATTTTTATTTTCTTTGTTTGTAAAAAATAATATTGTTAAATTATAGTGTACAGTTCATGTAATTATTGTTATTAAGATTTATTAAGATGTTATTAAGTGTTTAGATGTTGTACTCATAAGTTTACCATGAATATAGGTTTTGATGCTGATGTGCATTATATATATGAAAAAAAAAAAAAATATATATATATATATATATATATATTATATAAAACATATTTAAAATAAACTTAAGTAATAAAATATTAAAATGATATCAAATAAATTTTAAATATTTATTTAAAATCTATATTATTTATTTAACACGTATATTTTAAAATAAATATAAATAAATTCTCATTGTATTTGATCACATGACTGTTGCATGCAAAACCTGAAATGTATGCATTTTTGATTTCCAGACGAGGAAGGAGCTGAGGTCAAAATTGGGACGACATGTAAAAATGGAGGCTGCTTGAAGGTTATAAAAACATTTCTTCTGTATTCATTGTGCATAAAAATAAAAAAATTTGTTGCCACTTTACAATAAGGTCTCATTGGCTAACATTGGTTAATGCATTAACAAAGAGCAGTACATTTATTACATCTTTGACACACATAATTAATTAACATTAATTAGTTAACTACACACACACACACACACACACACACCTACATATGAGTTTATTTGCAAAAACAGATAACTTTGTTTTTTAATTCTCCATTTTATGATGTTAGTTAGCTGTATTTTTTAGTTATTTTTTAACCTAATCAAAATAACCCAGCTGCAGTTTGATTGAGATTAATTGGAATGCACAATAAATAAAAAAAAGTGAACTCTTCATATCTATATCTATATATGCATTTATATAACCAATGTTAGCAAGTGGAAGCTTATTGTAAACCCATTTTTATAATGAAATAAGCATGCTAATAATATGTGATCTTGATTATCAGACATACAACGGACCAAAGACCGATGAGGAGATGTGTTTATATCATCCTGGGGTGCCCATCTTCCACGAAGGGTGAGGAGCACAGTGCTGAACAGGGGCTGCTTTTCCTGTTTTGATGGTGTTTTTAATGAGCATGCATCTATATTTGCATTTCAGGATGAAGTACTGGAGCTGCTGTAAGAGGAAGACGTCAGATTTTAACTCCTTCCTGTCTCAGGAGGGCTGTAATAAAGGATCACACCAGTGGAGGAAAGACATGGTGAGCTGTGGCATCACACACACACACACACACACACACACACACACACACACACACACATCGGGTCAGGGTGACGTGATGTACAGCGGTTCTCAGATGCATGATGTTTCTCTCCTTGCAGGGAAAGAAAGTGGCTCCATGTAGATTTGATTGGCACCAGACAGGAAGTCAGGTGACCATGTCCATCTATGCAAAGAACTCGAACCCTGAGCTCTGTTCTGTGGAAGCGAACAGCACCTCGGTGAGTACTTATGTGTTTTTATTTTGAAGTTAACTGTAGCAGACTGTTGTTTCTTGTCTCGTGATATTGTTTATTATTTTCCTGTAATTGTGTTCTTTGATGAATGATGTGTAATCTATCTGCAGCTGAAAATACATCTAAACTTTGAGGGAGACAAAGAGTTTGAGCTGAAGATGAATCTGTGGGGCGTGAGTATTATTAACCATCATTTATCTGCTGTTAAACAATATTATATCATACACATAGCATTACATTTTTGAATAAATATTTTGAATGTTTTATTTTTTTCCATTGTCATTTTAATTTTAAAGTTTTAGATGTTTGTTGTGTTTTTGTCATTTTTATTAGTTTTTTTAATATGTCAATATAGCTTTCAGAAATTATTGTTTAGTTTTAGTTATTTCTGTGCATCAAGTTAAACTAAATGAAAATGAGTAATGTAGCTTTGGCAATTACCTAAAATACAGAAAATGTACGTTTTTATGTATTTTTATTTCAGTTAATGTACCAAGTCACAAAAATGTTTTCATCTTTAGTTAACTACCACAATTTTTTCCAGATAATGTCACTTTTGCTAATTAAATTATTTTGAATTTGTTTCTCATGATCTTAAAAACCTTTGATCTAAAATCGTCTGCTTTAGTGCTTGAAATTATTTAGTTATTGTAAACTATAACTATTAAACTTGCTTTTGAATAAAGCTACAGTAAAATATAAGTGAAAAAGTTATGCTTAAAAAAAAAACCCTGAAAAATTATATGCATAATAAAATGAAAATTATAAATGTTGCCTAGACTACTTACTGAAATAAAATAAGATGAAGCACTAAAATTAGTAAACGAATAAAAAATAACAATAAAAAAAAAACTAAAATTAAGAAATAAAAGCTGATTTAAAATTTTAATAAAAACTGTAATAGTATATAAACAATACAAAAACAACACTGGTAGACAACATAAATTGTTCCTATACAAGAATTTATTAGAAAATGTATTTTTTAATGAATTGACGTAGATAGTGAAGAAAGTATTAATGTTTTATACTCCCACTTATTTATATTGAATTTGATTATATCACTAAAGTATTAAAAATGTGGAAAATATTCATAAAGAACAAAAATAAATAGGATGTACGCATGATTTATTGTGAATTGCAGCCATTAGATGGCGCTACAGCATAAATAAAAGAAAAGCACCTGTGTGCATATTAGACAGGATCCATTCAACGCTTTTGTCCCTGTAACTGAGGCACCTGACAAAACATTAGCTTGAAACTCAAAGTTAATTATTCTGAAATGTATTGATTCATGATTGTGTCGGTTGACAGGTAATCGACATCAGTAAGAGTGTAGTGAACTTGATGGCTGCTAAAGTGGAGGTAGTCATGAAGAAGGCGGAGCCTATGACCTGGGCCCGGCTGGACCTGCCGCCTCCAAAGCCTGAACCGACCAATGAGAAGACAGAGAGTCAAGACGGAGAGAGAGTGATTGCTTGATGAGCCAGACGGCCATGATTAAGTGCTCATTCACCACCCACTGTTCAACTAGGAAACGAAAAGAGTTTATTTATTTAATTGGAGTTCATAAAAATCATAATGTGGATTCACGTCGGATGAACACAACAGTAGACTATTTAATTTGATGTGAATGAAATGCTGTGAGTGATGGAAGTGCATTTAAACAATCCTACATTATTATTATTATTATTAAGTTATGAATGCACAATTGCATATTTCATTGGGTGAACAATTAATAACCATAACAGTCTCTCACAGCCTTGTTTTCATTGGCATCAGATTTAATGTGGCATCAATTCTTACTGAAGTCTTTCTTAAAGAGTTTCACTTATTAACTGTCAGCATGGCAATAAAACTGATTTGATCCAGCAATTCTTGCTTTTCTACTGTAAAGTCAGATATAATTATTATGTTTTTTTACTTGAAGTACCATCATTATTAGTAGAGAATTTGGTTTAGACTTGTTTTCTCTGTCTTGCTGTCTATAATGTGGTTAATTCCTGTATTACGCGGGTGCCGTCAGCATTTACACAAGCAGATATTGGCCTATTTCCTTTTGTTGGCTTTTTCCATTCCATGATTCACAGCCTTCTGATTTCTCAAATTTCTTGTCATGCACTTTCACCTACAATTTTGCTTCTGTTGTGGGCTGGAAACCTTCGTCTGTGTTGTCCTGAATGTAGAGACGAGAAAATAATCCATCCATAAACACATGCTGTGTAGACTTACTCAGGTTTGGTTCAACTCCAACTAGAAAAACCGCAGTAAATCTTGGAAAATTGTGTATTTGCATCTGAATATATCTTTTATGACACTGTCTCATGTTACTGTAAACATTAAATTACTGTACTTTACTCTCAGATTTGTCTTTGTCTGATCATTCAATCTAATTTCAGCTCTTTTTTTTTTTTTTTACTTAATCTTTGCTAAAAAGCATGCATTTGACATGACAATTTACACAAGCGTGATTTTACAAATTCATAATGAATGAAAATGATTTGTACTACCAGTTTATTTAATGCTCATGATTTTACAAATTTGACAATATATGCAAAAATGTATCAAATTGTTCCTTTCGTGATTGACCGTTTTTCAATCTGCTTGTTTCACATCTGAGGTCAAATGGTCATGATTTTGAAACTATTTTTATAACATCACATTTTTTTTTATTAAATATAACACTATTATATGTGTAAAATGTGCTTCGGGTTGTAACACTGCAGTCATTCATAGGTTGTGTACTAAATTAAGGCAATTAATGCCATCCCTGCAATTCGGATACAATCTCTTTGGATGAAAGACATCTGCTTAAAGGATTAGTTCAGCCAAAAATGCAATTTTGCTGCAAATGTATTTGCCCTCGGGCCATTCTAGATGTAGATGAGTTTGTTTGTTCATGGTAACATTTAGAGAAATGAGGTGTTACATCACGTGCTCAGCAATGGATGCTCTGCAGTGAATGGGTGCCGTCAGAATGAGAGTCCAAACAGCTGATAAACACATCACAATAATCCACACCACTCCAGTCCATCAGTTAACATCTTGAGAACACAAAAATTGCCTGTTGTAAGTGCGGCTTGTAAACGGTGCTTGATTTGTGCAGATTTCACTCCTGATTCAGACCAGACGATTTTTTTACTGGAGGAAGCAATATTATGGATCATGGACTCATATAATAGCTGGAAGCAGCTTTTGTCTTTTTAAGATGTTGATGGACTGGAGTGGTGTGGATTATTGTGATGTTTTTATCAGCTGTTTGGACTCTCATTCTGACGGCACCCATTCACTGCAGAGCATCCATTGGTGAGCGATTGATGGAATGCTACATTTCTCCAAATCTGATGAAGAAACAAACTGAAGGTGAGTAAATTTTCAGCAAAATTTCAATTTTGGGTGAACTTTTCCTTTAATATTTGACAATTTATCTGCTTTCTTCTGAGAGTCAGATCTGCATGGAAAGTCCCTTGTAAATAAAACACTGCTATATTAACAGTTTTGCTGACATGTTGTAGTCCCATATCCACAGCATGTTTTGAAAACCAGAAGTAAAAGAAGGCCGTCTAGCTGACGACAGGCTTTAGCGTCTCAGCAGCTGCGTCGACAGTGAAGGCGGCGATGCTGATTTGGCGTTTGACCTCGTTCCAGGACTTCTGCGGGTCCACCGCGTTCTCTATGTCAAACAAAGCATCATAAATCCCTGGGAAAGACTCACCCGCATATTTATTGTGACTGCTGGGTGCAAATATGATATGCCTGGAAGAGACGAGAGAAAAAAAGACAAACGTGTACAAAAACACCATGTAATCAGACAGAGGTAATACTTAAACAGATCTCAAAACAGCCAAGTGGTAATTATTGTCGTAATGGAAGTGCAGGTAATGTAAATTTAGGATTTAACAGGAGCAGACCAGACTTAGAAGAAGTGTTCTTTTGAGCTCTACTGCAAAACAGGTTTATGCAAGCCAGGGGCGTAGTTTGTGGGGGGGATGGGGGGGAGGTAACCCCCCCAATAACCAAAAGCAGCAAGTACAACCCCCCCAATATTTATACCATGGTTAACGGAAACTTAGAATCAGGCCATTTATTAATTATTTGAATCGCGCCTTCGGCGCTTTTATAGGCGCTAACTTCATGTAAGAACCGAACGGAGCGCTTATCAGCACAACATGACTGAAGCGCGGCTCTTTTAATTGTGCACGAGCGGCGCGCGAATCACCCTATACTCTGTGCGCGTTCACCAGCGCGCTCGAGAAGCGGGAGAAGATTTGCGCGAGCCATTCCTATCGCGAAGCTGATGGTAAAATGTGTGATCTATTTGAATTCTATTGAGAAACTGCCACTTTAAAATGCTATGGAGAAAATCGAACATTATCTAAAAAAAAGGCACAAACTAAAAAGACTGATGAAAAAAGGAGAAAACAATCTTGCACCAGCACTAACATAATATTAAAATATTTTTAAACTACTCATGACCACCTTTACTATAATTTATCACGTTTTACTGTAGGCTTATTTATTGTGGTAAATTTTGTCTAACTTGTAGAATTTATAATAGATAATCTGTTAAGGGAATAGATTTTTCCCTAAAGATTTATATTACAACTGTGGCATGTTGTAGCTATTGTTTCTAAAGACTGTTGTTTCTCATAACAAATGCAATATAGATCAATAAAAAAGTCATTTTTGGCCTGGTAATGATTAATAGGCTAGCCTTATTATAACAGATGCTACAGTTAAGAAATATGGTGCTTTTTCATAAGAGCAAGTACAAGTCGAGAGCCAATGGGTTCTAATGATGAGCGATGGAAAAACCTGCCTTCAGATATTCCAGTGATGGCATAGATTCAATCATTAAGAGCCTCATGAACTGTTAAGGAGTAAGAAATAAACAATATCAATGTAAGAAAATGTTAAGGTACATTGACTTCCCACGGCGTGTTGAATTAGAACATTCTGTCAAACTATAGCTTAAGTGTCTAAATAATATAAAATACATTATATATCCTATATAAACAAGTAATTGTTAACTAGCCTATTACTTTATTGCAGTTACGCTATCAACCAACTTTGCATGTGTGGTGGATATCACAAAACACCATTTTACAAAAATAAACATTTAAGCAAACAAACAAATAAATAAACCTTAAGAGGGAACCTGACCCAGGGTCCACTTCAACCCCCCCAATGTTCAAACCAAAACTACGCCCTTGATGCAAGCGCAGTTTCTCACTTAAACCACTAATCTCAAGCATTAAACATGAGTGCGTAACTCATCTGTGACAAGCAATTTGTCATATTTATTTGTCAATTAGTAAACAAAATCCCATAGATCAGCATCGTTCAAAGGTTTGGGGTCAGTAAATAAAGAAATTAATACTTCGTTCAACAAAGATGCATCAAAAATAACAGTAAAAATATTTATAATATTACAAAAGATTTCTATTTCAAATAAATGCTGTTCTTTTGAACTTTCTATTAATGTGTGAATCCTGAAAAATAATATGTATCGTGGTTTCCACAAAAATATGAAGCATTTTCAACATTGATAATAATAAGAAATGTTTATTTATTTTAATTTTAATTTTAATTTTTGTTAAATGTTTTGAATTTTGTTGCATGTTTTTGTTGTATATTTATGTCTATATAGTTTTTATTATTTTAATTTCAGTTTTAGTTATTTTAGTAAATCAAGTTAAACTAAATAAAAATGAAAATCGATGCATTGGCAACTTACTGTAAAAATTGTGTTTTTTATTAATTTTATTATTAATTTTATTTTTAGTATCATTTCTAGTCCTAAAAATCCTTGTCAGGTGGTCATTAATGATTCTCTGAAGTTCACAATGTCATGACAGATGTTTACCTGTAAAATGGTCTCCCAGGCAAACCCAGCGGATCAGTGAAAGCTCTCTCTAAATACATCAGCTGATCATTAACCATCCGCACGGCCAGAGCACTGATAGACAGATGCAGATAAGACAACAGGTGTAAGAAACAGGCATCATGTGCAATGAGACGTGACGAGAGCACGTCATCAGCCAAATAACAGCACTACAATACAATTCCAAACGTACAACAAAAACCATTTGTTTGAAAACCTAGTCATTTTGTCATTCGTACTTGGAGGTATCGAGTTGATCAAGACGCTGATGAAAGTCTCGTGCCGCGACGGTGAAGTTCTCGACTGCAGAGAAGAGAGAATCTAGAACATAAACCATAAAGAAAGATGCTGACTGACAGGAAACAAGATAAATCAAGAGCTTCGCATCTGAATGGAAAACAGTCGCAGGTTACAATCTCATGAGAAGAAATGAGCTGCATCCCAGTTCTCGTACATTTACATTTACACTCTTAAAAATAAAGGTTCTTAATTGACATCTATGGTTCCACAAAAATCTTTTCAATGGACAAATGGTTCTTTATACTGGAAAAAGGTCATTTAGAATGTTCAAAAAAATATGGTGTTCTTTGGGAAACCTGACATGTTTCTTCCACTGATAACAGCTCTCAGTGATATGTGTCGGGTCCTCGTTATATTAGCAGCAACATTCACAAATGTTTACAGAACAAGCGGGAACCCAGTGTGCCTGTAGCTTTCTCTATCTCCGTTTTAGCACGTGATAGAAAGTCTAAGGCCTTCTCGAGCCGTATGGCTGACCCACCTAATCTGCAGCCTGTAATCTAAGATTGCTGTAGAGACAAAATGTAATTCCATTAAGTTAGCATTTTTAAACATTCACTCCCTAAAAAAATAAATCTAATCAATGATTTAATAACCACAAACAACCTTTATGTTTCTAAATGAAACATGGCTGCAGTGCAACAGTCCTCAATGAAACAGCCCCTCCTAACTTAAATTTTACAAGTGTCTGCAGGACTGTTAGGAGAGGTGGAGGTGTAGTTGCTCTATTTAAAGATGTTTATCAATGCAACCAAGTGCCATTTGGTCAGTATTTGTCTTTTGAATATCTAGGTATTGTGCTGATTATTTACAGGCCTCCAAAATACTCTCCAGCCTTTGTTGAAGAGTTCACAGAAATGTTATCAATGATTTCCTCAGAGTTTGACAGAGTTTTGCTATTGCAGGGGATTTTAATATTCACATAGATAATGCAGAAATCAAAACTGCAAAAGAAATTATAACTGTTTTAAACACTTTTGACCTGATTCAGCATGTGCATGAACCCACACACAATTGTGGACACACTCTAGATTTACTCATCAGTAGAGGTCTAAACATTTCATCCATTGTCATTAAGGATGTAGCACTATCTGATCACTTCTGTATTTTCTTTGATATAATGATCTCTGTTACCACTGAATCTAGATCTGTCTCTGTCAGAAAGAGATGCATTAACGAGAACACTGGTGCACTATTTATGAAGGCTATGTCTTTAACACCAAGCATTTCTGCAGACTCTGGTGATCTTCTCCTGGATTCATTCAACTCAAAATTTAAGAATGTTATTGATGATATTGCTCCTGAAAAAGTCAGCAAGAAGAATGGCAGACAAAAATCATCTTGGAGAAAATCAACAGCAGTTCAGAGTATGAAAAGACAATACAGAAAAGCTGAGCGGATGTGGCGGAAGCATCTATAAAGACAGCCTTCATGCTTTCAATGTGGAACTAGCCACAGCTAGACAGACCTTCTTCTCAAACCTTATAAACAGTAACTTAAACAACACTCACACTCTTTTTGCTACTGTGGAGAGACTGACAAACCCCCCAAGTCAGATTCCCAGTGAAATGCTCTCTGACGGTAAATGCAATGAGTTTGCTTCCTTCTTTTCTGAGAAGATCAGTAATATCAGAAAGGAGATTGGCACATATTCTAGTTATGTAGAGGTCAAACAGATTCGACTGCAATTTCAAAAATAAATGACTATGTCTGTTTTGAAGCAATTGATAGCAAAATTTTGGAAGAAATAGTACAGCACCTTAAATCATCAACCTGCTATCTTAACACACTTCCCACATCTTTTTTCAAAAGTGTGCTTAACTGTTTAGAAGCAGATCTCTTAGAAGTGGTGAATGCTTCACTTCTTCCTGGGACTTTTCCAAACTCCCTGAAAACTGCAGTTGTTAAGCCCCTTCTGAAAAAGTGCAATCTTGATAACACAATGTTCAGCAACTATAGACCAATATCAAATCTTCATTTCATACGTAAGATTATTGAAAAGGTAGTTTTTAAATCAGCTGAACAACTACTTAAACTCAAATGGATACCTGGACAATTTTCAATCTGGTTTCCAAGCGCATCACAGCACAGAGACAGCGCTTAAGATAATAAATGATATTCACTTCAATTCTGATTCTGGAAAAATATCAGTGCTGGAACTACTAGATCTTAGTGCTGCGTTTGACACTGTTGATCATAACATACTACTAGAGAGACTGGAAAACTGGGTCGGGCTTTCTGGGATGGTACTCAAATGGTTCAGGTCATACTTAGAAGGGAGAGGTTATTATGTGAGTATAGGAGAGCATAAGTCTAAGTGGACGTCCATGACATGCGGAGTCCCACAAGGCTCAGTTCTTGCACCGCTCTTGTTTTGCCTGTATATGCTCCCACTAAGTCAAATAATGAGAAAGAACCAAATTGCCTATCACAGCTATGCTGATGATACGCAGATTTTCCCAGCCTTATCACCAAATGACTACAGCCCCATTGACTCCCTCTGCCAATGCATTGATGAAATAAACTGTTGGATGTCCCAGAACTTTCTTCAGTTAAACAAGGAGAAAACTCGAACTCAAGTCATTGTATTTGGAAACAAAGATGAAGTTGTCAAGGTGAATGCATGCCTTGACTCTAGGGATCAATCAACTAAAAATCAAGTCAAAAATCTTGGGGGTGATTCTGGAGACAGACCTTAGTTTTAGTAATTGTGTCAAAGCAGTAACTAAATCAGCACACTATCATCTCAAAAACATTGCAAGAATTAGATTCATTGTTGTTTTGAAACTTGTCCATGCCTTCATCACCAGCAGGGTGGATTATTGTAATGGTCTCCTCACCGGCCTTCCCAAGAAGACCATTAGACAGCTGCAGCTCATCCAGAACGCTGCTGCCAGGATTCTGACTAGAACCAGAAAATTTGAGCATATCACACCAGTCCTCAGGTCCTTACACTGGCTCCCAGTTACATTTAGGATTGATTTTAAAGTACTTTTACTCGTTTATAAATCACTCAGTGGCCTAGGACCTGAATACACTGCAGATATGCTCACTGAATATAAACCTAACAGACCACTCAGATCATTAGGATCGAGTCAGTTAGAAATACCAAGCGTTCAAACAAAACAAGGCGAGTCTGCTTTTAGCTATTATGCCGCCCGCAGTTGGAACCAGCTTCCAGAAGAGATCAGATGTGCTAAAACATTATCCACATTTAAATCCAGACTCAAAACTCATCTGTTTAGCTGTGCATTTGTTAAATGAGCACTGTGCTACGTCCGAACTAATTGCACTATGTATATTCATTTTCTATTTTTAACTGTTTTCACATACTTTTATGTAAAGCACTTTGAATTACCACTGTGTATGAAATGTGCTATATAAATAAACTTGCCTTGCCTTGCCTACTGAATCACTCACTTTTGAAACCTTTATTTTAAAGAGTGTATGGCACACTATTTTTATGTGAACATACCAATTTTGGATACTACATGGCTGGATAGTATGAGTACCGAATGAGACGCTGTACTGCTCCATGGCAGCAGTATGCTTCAGTGCCAGCTGGTGAATGCTGTTGGCGTATTTGGTGAGCGACATGGCGTATTCCACACAGTCCAGAGGTAAGACCGGAGAATCGGCCAAACTGAAGATCAGTCCCCCCCGAACACGGGCCACGGCCTCCAGCCGGCGGAAACTGGGGTCGTAGAATCGCTCCACAATCTCGTAGGTCTCATACACGCTGTGGTACACGGGGTAACTGCTGTAGCGCTCCGTTTTCTGGAGAAACAGGGTTGAAAATGGTTGTAAACTAAATTTGCTATGCATAGATGCAAGTCTAAAACAGCGTCACATACAAATACACTCACTCGGTTTTTGGTGTATCTCGCTCTTCCAGATGTAATGCCCAATCTGATGAAATACGCTTCAAAATCACTGCCAGAGCCCAGTTTACTGATCCTACAGAGAATCACACACACGTTTGCTAAGACAAGTCATGCATCTCTAACCAGTCAGATGCTCTTATAGATCTGAAGCTGCACTACATTACCATGGTGCATCTCTTTCTGTGGAGTTGTCTCGTTTGTGCCAGCTCTGATATAAAGTCATGCCCTCCTCTCCCTCCTCAGGACTCGAAACCTTCAGAAACACACTATTAACATCACTTGCATTTATATAGATAGATGGATAGATCGACTGAATCTCACCTTCTTGGTAATGTCATAAACCAGAGTGTGTAGGGAGGGAGTGCAGTCGACTCTCAGTGTGTACATACCTACACACACACACACACACACACACACACACACACACTATCAGAATAAGAGACTTGAATACTTGCAGATGAGATCAGCACTGCTTTTACAGCACAGAGACACTCATAACGAAGTGTAAGTGTGTGTGTGTGTGTGTGTGTGTCACTGACCCTCAATAGCAGAATCTGCATTGATGTAAGCCACGGCTCGCTCCTGCAGGATTCTGGCGTGATCCTGCAAACACACACGAAAGCAACAACACACTGAGGGACTGATTACAGACACACAATCATTTATTCATTCATTCATTCAGTCAGTCATTCTTTTATTTAATGATTCATTGATTCTTTCGTTGAATAAGCATTTCTAAATTAAACTGTTCACTCATTTTGTGGTTAATTCATTTGTTTATTTATTGGTTATTAATCTGTTCATTCAGTCAAGCATTTACTTCATTAATGTATTCATTCAATCGTTCATTCATGCATTTTTGATTAATTCAATCAATGATTTATTTCTTCATTCAGGCATTTTTAGTGAATTCAGTTAATAAATCAACCAATTTTTCATTAATTTAATCAATAATTCATTTGTTTACTTATCTGTCATTAATTTGCTCATTCGGTCATGCACTTATTCATTTGTTCATTGATGCATTCATTCAAGGGTTTTTAATTCAAATGTCATGCATTTTTGAATTCACTCAGATTTATTCCTTCATTGCTGAATTTTTATTTCATTCATTTAATGAATCATTCATTCATTCAAACAGTTTTTCACTAATTCAATCAATGATTCATTCATTCATTTAGTGGTTCATTCTGTTCATTCAAAGATTAATTGATTCTTTTGTTCAATCAAGAGTTCATTTTTGCATTCAACTGTTCATTTGATTCGTTTCTTCATTCAGTGTCTATTAAATTTGCTAATTTATCTGTAATTTGTTAATTCAGTCAAGCATTCATTCATTTGTTCATTGATTTAGTGGTTCATTCATTCCCTCACTCAATCAATGATTCACTGATTCATTCCTTATTTATTTCTTCATTCGTTCATACCTCTGCCCATTCTGTGGATCCCAGCAGACCGAACTCTTCTGCGTCCCAGCTGGCAAAGATCAGCGTTCTCCTCGGCCTCCAACCTAAAACACACACAGAAAATGATCATTTTAATCAAAGACAAAACTGTATTGTTATATTAAACTAGTCGACACACACCTTTCTTCATGAGCTTCCCAGCCGCTCTCACGTTCTCGTGCACCACAGCAGCTCCTGACACGGGATCAATCCCTCCAAACACCCAAGCGTCACGATGGCCGCCCAGAATCACGTACCTGTCTGAACACATAAAGCCAAACTCAACTGCACAGAACAAAATAAACCTTCACAAACTCTCAGACAGAGTAACAACTCCAAAAGAAAACTAGATGAGCAGATGTCACCTGGCTCCACCGCTCCTCTGATCCTGCCAATCACGTTGTAGATACGGGTCACCTGATTATTGGTGTGGATGTGCATACGCACTTTACTAAAATTTCACAAAGACAAAATTCAATAAGGATGCATGCATACACAGATAAAAACATCTGCCAAATGCACTAATGTAAATGCAGCCTTCATTTACAGCCTGCTAAATATGTGTGTGTGTGTGTGTGTGTGTGTGTGTGTGTGTGTGTGTGTGTGTGTGTGTGTGTGTGTGTGTGTGTGTGTGTGTGTGTGTGTGTGTGTGTGTGTGTGTGTGTGTGTGTGTGCGATGGGCTCCCAAAACACAAGGCCTTTGTATCAAACTGGCCGACCTCCAGAGTTCATTACAGAACAACAACAGAGCCACAAAAGCATGTGTGATGTTGTGTGAATCTGTGTGTGTGTGTGCTGTGGGAAACAAATGTGTGCCATCTCTCTCTCTCATCTCGCTGAGTGCACAAACCTCTCAGTCCTGCTGACATCACGCATAAAAATGAGTTAACGATTACCAGGAATGCATGAATATGCGTGTGTAAGCTGATTATGTATAGTGTAAAGTTGAAGTAACGCTTCAGGATCACAGGTTTTGCGGTTAAAGGTCAGGATTGGACAATGTTCAGAATGAGGTTTTGACTTTGGTTCAGAATAATTAACTGTCTGACTGAACATGAAACCACTGTTTACATCTTTAATAAACGCCCATGGTATGATTCATCTGAGCACATCATTCGTAATCTTATATAGAAATGTAGTAACCTTTTGTAATCATTTCCAGCATTTCATGATGCAATCTAGTCATTTTACCACTAAATATTCTCTTTCACTCAGAAATCTGTCATATAAGAAGTCAAAAGCATTGTTAAAACTATTTCATGCTGTCTTAAGGCAAGACACCACAGGGGAACAGATAAAGATTTTGACTAATAGATATCACCATATACATATTTCTGAAATGTTAAAATGTAAATATGCTAATGAGACGATATCTTATTAAATATGCAATACGTGAATCGGTTTCCAGAATAGAATTCCAAACATTGGATGAAGCCAGGTTCGAAATTCTTGTCATTTCCTTTTTTTTCTTTTTCTTTTTACTAAAGGTTTCTTACAAAGGATTTCTCTTCGTGTAAGATTTCTGTCTCAGCCTTTACAGATATGTATTGTGTTTTAAATTTACAGACGCAAATAGACAAAGTACATTAAAATGAACACTTAAAAGTGTATTTTGGATATTTTCTTTCCTCTAGTCTGAAAGAAGACTTGTTATGGAAGCAAAATTGACCAGTGCATGCCTGCAATGTCTTGCCTTAAAAGATAAAATGGAGGTTTTATAGTGTCTGTCAGGAAGGAAGTCTCATACTTCTGATTAAACCCGTCCATGAATCCCGGTCCGATTCTGTACGAGATGTTCAGAGCGCCTTTCCAGTTATCTGGCGGAAGAGGTCCTCCCATATGCCTACAGGAAGAGACATTATATAATTATACAGTGGTGGCCAAAATTATTAGAGCACTAGTATTTTCAGCAGCATTTTGGAAATGTTTGGAAATGTAAACTGATATTTCCTTCTGACACACTACAGCAAAAGATAGAAATAACTGACTTAAAACCATTTTTAGCGGGTGAAAATACTAGTGTTCTAGTAATTGTATAATCTGTATAATAACTGTATAATCATATATATTTCAGGTGAACTAAGAAAGAGATTGTTGATGATACTGCAATTTTACGTTTAAATTTTAAATAATTTTTATAATTTAAAAATATTATTTTGAATAATAATGCATGCATCACATACTGATGAATACATATTATTCAAAATTATTTTAAATTAAACATATATTTTTTGTTTCTTTATAATATTAAATACTTATATATATATATATATATTTTTTTTTTTTTAATATATAAAGAAATATACTATTGAAATAATACTACTACTCAGTTAAAAAAAAAAAAGTATTTTTGTAATAATAATATTTATGGCTCTGATTTATTATTTGTTTGGGTTGGACTCGTGTTTTTAGCCGTGGCCGACTCACTGCAGCAGGTGAACCGCATCATGATATCCGATGGGATGCACTGGAATCTTGGGAAGCCCCACTGCGTCCTCCAGACTCGATCTGTAGGTGTATCCTACAAGACATTGATGATCCACAGTGATCAAGAGAGTAATTTAATTGAGAATCTCATTTCATTAAATTGCACTTGCTCACCAATGGACCCTCTGCAGTGAATGGGTGCCGTCAGAATGAGATTCTAAATAGCTGATAAAAACATCACAATAATCCAGTCCAAACTGTTTATAATGCATAATAATGCTTCCTTCAGTGAAAAACTCCATCTCCTGTTTTTCTTTCAAATTAAAATCCACAAGGATATTTGTTTAGGCTTGTAAACTGTGCTTGATCTGTGCATATTTCTCCCCTGATTCAGACGAGATGGCTTTTTCACCGAAAAAAGCAATATTATGGATAGAGGACTTGTAATTTTAGCCTGAAGCAATGATTTTATGTTTAAAACGTCTGGAGTGATTTGGATTATTGTGATGTTTTTTATCGAGGAAATTCTGAATTTAATCATTAGTCATAAAATCAGTTGAGAATCTCTCTGTGGCACAAACACAGACCTTTGGCCGGGTATCCAGGTGTGAGCGGGTCTCCCGCCCCGTTCAGATTCAGCACGTTTCCTCTCTGAGCGCCTCCTCCAGGCAGGTTCCAGCCGTCGGGATACGGCTCCACGCCGTCAGCACAGTAATCCGCAGGGTCCGAGAACAGCACGATCCCTTTAGCTCCCGCTAACATCGCGTTCTTCACCTGCAAACACGTGCAAACTAGTTCACTCAAATGTTCTGAGCATTTTCTTTCATGTGTGAAACATAAACAACTCGTTAAACATCATGTCTAAACTTCACCTTGTTCCCACGGAAGATTTTGCCATATCTAGCAATGACGATTTTTCCTGAACAGTCTATTCCCATCTCTCTCTTCAGCTTAAAGAAATCCTCCGTCCGGCCGTAATTAACATAAACCAGCTCATCCTACAGATCACAAACAAACAGCAGGTTCATTTTACTTCTGTAAAGTTAGAGTACAATACTGTTCAAAAGTTTGCGGTCTGTAATATTTTTTTATGTTTTAGAAAAAAAAAAGACTTTTATGCTCACCAATGCTGCATTTATTTGATCAAAAATGCTGTAAAATCTGTAAATATTAATACCATTTAAAATAGCTGTTTTCTACGCGAATATAGTGTAAAATATCATTTATTCCTGAAATTTCAGCATCATTACTCCAGTCTTCAGTGTCACACGATCATTCAGAAATCTTCCGGATTAACATTTTGGATTAATATCAACATTGAAAACAATTGTGCCGATTCATATTTTTGTGGAAATGTGATACATTTTTATTTTTAAGGATTGCTTGAATAGTAGAAAAGTCAAAAGAACAGCATTTATTTGAAATAGAACTCTTTTGTGACCTTATGTCTTTACTATCACTTTTAAATTTAATGCATCCTTGCTGAATAAAAGTATTGATTTATTTGAAACAGACCCTCAACTTTTGACTAGCAGTATAAGTTATAAATTTTATAATGTAACATTATAAAGACAACCCACTTATTAATCAAGCCCAATATGACCAGGATTATGCATCGAGACTGTAAACAGTTAGTTTTAATTTCATGTTGATTGTAATTTAGCATGTGTCAGTATTTGCCTATTCAAGCGTCACCTCTGGTTGTCCTTTCGCAGAGAAAGCACTATAAGGAGGGACGATATCGGTAACATCTTCATAACCTTCAGGGACCGGCTCAGCCAGAGAGGTGTTAAAGATCTGAGAGAGGCAGAGAGACATGTTGACCTCTATTATTTATTGGACTATGCACCGCAATCACTATAACACATCCACAGATACAGTCATGGACTTTAACCTGTCGCCATGACAACCAAGCTGGAGTCGCAGCCTCACTGGTGACAAGATAAATGGCCTTAATATCACACACACAGACATCTTCTGCTGTCATGAGAGAAAGAACAGTCCCACACTCTACAGGTTCAGTTTTGAACCCACTTCATGATCTAGAACTATTTTTGGCTGTTTAAGGGTCTGGAGTTGATTTGGGGATTTAAAAAAGTCACATTAAATGCTCTTCAGATCATTGTTTTGGTTTCTTGAAAGCACCTAAATGGTTTTCTAAAGAACTAGTGAATATAAAATTAATTCTTTGCTGAACTTAAAAAGGTTCTCTTAAGACAAAATCAGGCCTTTTTGTTCTAAAAATTCTATTTGAAAGAATTAAAAAAAAAAAAAAAAAAAAAAAATTGAATTTTGTTCTAAAAGAGCGCAGATGTGTCTGGTCTGAAGAAGTGCATGTGGGTCTGCAACCTAAGCATACTTCATAGTGTAAAGAAACTCTGAGTATGCAAACTACTGATTTACTGATATGAGTTTTGCAATATCTATTGCAACATCTAGAAAGAGGCGTTTCCTTTATATCTACACAAGAACAGCTCCAATTAACACTTCCTTTACATTTTATGCAATATTACTGATTGATCCTGAAAGTGTATATCCAAAAAGACCACTTGTTTGTGTTTGTTTGGGTTCTGGTTGGGAGTATGTACCTCATTGCCCAGGTGGTCCACTATGGAGATGTAATTGGGGTTAGTTTTATTTGGGTATGACAGCAGCACATCGTACGGCTCTAGCTCCACTGAGTCCAGCCCAAACTCCATCCACTCGGCCTGGATCTGCTTTGCCAGATCCAGATTCTGCTGCGATCCGGCCAGGTGTGGCAGCCGTGTGAATTTCCTGTTTAGGTGACAAACGTGAATTATGAGAGACATAATCTATATCTTATCTAGGTTAGCAGGCTGTATGTTTTAGAGTGGCATGCACAGCAGATATCCACTAAAAAGATTAATGAAAATGATCTGAAAATGTACTCAACTCCAGGCATCCAAGAAGTAGATGGAATTGTTTCTTCATCAGAAGAGATTTGGAGAAATTTAGCATTAAATTGCACTTGCTCACCAATGGATCCTCTGCAGTGAATGGGTGCCGTTAGAATGAGAGTCCAAACAGCTGATAAAAACAATGCAACCCAGTCCAAACTGTTCATAATCCATAATAACGCAGGAGATGAAAATGTCCATCTCCTGTTGTCCTCTTACATCAAAATCCACCAACACTGGACTGTTTTGGCTTGTAAACGGTGCTTGATTTGTGTATATTTCGAGATGGGGTTTTTTTACTGGAGAAAGCAATATTATGGAAAGGACTTGCAATTTTAGCCTGAAGCAAAGATTTGAAGTTAAAAATGTCCTAATTGATGGACTGGAGTGGTGTGGATTATTGTGATGTTTTTATCAGATGTTTGGACTCTCATTCTGACGTGTGAAGGAAATTCTGAATTTAAGCATTTTCAACATTAATCATAAAATCAGTTGATCATAAATAATGACTAACATGTCTGCAAGCTTTAAGTACGTTTTTGGAGAACAACAATGTTCTAACCATTAAAAGTGTCACAATAATGAACACATATAGACAAAAATGAGACAGCTAGACGATCTTGTGATTTGGAGAATAAGATAAGTAATCAGTAGCAGACAGGGGATGCTGATTTGACGGCACCCATTCACTGCTGAGCAAATGATGTAATGCTACATTTCTCCAAATATGTTCTGATTAAGAAACTCATCTACAACTTGGATGGCCTGAGGGTGAGTACATATTCAGCAAATTTTCATTTTTGGGTGAACTATTCCTTTAGTGATATTATTCAATAACATCAGGACTATTTAGGGCATGTGGACAGACAGGCGTCATTTTCCCACCTGAGATGGTGTTTAATATTCTCTGCCTGCATCTCATCCAGAAAGTTGTGCAGGAAGCTTTTTGATGCATGTCCATGATTGACAGTAGTAGGTCGAGCGAACCAACCTGAGAGCAGCAGTTATGAGAAACAGACACCTGTTACACCAAACCATGTCTGAAAAATATTAGTGATTAATCTGCATAAGAAGTAGTATTCTATTAATTCTGTTTAAAATAAAAAATACAATAGTGCATTATTGAAAGCAACAATAAACATATAGTGAACAAAACATTCAGGGTTCCCGCACCTTCCATTCACAAATTAATTTTCATGACTTTGTGCATGCAAGTTTGGTTCAGGAATTAAAAAGAAAAAAAAAAAACATAATTAAAAAAAAAACTGCATTGACTAATTTTTTTTTTTTTAGATCTCGGATATTACCAGGTTTTCCATTACTGCTCTCTTATTCAATACTGTGTACATTTTTATCCAAAATAAAAGCATAAAGTCCTTTAAACACCCGTTTTTAGATGAAGATTCTAGACACCTGTCCTGGAGGCATTCAAGAACTGTGGAATGCAGCGCACGAGATCTGGACAGGTGAGACCAACAGGTATCAAACACCTGAGTGGGTTTATTTTGACCATAAGCAATGAAAAGCAAAAACACGAGTTAATCTTGAATCTGAAGGGTTTTAGTATTTAACAACAAATTTAACAAATGTATCAACTATCCCCGGTTAAAATAACGCGCAGTGGACAGTCTACAACAACTTGACTCTGCATTAATCACGACAAGCATTGCAGATAATTATAAATACTTTTATAAAAGTAGAAAAACTCACCAATAATAAAGCCAATCAAGAAGAAAGCCGTAATAACCGTTAACCGGCAGATCCAGGTGATTATTTTATCATTAGATCCCATTTGAATAGGCAACAATACTATGTAGTGTGCGAACTAGTACTAGGAGGAGTGAGATATGTAGGCGGGTTTTGGCTGGCATGTGTTCATTAGTTCACTGCAGCGAATCGGTTCGTTTGAATGAAAATGATTCACCAATTCGCTTGATTTATCAAGCAAAATAAAAGTTGCCGTGCAGCATTTTGCGCGTTTCTTCTAATATCTGGTTTTCACCGCCGCTGAAAAAACCTACTTTAACTAGCTTAAGAAGCTAGGTTAGCTGGGTTGTTCTCCCAAACCCTTCTAAACTGACCATTTGAAGCCAGTTTGGTGAGCAGGATGGCTGTTGTTGTTTTCAGTAGAGATTTCAATCAGAATCTGATTCTCTAAATCACATCGATTCAATTGATTGTTTCAGACAGTAAATTTCTGTGTTATTCCAACGCATGGCCTACTTGTAGTTTAAAAGCTGCTGTTAGAGAGTTATTTGCAAAGACTCGGTTGTATCGAATCATTATAATGAAACGATTCAGAAGAATCATTCTTTGGCGAATCGGACATTCAGTGTTCAGTTGCCTGTAGTATAGTTCACAATATATATATATATATATATATATATATATATATAAACGTACACACAGATGCGTTTGCAGCACATACTGACTCATAAAACAGTGTTTCAATGAATCATTAATGATGTTAGTAAAAGTAGGGTGTAAATTTGCATAAACCGAACTCATTTCCGTCGTTTGGACAGCTGCGGGTCGCTCCGCTCGGGGAGCGCAGGAATGCGGCGGGATTATTCAGGAGGAGCGGGGATCGTGTGGCTGTGGGGGTTATTGTTATAGTTTCTTAGTTTTATTGTGGTTTATTGGCATAACAGGATGAGCAAAGTTGGCACACCACGGCTCCAAACGTAGAAAAATATTTATGTTCTCACCACAGGTGACTAAAAAAAGAGCTCTCCTCTTCATCAGACTGAGTTTGGCACCTGTGGTGAGAACATAAATAAATACTTTTGGAGCTGTGGTGTGCCAACTTTGCTCTTCATGTTTGAAATTGTTTTGTGGTTGAGCACTCACATTGAGCTTTTGGCCTGTTGGATGTGCGCGCTTTGATTGTAATGTTTATTTTCATAATACATAACTGGATGCGCGAAATTAAAATAGGCCTAACATTTCGATGCTGGCCCTCGCTCAGCAATAGATGGCGCCTTCGGCCCATGTTTCATTCATTTCAGGCTATTCGATGCAACCAAGGTGCTAAACCCCTCCTAGAAGCAAATTATTGGGTCAGTAACCAGAAAAGTTAAATAGAATAGATAAAAAAAGATAGTAACTGTAAGACGTTCTTTCGCAAGATTATATTGATACTTTTGTCAATCTTTTTATTGACAAAACACAATTAAGTAAATAAAAAAAAGGGTGTTTAAAGAACTGTATGCTTTTATTTTGGATAAAAATGTACACAGTGTTGAATAAGAGAGCAGTAATGGAAAACTTGGTAATATCCGAGATCTAAAAAAAAAATATTTAGTCAGTGCAGTTTTTTTTTTTTTAATTCCTGAATTATTCATGATTGAATTACTATTTAACACAGTATAAATTAGTTTTAAAACCAAAAATACAATAGGGCATTATTGAAAGCAACAATAAACATATAGTGAACAAAACATTCAGGGTTCCCGCGCCTTCCATTCACAAATTAATTTTAATGACTTTGTGCATGCAAGTTTGGTTCAGGAATTGTTTTGTTGTTGTTGTTGTTGTTTTTTCTAACTGCACAAGGGGCATTTGTATGGAGGACGAGAAATGACTTAAGTATAAATAAATGAAGAAATGCAGAAATAAATAAATGTAGAAATACATAAATGCTGAAATAAATAAATAAATGTAGGAATACACAAATAAATCACTTAAGTATAAGTAAATAAATGCAGAAATAAATAAATGTAGAAATACAGAAATAAATAAATCACTTAAGTATAAGTAAATAAATACATAAATGCAGAAATTAATAAATAAATAAATGTCAAAATAAATACATAAACACTGAAATAAATAAACGTAGAAATAAATAATTAGTTAAATGCTGAAATAAATAAATCCAGATATGCATAAATGAATGAATAAATTGTCAAAAGTGTCATTTTTAATTGTGCAATTTTTGTACCATTTGTTTTATACTACATTTATGTATTTCTATATTTATTAATTTTTACATTTATTTATGCATTTCTACATTCATTTAATTCTGTATTTCTGTGCCCGTATGTTAATTTCTTCCTCAACACAAGGTGAAAAGAAAAGAATTCCTTAAAAAGAAGAAACCATGGCAACCGTATTTTGATCATTTCACTATCACTCCAGTTGTTTATTTTATTATAAATTATTTACATTTCACGAGTAAACAAAAAAATGAGACTAGTGATTTTTTTTATTCCTAAATTAGCTTCTAGAAAGTTTATTTCATTTATGTTTCCTTCTATTACCATTATTAAAGTAGATAAATATAATAAAATTAACTAGATAAAAAGATTCGTCAAGACAAACTTTAATGTTAGATTGAGAAAGCCTTCAGTTTGAAGTAGTTTAGATAGATAGATAGATAGATAGATAGATAGATAGATAGATAGATAGATTTTTTTCCATAAAAGTTCGTAAACGTCGTGTATTTGCTCTTTAAATGAGGTTTAGTGTTTGTTGTTATTATTAGCAGTAGGGCCTAGTCGAAACTGCTCTTTCTGTTTTATTACCCAGGATTCACTCGACAGGATGGTGTCCCAAACCGGGCGGGTGTTCGGTGGGAGGCGCGTGAGCGGCGTGACGGGGGACATGAGCGGCACGCGGAGTCCCGGAGAAGCCGGCGGGATGACCGTCACGGCACGGAGAGTCCAGCGGCTGCACCGGTGATGTTTAACGGCGGTTTGCAGTCCGAGGTTTAGCGTCGCGGTGCGTAAAGACCGCGCGAGACAATCATGAGCGTCGCGTTGAAGAGCTGGAGGGCCAATGAAGGACCCAAACACTTGATCGTGGTGAGATGAGATATACTGGTGTCACAGTGTCCGTATGTGTGCGTGCACCGAGTTTGAGATGTTGTCAGTTATATTGTTGTGTTTTTATTGTTTTGAGCAGACGGTTTGGGTTGCAGTCAATGTCTTCCTGTTCTGGAGAACATTCGTGTTGTACTTCAGCGGAGCGCAGTATTATTATCTACACAAGATGCTGGGGGTAAGCTTTAAGTTTATGTGTCAAGTTTGTGTTTTGGGGTGTGTGAGTTTTACGAGCATGTGCGTTCACACAAAGTGTGTATCATTTTGTTTATAGTTTGTGTATATTTTGAGTTTGAAAGGTTTGTTTTAGATTTTATCGTGTGTTTGTGTGTAGCTATTGAGATATGAGTTTGACAGGTGTGTGTTTATGTAAAGTTTGAGAAGTTTATTTCTGTAGAGTTTGACAGGTGTGTGTACATTTTACAGTATGAGATGTGTGTGTGTCCGTGTGTGTCCTGGACCTGGTAAACCCTACGTTATCTGAAATCCTTGTCATTGTGGGGACATTTTTGGGAAAATCTAAAAATGCAGAAAGTTTTCTGCAAGGGGTAGGTTTAGGTGTAGGGTGTTTAAAAAATACGGTTTACAGTATAAAAACCGTTACGCCTATGGAATGTCTCCTTAAAACATGGACACCCAAAATGTGTGTGTGTGTGTGTGTGTGTGTGTGTGTGTGTTTGTGTGTCAGGATGTCCACAACACTCCAGTATGAATCAGGGTAATTGTTGTCACAGGTTATTGTTTAATGTCCTGGAAAGATAATGCACAGGGACACAACTTTCCAAAAACAAACCACACTTGTGTTAGACTTTTACGCATTTATGCCAGAATTGGACAATTGCAGCAGTCTTTCTGTGGGTGTGTGTGTGTGTGTGTGTGTGTGCTGTAATCCCTCATATGTAGCTGGGCTGTTGTGTTTCTGTATAGAGCTGAACAGGCGTGTAACAACTCGCTCATCTTTGTACAAGAAACCATGATCAAACGCCACTGCAACACACATACCAACACCCACATATACTAGAGATTTTCTGTTTGATTTCATGTTTAATGCGCAAAAAAAAAAAAAACTTACTTTAGATGAATATTTATTTTAAATATATATATTTTTAGATAATATTATAATTATTACCTGAGGCTGTAGTACAATTACAAAATGATTGAATGACTATTTAACACAGTATAAATTAGTTTTAAAATATATATGTGACCCTGGACGACAAAACCAGTCTTAAGTGTCAATTTTTCGAAGTTGAGATTTATGCATCATCTGAAAGCTGAATAAATAATCTGAAAATCTGGAATCTGAGGGTGCAAAAAAATCTAAATATTGAGAAAATCGCCTTTAAACTTGTCCAAATGAAGTTCTTAGCAATGCATATTACTAATCAAAAATTAATTTTTGATACATTTACGGTAAGAAATACACTAAATATCGTCATGGAACATGATCTTTACTTAATATCCTAATGATTTTTGGCATAAAAGAAAAATGGATAATTTTGACCCATACAATGTATTTTTGGCTATTGCTACAAATATACCCCAGCGACTTAAGACTGGTTTTGTGCTCCAGGGTCACATATTTCAGGAACGTACAGTGGCTCAACTCACTGCAAATGAAGAAAACCTCTTTTTCAGTTTGAAAACACATGTGCGGAAAATATTTACAATGCACCAAAATACAGAAACGTGCTGCAAATATGCACAGACTACATCGGACATGTTTAAGTGAACTAAAACAAGTCTCTGTGCTACTTGCAACACGTTTCTGTATGTGGTTGTGTTATGAGTATTTGCAGCACATGTGCTGTCAAACTGACTTAATTTGCTGGTGCTTTTTCAGTTTGCATGTGTTTTAAGGTGCAGCGTGTTGATCTCTCTCAGCCACCGTAGGAACAGCATCCTTCGCATCATTTTCAGGGTCCTTGGCATTCAAAAGTTTGAAAACTCTTGTTCTAACCCCTGTGTATGTGTGTCTTCAGCTGGGCCTCTGCATCAGTCGAGCATCGGCCTCCGTTCTAAACTTAAACTGCAGTCTGGTGCTGCTGCCGATGTGCCGATCGCTGCTTACCTTCATCCGAGGATCCCAGCGGGTGAGACAGGCCGCACGTGCACTTTTGAGAAATTCTCCTATTTATGCATTCATGTCAAGTCTGTGCAGTCACATAGATGCACATTTATTATTACGCGCTGTTTCAGATGCTGCATATGCAGTTTAAAGATGAAAACATGTTGCTGTCATGCTGAATGAGGATAGTTTTGACTGACTCTTTCTCTGTCTGTCAGGTGACGGGGAGACGTGTTCGTCGGCTGCTCGATAAGAGTAAGACCTTTCATGTGGCGTGTGGAGTCACTATATGCATCTTCTCAGGTGAGAAACTGATCTGTGATCAGATGCCTCAACAGAAACCCTCGATACTGACTGTAGTTGTGTTGTTTCTGCATGGTTTGCTTGTTGTACATGATATTTAGGAGTTTGATAAATGTGACCCAGGACCACAAAACCAGTCTTAAGTGTCAATTTTTCGAAATTGAGATTTATACATAATCTGAAAGCTGAATAAATAATCTTTCCATTGATGTATGGTTTGTTAGGATCGGACAATATTTGGCTGAGATACAACTATTTGAAAATCTGGAGTCTGAGGGTGCAAAAAAAATTTAAATATTGAGAAAATCACCTTTAAATTTGTCCAAATGAAGTTCTTAGCAATGCATATTACTTATCAAAAACGATGTTTTGATATATTTACAGTAGTAAATTTACAAAATATCTTCATGGAACATGATCTTTACTTAATATACTAATGATTTTTGGCATAAAAGAAAAATGGATAATTTTGACCCATACAATGTATTTTTGGCTATTGCTACAAATATACCCCAGCGACTTAAGACTGCTTTTGTGCTCCAGGGTCACAAATGTGAAATTGAAAGCTGTGAAAGCAGAACATGTCAAGATACATTTATTTCTATTAAAAAAAAAAAAAAAAAAAAAAAGCCTGTTTGAATCATTTCTGATCAAATCAGCTGACTGAAATACTGATTATCACGCTTTATACAATACAGGTTGTTTCAAAGCAGCTTCACAGTAATAAACAGGAAAATAACAGAATCAATGATGCAAACTTCTTCAAATAAACAGAAAAGAACAGCTATGCTTCAAAATATCTAGTTTGCTTACTATAAAGTGTTTTAAGAAAAAGATTTGATTCCATGAACCTACAAACTTTGTCAAATGCAGCAAATTCTTCCTCAGAAGTGTTGCTGTAGCAGCTTGGAAAATGTTTTGAGCATGATTTTTGGTTTGCAAGGCCAAACAATAAGATGCAGCTTGTCATTTTGAGAAAGATTGCACCATTGTTGGTACATTATGCACCAGACAGTAGATGAACAGATCAAACAGACTCCAGAACAATGATAGAGACCACGCAGACAGACAGCAGATTACACCCACTTCATGGGAGAGGAAGAACAGATTACTTAGTTAGGTCGAGTCACCAGTCTGTCTGAAAGCACTCTTTTTGTGTATTTATGCGTATATGTCACAGGGTTATTATAGGAAACTAAAACAATTTAAAAAAAAAAACTTTTTCATAACTGGAAATAAAATAAAAGTTAACTTAGATAAAAAAAAAAAAATTAACTTTCAGTTAAAAGAAACATTTCTTATTTTAATGTAGTTTAACTTAATGTACTGAGATAACTAAAACGAAGCTAAAATAAAAATAATAATTAAACAATTACTTAAAAGACAAAAACACACAACAAAATGACTTAAACTTTAGTTAAAATTAAACACAAATAATCAAATAAAATTAAAAAAAGATAAAAAAACAACCCTTGTGCCGTGCTGAAAATCCCTAATTTGGTGTTCCCACTCAAAAATGACCAGCCTTTTAATAATTGCTTACAAATTTCTTGTTATGCTTGTTATCTTCGATTCAGTCTTTTTTTCATCAACTTGTTTTTTCCTCCCAATTAGCACAGGCATTGTGCTACTTTTTGGCACTGAATGTTCATACCCCTCATTGATTTGATCTTGTGTATCTCAGGCTTTGAGTGGAAAAACATTATCTGTGGATAATTTTTGCAGTGGTGCATATGCTGCATCCAGAATTCTCATAAGCATATGCTGAGGTGCATAAGCTCAGATCAGTGAGGCCTCTGATCAATCAGTACTTAAAAGAAATATAAAACCTATGCTAATTAAGAGGAAACAAGTTGATAAAAAGATAAAATCCAGTATTTGGTAATAATATATCGTAATGAGAGATTTACAAGCTATGTTTGTAGGCTAGTGATTTCTGACCGGGAACAACACAAGTGTAACAATGTGGGAAAAAAAGGCAAAAAAAAGTACAAACGTTATCCAAGTTTTTCGGGAAGTTGTTACACCCTGTGTGAGCAAAGGCGTTAAGTTTCAGTGCAGTGCAATATCATTAACTAGCACTTTCAGGAAAAAATAAAATCCTCTCAGGGTCAAAAACTAGGGCTGCGTTTCCCAAAAGCATCGTGAGGCTCCATTGGTTTCAATGGGTCGACGATGACGATGCTTTTGGGAAACGCAGCCCAAAACAAAAAGCTAAAACGCTAAAATAAATGTTAAAAAAAAGACCAGAACACTACATGAAAGCTAATTCAAGCAGCATCTCAGAGATATTAAAATAACACTGGTATGTTGCTGTCTGAGAGTTTGAGCTGGAAAATAACTTTGTCTAGTGTTGCAGTGAAAGGCTAGACAGTTTTGCCAGTCAACAGGTGTGTGCGTGCGTGCGTCTGTGTGTGTGTGTGTGTGTGTGTGTATAGAACAGGAATATCCCGAGGGATTCCCAGCTGGTTTTATCTTGTGTCTGAGATCCCCCCCATTTCCTGTCTTGTTCTAATTACAGAGCTCTGAGGCATCCTGTTACCATGACAACTGCAACACAAGCTACAACACACACACACACACACACACACACACACACACACACACACACACACAAAGAGAGCTGCTGAATAGACAAATTGTCTTCTGCACATACTTTACGTATGCTGTCATTGTGTGTGTTTTGTCTGAGTTGATGATGTTTGTGTGTGTTTATGTCTGCAGTGGTTCATGTGAGCGCTCACCTCGTGAACATGGTCAGTTTCTCCATGAGATATTCAGAGGATTTCCCTGCGCTCAATGTCGCTCAGTACCGAGGACAGGTAACACAGATATTTACATGAATTTTCTGTGTTTGGAATAATAATTTTTTTTTATGTTTTTGCAAGGGCGTGGATTTGATTTTGTCATTGCTAGGGACAATTTGTGTCTCTAATACACCCTTGAAAAGCATGACAAGCGATGTCTGACTAGAAATTATCTCTCCTTAAATATGAAGAGGTCAAACAACAGATAAATGAGTTAATCCAAATTTCACAAAAAGCTTATGGACGTACTTATAATATAAGTCAGACACTGAAGTGAGTTGCTGTTTTTGTCACTCTTTTATGGTCTTCTATGGTTAATTTGCACTTATGTATACTTTTTTTTCTTTGTTTTGTTTTTATAACTGTACTGCCTTAATGCTTTGATGTTTTCTACTGTTTAATTAAAAAAAAAGAAATCAGAAAAAAGATTAGCAATACGCATCTAATGATTCATGAACCTGCACTAAAGTCTCGATCTGAATCAAATGATTCACGATTCACGATCCGTGCTCCGAAATCCTGATCTAGATGAAATGATTCACGATCTTTGCTCCAAAGATTCATAATGATTCGAGAACCATCGTTTCAGATCGGGACTTCGAAGCGCAGATGGGGAGTATTTCAGTTCGCGAAGTGATTCGCTAACATGCTTCGTAGCATAGACTGTCCGAAGTCCGGATCTGAATCAAATGATTCATGATACGTGATCCAATTGGAGCTCTTCTAAACAGTGAATCATTTTGTGGCGCAGTGGTTTAACTGATTCAGAGTTTGAAAATGAATAGCTCTTTTATTCTGGCTTTTGCTTGTGAATTGCTTGAACTTAATGATTGAAGCCACAAATTTTAATAAATTGGAGCATTTCCAGCGTAAATGACTCATTCAGTTGATTCGGTTTGTCTGTTCCTCCGCTTTTCGTGTGTTCAGCCATGTTTACATGACTCTTTCAGTACTACTAGCTTAGCTCGCTATTTTTATGACATTAAGGGAAAACATTGATATCTACAAATAGAATATCCATATTTCCATTCCAAAGAAAACATCCTATACAAATCTACGAACATATTCTGTGAAGCAACTGGTTTTCTGCTAACTAGTGAAAACACTCCATTAATATGACAAGCTGCACCTCAAAATACATGTTAGATGGAAACATTGTGCTTTATGATGTAGCTTAATTCACTATATTACAATTTTTTGTTTTTTGACCATTACTCCAATCTTCAGTGTCACATGATCCTTCAGAAATCATTCTAATATGCTGACATGCCGCTCAAGAAACATTTCTGATTATTATCAATATGTTGGAAACAGTTGTGCTGTGCAATATTTAAAACTGTGGTAATGTTTTCATCTCTTTAGGATCCTAGGATTCTCATCATAAGCACAGGTGACTCATTTCTAAATCTCGCTTCATTGCATCAGTGTGTTGTTTAATACAGTGAAACTGAAATTATGACATTTAATGTTGGATGATTCATTGAAAAGCCTGTGGACACAGTCTTCGGTAACACTTTACAATAAAGTTAACTACATTAGTAAACATGAACACTACTTCTACAGCATTTATTAATCTTAGTTAGTTAATTTCCGCATTTTAGTAATGCATTATTAAAATCACAAGTTGTGTTTGTTAACGTTAGTTAATGCACTGTGAACTAACAATGAACGACTGTATTTTCATTAAGTAACATTAACAAAGATTAATAAATAGTGCAATAAATGCATTGTTCATAGTTTGTTCATGTTAGTTAATACATTAACTAATGTTAACAAATGACACCTTACTGTAAAGTGCCACCTAGTCTTCTAACATTGTAAAATTTGTCTCTTTTTTTGTGTTTAAGACAGATTGTTAGCTAAAGTGGTTAAATATCTCTTTAACTGAATTAAATGAATATTTCAAGTTATTTCTTACAACTTATTTTCAAAAAATAATTTGATTAATATTTTGAATTACTTATATTTTACACATTCATTTTAATTGTAGTAATATATACTTTTTACATTATTATTAATATTTTTAATATTATTTAGGTTTAATTTATTTGGTGTTTAGGTTTGTTTTAGGTTTAAGTGTTATTTAGTATTATTTAAAAGCTATTATAGTTTTTATTAATATTTTGAATTAGTGTTTTAGTTTCAGTTTTCAGTTATTTATTTTAGTTCTATTTTTTTTTTTTTAGCAATTTTGCTATGTGTGTGTCCTTTCTATTTTTATATATATATATATATATATATATATATATATATATATATATATATATATATATATATATATATATATTACTATTTGGGTTTAATTTATTTTTATTTCGGTTTTAGTTCAGTTCAAATTTTATTTTATTTTATATATAATAATTATAGTACTTCAACAAAAATTTTTGTTGCCAAAGCAGTTTATTTTTATTTTAAGTTTTGTCATCTTATATTTATATTTTATTTTATTTCAGCTTTATTAAATTTTTTTTAAATATGTAATATACATCATAACCTTGTTTGAGAACTCATGATTTTGTTGGCTCTTTTCTTAGTTCCTGGAGTTACTGGTGTTCTGTTGGTGCTGGTGTTGTTTCTGATGTTTACAGCGTCGTCTTATAGTATTAGGTGAGAACATATAACCCTTTAACTGTTGACCTGCCTGTGACCCTAGTCTCCTCTCCCTAGGCTTTACACACACACACACACACACACACACTTGACTGTAATTACCGAGACTATTACCCGCAGGGGTTCTTCCCCTCTGATTGATCTGGGGCCGATGGGCTTCACCTCTCCATTGTCCTGCTATAATTGAGGTGCTTTAGTTCACTTTAGGACACTTCAAGAGCGTCTCGTTCAATCTAAGAGACCTGAACACTGTGCTACACGTTCTTTTTTTTATTTGAGTGCAATTGTGTGTGTTTTTCCCAGAGTCTCAAGCTACGAAATTTTCTGGTACACTCACAACCTCTTCATCGTGTTCTACATTATTCTGATGGTCCACGTAGCAGGGTGAGTTTATCACTCGCACACATACAAACAAGACTGAAAATATTGTCATTAAATTTGAAAATTAAATTTGAGTACTTAAATAGTATGTGAAATTAGAATTGGCGTGTCCCCAAATCATTAAATATGAACTGAAAATAGTATGTAAGAGCTGCACTGATGGCATGCTATTTCTTTACTTGATGAATATGTTTTGTACTCATAATTCCTTACATTATGGAAGAAAAGTTTGAGGTTTTTTATGTCTTAAATTTGCAAATATCAAACATAAAATATTAAGCAAAAATTAGTGTGGTATGTTTTTTTTAATGGATTTTTTTTAATGAAATTGTGAATTAAATGTTTTTGTTTTTTTCCCTTTAAATAAACAGGATTTCTGTAGGTCTTAAAAAGGTTTTAAAAAGTCTTAAAATTAAAGGTCAGAGCCTTTAAAGTCTTGAATTGAAAAAGTCATTACATTAAATGTTACATGTGTTTCTAAAAATTAATATCTTCCTCAGCAATATTTTCTTGTTTTTCAATATGCATCAAGATACATTTAATTAAGATGCAAAATTAAGGTGTGAAGTCTTCTAAAAAAAACAAAATGAAGTGTGTTTAAAACAAGAACAAATGTCTGTCAATGGGCCCTGAAAACCTGTTTTCACATTGAATTGAGTTGATTTTCCTAAGTCCGTAATGAATAGGTACAGTAAAAGTTTTCATATTTCTAATGGTTGGGAGAAATAGAAAGGCTATTCAACGCTTTTTTGTAAAAAGACTTAAAAATGAATGGAGATCGGCAGGAAGTTGTGTTTTCAAACTTTGAATTGTTGCTAATACAAGACATTTACATTTAGAGACAATTTGACACATTGCATTCCCTTCAAATTAGTTCTTAAATTTTCTTTAGTTGATCTTAAAAAGGTCTTAAGGTTTTACATTTACCATTATAAAAGTAGAAGTGTGCAAATTAGGACCTTTATACCTGTATGCTTTATGTGATATGATTGACGCCTCTCTGTTCAATAGGGGAGCTTTAAAGTATCAGTCAAACGTGAAGGCCCACCCACCCGGCTGTACACACAGCAATCTCAGTTCCTGGACCAATCACAAAGCAGCAGGAGAGAAGGGGGCGGAGTTTTCAGGTGCACCACAAACAGTTTGTCAAGAAGAGGCTCGTTTTCAACCCCATTTTCCTCAGGTATGTCTGCCTGAATATGATTCAGTAATTGATTCTTTCATGTTGTTGTTTATGTAATTTTGTATGTACATGATTATGTATATGATTATCAGTCGTTGTGTGTGTGTTTTAGACATGGCTGTGGGTCTCAGCTCCTCTCTGCCTGTACTGTGCCGAGCGGTTGTATCGTTTCATAAGAAGCAGCGCTGCTCCTGTTACTGTAGTTTCTGTCATTAGTCATCCATGTGATGTGGTAGAATTGCGCATGCTGAAAAGCGGCTTTAAGCCCCGCCCTGGACAGGTGAGCCCCGCCTCCGCACGGTTTGTTTACTTTAAAAGTTTGTTTAAAGTTCAGTTTGCAACACTCTTCTTTAAATGTTTGGGATCCATAAGATTTTTTTTAAAAAGGAATTAATACTTTTATTCAGCAAGGATGCATTAAATTGATCAAAACTGAAAGTAAAGACATTTATAATGTTACAAAACAACTTTTTGGTCAACTTTAAAGGTGATTTTCTCAGTATTTTGCTTTTTTAGCACCCTCAGATTCCATATTTTCAAATAGTTGTATCTCGGCCAAATATTGTCAGATCCTAACAAACAATACATCAATGGAAAGATTATTTATTATCAGCTTTCAGATGATGTATAAATCTCATTTTCAAAAAAAATGACCTTATGACTGGTTTTGTGGTCCAGGGTCACATATTAGAATGATTTCTGAAGGATCATGCGACACTGAATGATGCTAATTCAGCTTTGCATCACAGGAATAAATTATATTTTACGATATATTCACATAGAAAGCAGTGATTTTAAATAGTAATAATATTTCACTTTTATACTGTTTTTACTGTATTTTTCATCAAATAAATACAGCTTCAGTAAGCAGAAGAGACTTTTTTCAAAAACAAAAAAATGTAAATGTTAGTATATATTTTATGCAAAAATGCATATTTAATGTCATGTCTAAAATGTGTTTTCTGTAGTACATCCTGCTGAACTGCCCGAGTGTCTCGTCATTTGAAAACCATCCCTTTACTCTTACCACAGTGAGTCTGTTTATGTGTATTACTGCATTCAAAGCACATTGAACACCACTGCAATGTCATAATTGCCAGTGGGAGATTCAGGAATTTATTTAGGCGCCAACTTGGTTGCATCAATGAAAGAATCATGGCTAATTGATATTGTTCATAATCACATTTTAATTGCACGTTGACATGTTTTTATACAAAGTGACTAGCAAATTATGGATACCAAAACAATTACGGATGTTATTATTCTGACTCATTTTGAATGCACATCATATCATAGTTATGATTTCCAAATGCACAAGAAGGACCTGAAAGCATGTACATTCTTCATAAACAGTGCTGAAGGCATTTTCAATGATGTAATGCTGTTGAAGATTGTTATAGGATCAAATTGCGCTCTCTTTCAAACAAAACATTCCATGATGGTCTGTGTAAATGTTTCCATTAAAAAGCATTTTTTGAAGGATGCAAATTTTAGCAGTAAACTTCTCCACACTTAAATACTTAAAACGTTAGCATTCTCTGCCAAGTAAAACTTTTTTACCCACTCATACACTTTGCTTGGAGTCTTTCTGCCCACAGGGGTCTGTTTCCTTTAATGCATGACTGTACCTGATCCTCACACTCAATCCCTGCTCTCTGTGTGTGTTTGACTCTGTTCCTCAGTGTCCAACAGGGAAGAATGAAACATTTGGTATTCATCTCAGAGTGCTGGGAGACTGGACCTGTGAGTACACACACACACACACACACACACATAATAAATAAAAGATGCTGTGATCTATATATCTAGTTCAAAGGTTTCTGTCAGAATGTGTGAAGTTTGGATTAAAACACACACATTTTTGTTGGCTCAGTCCTGTGTCAAGACACTTTCCATTATGTCATGCTTTACAGATACTAGTTCCTGGAAGAAAAACACACTTGACAAAAGTAATACTACATACCAGTGCAAATACACATGGGGGATAAAACAGGCCAAAAAAATCCCACCAATTTACAGTAAAGGATGCATATCTAGAGACCAAAATGAGACCGTAAACATGTGTTAAACCACATAGCAGCGCACTAACATCCACCTAAAAAATTCTGTACAGCAGTGTCTTAAAAACCACCCAGAACAAATTAAAAACTACTTAGCAATGCTTTAACAACCGCCAAGAAATCCTTAGCAACTTCATACTGTAGCATGTGGAAGCCTGTTTCTGCCACTGAACGAAAAATAAAAAAGGTAATTGCTTTTATCTCACAAATCCAACTTTTTTTTTTCACTATTTTGAGTTATAAGGTCAGAATTGCATCATAAAGTGGCAATTGCGTGTTATAAAGCCAGAAATGCAAGTTCACAATTGCAAGCAAAAAGTCAGAATTGTAAGCTGTAAACTCGCAATTGCTAGAAAAAAGTAAGAAATGCGAGATACAATTCTCACGTCAGTCTTGCAATTGCGAGTTTACATTTTACAATTCTCATTTTTTTCTTGCAGTTGCAAGTTTGTAAGATGTAAGCACAATTACGAGAAATAAAGTGTCTTTACCTTTTACCTTTTCTATTTTTCTAACATGCTAAAAACATTTAAAATAGCACATAGCAACACCACATAGCAATGTGCTAACAATCACCCAGAACACCACATTTTCCAAAAATATAGTTGATATTGTTTTCATTTTTGTACATATATTGTTGATTTTCTTTTGTCTGTTATTCCTCAGCGAGCTTTTCTCAGCTGCTGCTTCAAAAGCCGAACAGCTCCGAGATCCTTCCCACGATGCAACAGAGGAGATACCCCACGTAAGTCTGCTGCTCTGTGGGAACAGTGTCAACGGTGTTAATGAAGGTCATGATCCCTCAGTATACTAGGAGGTGAAAGGTCACAACCCTCTGTCTGCGTCATTTCCTGGGAAGACAGAACAGTTTTCCAGCGTTGTGTGGGTGGGGTGACAGGCTTTAACAAGCCTTGCTGTCCCATCCGAACAAATGGCATCATTTCCTCACATAAAAGTGTGTTTACAGTGGCTTGGTGTGTGTACAGTGGGAACGACTGCACATCCTCATCCTGTGTGTGTGTGTGTGTGTGTGTGTGTGTGTGTGTGCTTGTTTATTTATGTACGTTTCTTTTCTGCTGTTGTGTGCAAGTGTGTGTTTGCTTGGGAAAATATTCTTAGTAAGCTATTTTAGTAAGCTCAGTACAGTGCAGTATGCAGGAATCAGTATGCTAGTATGCCATTAATTATGTTTGGGATGGAATTCTAATTCATTGCATTCTGCAGTAGCTATGTATTCCATGCACACAGAAAATTCACACACATTGCACAGTTTGCATACTGCAGAAATAGCATGAGTAGTATGGAATTGTATTATTCTGTCCACATGCATCTTCTCTAATCTCATTGGTTCTTCTGCTTTCTTGTCCCACCCCAGAGTGCACGTGGATGGTCCGTTTGGCAGCCCGTCAGAGGAGGTGTTTAATTACGAGGTCAGCCTTTGTGTGGCGGGAGGGATCGGAGTCACGCCGTTCGCTTGTGTTCTACAAGCACTACTGTGAGCGAGGCAACCTGTCATTCACTTTACTGTAACATTAGATCATTCTTTAACTCTCTAAGCCTGTGTTCTAAATGGAACACTAGTGTGCTACACACTACACACTGAATACTGCATTTCTTTAGTTCAGATGGTGGTCGTAGGTTTGATTCCAGTAATGGATCATCCCAGGATCTATTTGTACAGAAAATACTAATATGCACTTTATACATAGCATGTGCTAAAAATAGTAAAAGTATGCATTATATCCATGGGGCAAAGACGAGACGTCACCATTTTGGTGTCCGCATCAAATTACATTTACAAAAATCTATTTAAAAACATCTTAAATGCAAGTAAATTGTCTACTTTCAAATGTCAATTAACATATTGTGACAATAGAATGTAAAAATATGGGGGAAATAATGTTCCAAAGTGTAAAATTGTCATTCGGCGTAATGATCCGGACTTTGGTGTTGTGTGTGTGTGTGTGTGTGTGTGTGTTGCAGTGATGATTGGCGTCAATATAAGTTGAGGAGGCTGTATTTCGTTTGGGTTTGCAGGGACCTTCAGTCTTTCTATTGGTTTGCTGATCTACTGTGTGGCCTTCACGAGAGGGTAAAACACACACACACACACACACACACACACACACGCACACACACACGTCTGGTTTGCTATCCTTGTGAGGACTCCCCATAGGCGTAATGCTTTTTCTATTGTACAGACCGTATATTCTATCGTCCTACACCTAAACCTACCCCTTACAGGAAACTTTCTGCATTTTTAGATTTTTCTGTGTTAGAATCACACAGAATTAAGTCAAAAAACTTAATTCTGTCTGATTTATTAGCTTGTTTACCCGTGGAGACCTCAATTTAGGTCCCCACCGTGACACGAGTCCCCACGAGTCTGTGTGTATTCAGGTTTAAGAAAAACACACACACACACACACACACACACTTACTTGCATTTCTATCATTAAGGGTTCATTCCATAGGCCTAATGGATTTTATTCTGTACAAACTGTATTTTCCATCCCCTTACCCAAACCCTACCTCTAAAGCTACCCCTCACACAAAACTACAGGCATTTTTAGATTCTCAAAACACTTAATTCTGTATGATTTAAAAACTCGTTTCCTCATGGGGACCAAAAAAGGTTGAAATTTTCTGGTGGGGACATTTGGTCACCACACAGTGGCTCTGAAAACGTGCACTTAACCCTTAAATTCACACAACCCTTTAAATCCTGAATTATGAAATAATAGTCCAAAAAAATATTTTGCATATTTTATCATCATGTTTTATAAATCAGTGTTTTTATTCAGAGGCCCAATCTTAAATATGCAATTTAGTGCAGATGCTGATATTTATATGACCAAAAATTAAGATGAAATTCTGATGCTTGTAATGTAAATCTGTGAGATCTTTATAACATTATAGCAGATACTTACATAAAATGATGTAAATAGCTCTATATTTCCAATAATATGTCTTAGGAAGATGATATTTAAATGCTTAGTTTGATGATCAAAGCATAATGCAGTGCAGTACAATGATGATTGAGAGATGAACAAACTCAAAAGCCTAAGGATCATATTTGAGACTTACATTTGAACATGATTTTTCTCAAAATGTTGTCTGGATAATCATGTAAAGCTAAGTTTCTTCAGTTCAGTAAGTGTTTATCTTGAAATATTCGATATAAACGATATAAAAGTTGTTCTTATATTTACTTATAACTTACTGTTTTTTGAACATTAAAGCATGTCGACATATTGTGTTACACCAAATACACAAAATAATGATCGTTAAAAAAGCATCATATGACCTCTTTAATGTGTAATGTGAAAAATCCCCTTGAAATGTATTTTTCTAACAGTCTTCTCTCTGTAGCTGTGGCGGGACAATCGTCCAGATTATCTGAACGTTCAGCTCTTCCTCAGTAACACTCAGCGATTACAGGTGTGTGCTTATATCTCATTTCATTACTGCTTATTTAATATTCATTTATAACTTGAGTTTTGTAGATGCAAGCATTGTTCTTTTGTTCACAGAAAATGTAAACATCTAGTTCATTATTTTAAACATCCAATATGCGTATATCAGTTGTCATACTGAAGTAATTCCTTTCGTTGTGTGTCTTGAAGAGCATCGGTGAGGAACGTTACCGTTTCTTGAGCTCCAGGCTTCGGATTGGTCGGCCAAAATGGAAGCTCCTTTTCCAGGAAATAGGGAGAGCCAATCAGCTGTGAGTATGATGAATGCATCCATTATTGGCTGAAATAATGTAGTTATGTGGGCCATTTTAATGATTGCAGTAATCAAAAATGATGATGTGTGTGTTTGTCCTGCAGTAAAAGAGTGGGGGTTTTCTGCTGTGGACCCAAAGGGATCTCTAAGGCGTTACACACTCTGTGCAATTCAAACCCACACACAGGAACCGCATTTGAGTACAACAAAGAGTCCTTCAGCTGAGGGACGCAAACAAACCCATCGTTTCATGCCAAATAAAAAGCCATTAGAGTCTCTGTCACTGAGGAATGAAGACAAGAGAGGACAAATGTAGATGAAGATGTCTGGAATTCATGGACAACATCCTCGTCTAAAAATAAATCCTCGGACAAAGAGGCAGAGAGCCGGTAAACAGTGTAATGAGATGGAAAACTTGCACAGTTACGTTCTTATTCAGGGAATATTTGTGATTCTGCATGCAGAGTTTGTCTACGTGAACCTGCACAATCCTTGATGGACCCTTATGCTGAGTTCACACTGCACGATTTCAGCCCTGATTTTCACTCGCCGACAGGTTTTGCGAAATGACATACAGCCAATGAGAAAGCAAGATACAGGGTAGCAGGAAGTTTGGGGAGAACTTTTTTTTATTATTATTATTTATTAAGCAATTAGCCATGCACAAACAACGTGGCAATATCAGTATATTTTTGCATTAGAAATTAGAATATACAGAACAGATACATGAAGAAATATAGGCCTATATATATATATATATATATATGTATATGTACAATAAAAAAATGTATTAAACATAAAAGGGGGCTAGGGTTTTTCCTGTAAATTGTTTTTCTTCTATAAAGGACAAAAGTTTTATTGCATTTTTCTTTTTCATCACTTTAAGGGCTTTTGTAGACGAGCTCATTATAAAATGCACAAAACGTGGGTTTCACTTTCAAGTACTTAGATTTGTGTATATAAGACTTTGCCAGTAGAAGTAGTGTACAACTAAGTCATCTTTGTTATTGTTTGTTCGAGGAGGACTGTAGACCACAAAATCTGTGTGATCTTGCATTATTTCCTTATCACTTCTCGTGTGCGTTTGGTTATGAAACGTAGTTTGCGGAGCAGACAGAGTTGTCGGCGATTCTTTCTGTTGTAAAGTCATGCAGTGTGTAACCTGCTGTCACCGATCTGTCGTGCAATGTGAACACAGCAGCAACTGAATGCCACCCCAGATAGTCGTGCAGTGTGAAAACAACGGTGATCCAATGATTTTGAAAATCATGCAGTGTGAACTCGGCATTAAAGGAATAGTTCAACCAAAAATGAACATTTGCTGAAAATGTACTCATTCTCAAGCCATCCAAGATGTAGATGAGTTTGTTTCTTCATCAGATTTGGAGAAATGTAGCATTACATCACATGCTCAGCAATGGATGCTCTGCAGTGAATGGGTGCCGTCAGAATGAGAGTCCAAACAGCTGATAAAAACATCACAATAATCCGCACCACTCTAGTCCATCAGCCAAAAGCTGCTTGTTTATAAGAAACAAATCCATCATTAAGACACTTTCAACTTCAAAACGTTGCTTCTGGCCAAAATGCAAGTCCATAATAACACTTCCTCCAGTGAAAAAGTTAATCTCCTGGAGTGGTGTGGATTATTGTGATGTTTTTATCAGCTGTTTGGACTCTCATTCTGACGGCACCCATTCACTGCAGAGCATCCATTGCTGAGCAAGAGATGCAATGCTACATTTCTCCAAATCTGATGCGATGAGAAACAAGCTCATCTGTATCTTGGATGGCCTGAAGGTGAGTAAATGTTAAGTGAATAAAAATTTTTGATTGAACTATTCCTATAAAAACTGGCTTAAATGGCACTAGTTCAACCAAAAATGAAAATTCTGACATCATTTACTCACCCTCATGTCATTTCATACGTTGTCTTGGTTACAAATAGTATGTTTTGGCTTATTTTATACCTTTTATGAACACAAACCATATTTAAAGTATAACTTTTCATTCTTTTCAAATATTTATTTCTGTGTGTTCTGTACAGCACAACAGTACTTGTATTATTGTTCATATTTTATTAGGACAGAAACTTGTGTCCTGAATGAACTGCACTGTTATTGTATCACCACTGCCAAAGATTTCATTTAATCACTGATTTATCATATAAATCTTTTTAATATGACTTTGTATGTGTATTATATATAAACACACAGTGACAATACAAGCACCATGAATATCACTGGTTTGACTAGAGACCTTAGTTGTGTTCAGAATACGCTTACTGCACGGTGTATGTTGTGTAATATTAATTAGCAAACAATAAGCATTTTAAACATTATTATGCAAGATTGATGTCATATGACCTCACTGTGTTGCATTTTTGAGTGGCTCGGAAATTGAAATTATTATTTAACATTTTAAATCCAATTATTTAAAAAAAGATTTTAAAACCTAACTTAAGTCAGATTGCTTAAAGCAATTGGTCGGTGAAATTGCTTATTCCCGCTGGAACTGGAAAGCCAATTAAGCACATTTCGTTATGGGATGCAGTATTTTAATCAATATATTTTGGTTGTGCACTGCATATTTTAACTAATGTTTACAAAACAATTCAAATATTTGGAGTTGGTAACATTTTTTTTTAAATGTTTTTTCAAATATGCCTCTTCTGCTCACCAAGGCTGCATTTATTTAATCAAAAATGCAGTAAAATACTGTGAAATATTATATATATACTTTAAAATGTAATTTATTCCTGTGATCAAAGCTGTATTTTCAGCATCATTACTCCAGTCTTCAGTGTCACACGATCCTTCAGAAATCATTCTAATATGCTGATTTACTGTTTAAAAAACATTTCTGATTATTATCAATATTGAAAACCGTTGTGCTGCTTAATATTTTGTGGAAACCGTGATAGATTTTATCTTCAAGATTCTTTGATGAATAGAAAGTCAAAATGAGCAGCATTTCTTTGGAATAGAAAGATGTTACAAATGTCTTTACTGTCACTTTTGATCAGTTTAATGCATCCTTGCTGAAAAAACTCTTACTGACCCCAAACATTTGAACAGAAGCAAGATTCTGAACGCAGCCCTTGTTGCATGACTCCGGTTTAGAGGCGAGACCTTGTCTCGTTTGTCACGTGTCCTGGGTTAACTGGCTGTTGTGTCTTTTTCCTATCAGTACGGCGTATACGTCCTCGCTGACGCGTGTCTGTAGGGTCACAGTGTAGTCTGATATGAAGTCGACCCCTCTTCTTCGCTGCTATTCAGCAGAGGCTGTCTCTCCCCATATGACTTTCTCCTCTTCGGCCGTCTGCGAAACGCCACGGCGATAATAGCTGCAATAATTCCTGCCACAGCCGCCCCGAGGATCCCTGCGGCCAGCAGCCAGCGCCAGATCTGCCGAGCTTGCTCTAGATACGGTGTCAGAAACTCCTGCACAAACCGCTGACCTGACAGAGAGAAGAGTGATTGAGAAAAGAGAGAGACTGAAGGCACAAGGAAGTGTCTGAATGTATGCAAATGACTCACTTGGGTCCTGTAAATATGCATATTCATAACCCAGAGCTTTAGTCGAGAGGAAATAATCTCCGTTTCTGTAGAGAGGGATGAAGGGGACCATGTAATAGCCGTCGTTGTGTCCGATCGGGGCGTTGGCGGTCGGGTAGTGTGTGCGGGGAGGCTGGTGTCTCCTCAGCCATTGCTCAAAGATGCTGAAACAAACGCAGAGTTGCAATGAGAAAGTCAGTCGGGAATGAGGTTAATCATGTGTCAGTGAAACCTTCTCAGCTATTGTTGTGTTTTGCATTCAAATATGCTTTTTAATGTCGTTGCTAGGGTGTTCTGGCCAGTTGCTAGGTGGTTTCTTACTGGCTCAAGTCAAAAAAGCCAACCCTCAAAATTTCTTGACGTTTTTGCTGATTATGGTTTGAATTTGTATGAAACAATTAAAATATGCATTAAACAAAAATGCAAAACTGAGTTAAATTCAACCAAACAAAAGTTTAGAAGCTAAAGCTGACGTCAAAAATGTTTTGTTGTCTGTCTCACATTAAAATGTGAAATTAAAATGCACTGAATTTAACTTTGGGGTTTCCCAAACTGGGGTTCGCAAATCCCTGCGGGTTTGTGAGTAGATGCTAATAATTAAATCTTTAAAATGGAAAATTAAAATAACTAATCTTAAAATCAAAATAAAACTTATGTAAAAAGATGATATGTGATAAAATATTTTTCTTGCAATGGTGAAAATGATGTTGATGAAAAGACAATAATTAATTAATTGTTTAAAAAAAAATTAAAATTAAAATAAAAACTGATATATGTCAAAATATTTCTATATTTTTTTTTAATATTAATGAAGGGTTTCCGAAACTAAGATTGGGAAGAGTGGGTTTGAGTTTATGAAGAGCTAATAATAAATTAAATTTAAAAAAGTAAAAAATTTTATAGAATTAAATAATCTTAAAATAAAAAAAATCTAAATAAAACTACTAAAGAAGTGATTTATGAGAAAATATGTATATATTTTTTATTTTGGGGGGTTCTTCAAATCCCTGCTGATTTGTGAGTTTATGAAAAGCTAATGATTGTTTTAAATCTTTATGTAAAATTAAAATGAATAAATAATCCAAAATATAATTAAAATAAAACTACTGAAAAAATTACAAGTATTTATATATATATAATTTTATGAACATCTGTTTTATTTACCAGAAGTAAATATAAAACACTTGCTGAAAAAAATATTAAATTTTTTTTTTTTTTTTACCTGCATGCCATTTGAGCATTAACTGACATCAGAGAGCCATGGAAAATTAGTTAACAAATATAATAAAGTTAATATAGCATAGTAAAAAAAAAAAAAAAAAAAAAATATATATATATATATATATATATATATATATATATATATATATAGAGAGAGAGAGAGAGAGAGAGAGAGAGAGAGAGAGAGAAATAGAAATAGTAAATTAAAACCTCAGGAACACTTTAAGTAAATATTTTAGGTCAAATGTGTTTGGCTGACAAAACAGTTTGGGAATCCCCGTATTAATGTATGTAGTGTTTATATAATATTGCATAATTAGGTGTCATTCATGACTTTTGCACAGTTTTATGGGTGAGTTGTGCATCAAAATGCTCATGGTTAGTAGTTTATATGTGCATGCATTTCACCTGTCGATAAAGGCATGATGTAGAAGGAAGATGGGGTCGTTGGCAGATCCCTGCACTGAAGACATGGATCCGTTCATGAAGACGTGTAAGGAGTTGTGCATCAAGCTCTGACCCGTTACTGCCAGCCCCGTCTCAGGACTCGCAAATCCTGAGGAAAAGGTGAGACGTCCTCAGCCTAAGGTGTTAAAGTGTAAATTCTGTGTTTCTCGCTCCAAATGTGCCATTGCTTTACCTTCCAGAGCGTTCCTGAAGCTCATGTTGGCGCGTCTGTCCATCAGGCCCGTCTCGTAGTCTGTTAGACTCAGCACTGACTCCACGTCTGCAGAGGTGGGCAGCCGCGGGACACGGTTTCGGTCGTGGTTTCCTGGGTTACGCAGTAACGGCCCCTCTGGAGACCCATCACACAAAACCTCACGCTGGTTGTAGTCTTCGGGTTGTGAACAGATCACCTGCACAGGTATAACAGACGCTTATTAACACACCAGCAGACAGTCCAATATAATAAAACAAAACTGATCTAATCAATAAGGGTGTAATATGTGAATCCACCTGGCAAGAACACAAATCAAAAGAAATAAACTAATCATCATACCTTACTTTTCAAAAGTTTTGGGGTCAGTGAAATTTTTTTCATTTATTTGGAAGAAATTCATACTCTTATTCTGCAAGGATGCATTAAATTGGTCAAAAGTGACAGTAAAGACATTTATAATGTTACAGAAGATCTCTATTTCAAATAAACACTGTTCTTTTGAACTTTCTATTCATCAAAGAATCCTGAAAAATAAAATGCATCACATTTTCTACAAAAATATTGAGCAGCACAACTGTTTTCAACATTGATAATAATCAGAAATGTTTCTTGAGCAGCAAATCAGTATATTAGAATGATTTCTGAAGATCATGTGACACTGAAGACTGGAGTAATGATGCTGAAAATACAGCTGCGCATCACAGAAATAAATTACATTTGACAATATATTCACATAGAGAACAGCTATTTAAATCATAAAAATATCTCACAATTTTACTGTTTTTACTATATTTTTAATCAAATAAATGCAGGCTTGATGAGCATATTTATATTAACAAATCTTACCAGCCCCACACTTTTGAATGTTAGTGTATTTGTTTTTTGAATGATTATTTATTTGATATTTTTTCTAATAATACATAATTAAAATAAACATTATAATGAAATTACTTTTACTAAATAAAAATAGCTGAGATGAAATCAAACCTATTTTTAGGACTCTTAAAGGAACACTCCACTTTTTTTGGAAATAGGCTCATTCTCCAACTCCCCCAGAGTTAATAAGTTGAGTTTTACCGTTTTTGAATCCATTCAGCCGATCTCTGGGTCTGGCGATAGCACTTTTAGCATAGCTTAGCATAGATCATTGAATCCAATTAGACCAGTAGCATCGCGTTCAAAAATGACCAAAGAGTTTTGATAGTTTTGCTATTTAAAACTTGACTCTTCTGTAGTTATATCGTGTACTAAGATCGGCGGAAAATGAAAAGTTGCGATTTTCTAGTCCGATTTGATTAGGAACTACTCTCATTCCGGCGTAATAATCAAGGAACTTTGCTGCCGTAACATGGCCGCAGCAGGCGCAGTGATATTACGCAGCGCCTGAAAGTAGTCCCCAGCTATATTATAACTAGTTACCTAGCTGGGATTCAATGATCTATGCTAAGCTATGCTAAAAGTGCTATCGCCAGACCCGGGGGTCGGCTGAATGGATTCAAAAACGGTAAAACTCAACTTATTAACTCTGGGGGAGTTGGAGAATGAGCCTATTTCCAAAAAAAGTGGAGTGTTCCTTTAAGTTATTTCATTGTGACATTTATTTTCATGATATCAAATAAAATACCTCCAGACAGTTTTGAAAAACACTGAGGAAAGCAAAAATCACCATATTCTCAATCATTATGAAGGTGTTTAAAAAAAAAAAAAAAACCTGTGCAGTTTTTTCATGGATAAAGCCTATCTGTCTCTAATGACTAATACAGCTCATTTCTCGTATGTTAATTGGATGCCATTTCACCTCCCTGCTGGTCTTAAGACATCTTAAGAACGCCTACGCCAGCAGCAGATGAGGAGGAGAGAGCGAGAGAGAGATGGAGCAAAGAAAATGACAAATCAAAACTCAATTTTAGCCTTTCTGAAGAAAATCTGAGTGGCGTTTGCCTGTGCAAAACTCATCAGCACGATACTAGGGGATTGTGGGTGGTTGCCAAGTCATTGCAAAGCAGTTTCTAAGGTGTTCTGAGTTTCTTGGAGGATAAAGTCGAAAGTTCTTGTGATAATCTGGTCTGTAGATAGTTGAGTCTCTCCTTAAGCGTATCAGATGTTTTCAAAGTATATTAAGGCTACAGGTTCTACATATTTTTGTACACGTAATACAATTTTATTTATTTATTTTTTTCAAAACCAGGGTTGTTGTAGTTAACTAATACAATAAAAAAAAATTACAGATTGCAAAAAAATGAATTCTAATAAAATAAAATATTAAAAATTTAAACTCATTTTTTCAGCTAGTTGCCAAGGAAACATTTGATCATTTTGATTTAGTTTAACTTGATATACTAAAATAACTAAAAATGAATAAAAAACTCTTAAACTGTTGTCTCAAATTACTAAAACAACACTGAGCCGAAGTCTGTTTGTACTGTGGTTCAGGGAAGCTGCTTTGGTTAATTCTCTTGTCGAGGGTCAGCGCTGAAGTTAATGGGGTTTTAGGGGCCAGACAACACTCGTGACCCTCTACAGCCCAACTTCACATCAGGCGTTAGCGCCGCGCTCGAGGCCTCGTCACACAATCACGCTTTTATAAACGCATCGTCACACGCTGCCCTCTCGGAGGAATGTGTGATATCATCATCGCTCTAGATGGATCAGTTAAACTGACGTTTGACACGTTATAGGACCAAATCCCAGTCACATGGCTACAACAAATACAGCTAATGAGTCACACGGCCACACTGGGAATTTACTGCCTCCGAGCTTAGTTCCCATAGATCGCACTGAAAAATGTGGAGATTAAGAGAAAAATGTTTAAATACATAAATGAAGAAAGACAATATCTTTTTTTTATTTAACCTACTTTTTGACATGCTTTTGAAGGTTCTCCAAAAATAAAAATTTAAATTTAAAAGATTTTTATTCATTCATTCATTTATTCATCTATTTTCTTCTTTTCAGTAGTCAATCATTTCTTTAACATAGCAATTATATTTCTTATGGTAAAATTTTAGTTTTAATTTTAATTGCTAGAAGGATAAGTTGAACAAAAACACAATTTATACTTGAACAATTAAGTAAAATGAAAATATCTGAATGCCTTTACTTAAATGAAAATAATTCAGTAAAACTATAATAAAATCATGAATTGAAATGAAATAATATAAAATAAAATAAAAAAACTTATTTATTTCAACTAGTTGCAAAGGAAATGTTTCTAACAAATTAAACTAAACAGGGTTTTTTTTTCACACTTAAATCCTGAAGTGACTTTATTAATTAAATGTATTATTATTATTATTAACAATGACAATAATCATAATAATTTACAAATAATATTACAGGCTATTATGTACCTTGATTGCATAATGTACCCTTATCTAAATTTAAACTATGCTATAATAGTTTCATTGTGTTGACTTGTTTGCCCAAGAGCTACTGCAAAAATATGATGATATTGGGATTTTAGTTTGGTTTTGTGTATCTGCAAGAGAAAACAAGCATTTAATTGGACTTTTGACTTTCTGAAATGCAATTTTAAATGAAAAGAGCAAACATTACTCGAGGGATAAATGACTAAACCACACTGTATTACAGGCATGTAAACTGCATTTCTAATGTTTTCACGTTTACCTTCCAGGAGGAGAACACAGAGGACGGGCTGATCAGGTTGGGGTTGAGAGGACTGCGCGCCCCCATCAGCTCATCCGTGCACACCTGACAGTCCTGCGCGTCGCGCCAGTCCCAGTACGGGATGGTGAAGTTAAAGTCACCGGTCAGCTTCCGGATCTCATGCTCCCAGAACAGCAGGTAAACGCGATGCCAGGGCAGAAACGCGGCCGATTCGTGCGCAAAGTCAATATCGACCCACACGTTCCCGGGACCCCCGAGCAGCGCGTCACGGGACACATAATAGTGCATCCAGACGAACAGATCGTACACGCTGATGTCGGCAAACAGGGGCGTCGAGCCATTGTTCATCTGTGCATACGTGCCCGTCGAGATCACATAATCAGGGCTGATGGTAGTTTTGGCGAGATTGAGGTATGAGATGAACCTTTGCCTTTCAGACACGGATAACTGGAAGATGTTTCTGCGCACAGATTCCCGTCGTTCCCCGCAGTTGGCACCGAAGTAACCGAACTTGCACTCGCCACAGTTGAAGCCCATGTAGTTCCCGGCGCACTGGCAGGTTTGGTTGTAGAACACCAGAGGCCAGCGCTCGCGGTCATCCAGGCCTGAATGTGGGTACTGCGGCCCGTCGGGAAGATCGGAGACCGTGACGTCCTGGCAGAAGCCTCGACCCGACAGGGAGCCGCACACCGAACCGTCGCCCGGCCAGACCGGACAGCAGCGCTTGCTCTGCAGGACGTCCGGTGTGGTGCACGGCCGAGGAAACTGCTGGAGAGACGGACTCCAGAACTGAATGAAGAACAGAAGCAGAGGGAGAGACATGACGAGAGCCAGGCGCATTAGACACGGAAGAGTTAGGAGAACTTCAGCTCGCTTTCTCTTTACACACTGCTTTGCGTCCCTCCTTTCCACACACACACACACACACACACACACACACACACACACACACACACCCTCGTATCACATGCTAGGGATGAAACCGGTGACCCCCGCTCGCGTTCGGTCTCGGGACTCTGAGGAATGCTTGTGCTCGAGTCGAGCGTGAGATCATTTCATTTACAGTTTGGGAAGAAGCTCCTTTCATCTGAAATCAGGCATTTTAACCCAATAACCAGCAAAATCAACACAGCTAATGAGGGTTTACAGATGCAACTTTGTTTTGCAGCCTGCTGGTGTATAATAGAGTTGAGAATTGTGGTCAGTTCAATACATTTGCTTGTTTTATGCATTATAACCCTTAAACACAAGCAAGTTTGAATGCATATTTGATTTCTCTTTTTCTCATATTTGATTTTGGAGTCAGAAAGACTTTTTTTAAATGCTCAATAAGCTGAATTTATTTGATCAAAAAGCAGTAAAAACTGTAAAATTATGAAATATTATTACAATTTCAAATAAGTGATTTATATTTGAATATATTGTAAACTGTAATTTATTTCTGTGATCAAAGCTGTATTTTCAGCATCATTACTCCAGTCTTCAGTGTCACATGATCTTCAGAAATCATTCTAATATGCTGATTTGCTGCTCAAGAAACATTTCTGATTATTATCAGTGTTGAAAACATTCGTGCTGCTTCATATTTTTGTGGAAACCAGCATAAATTTCATTTTTCACGATTAATGGGAACTTCTAAAAAAGGGCAGCATTTATTTGAAATAGAAAGCTTTTGTGGTGTTCTAAATGTCTTTACTGTCACTTCTCATCAATTTAATACATCCTTGATGAATAAAAGTATTAATTTCTTTGAAACAGAAACAGACCCCAAACTTTTGAACAGTAATGTATTAGTGGCAACAACAATGAAAAGTTAGCAATTGTTTTCTGTTCCATAGTCCTGCAAATGTGTTAAATCACATCCATATTTGGCCCTTTATGCCAAAGCATATGTATTTGATGATAATTCAGTAATATGGAATGATTACCATATTAATGTACCTTGTTTTTAAGTTTTTGGATTTTATTAGACACTTTTATGAGCAACTTCCACATTTGAATTCAGTTTACTATTAAAAAGCTTTTTTTTTTTTTTTTTTTACAGAGAATAATATCTCTCTAAGAGTTTATTAATGGCTTATTTGCATTGAACCTCAAACTACTTCAAGAATATCATGGTACATGCCCAAAATCTGGTGTTATCATGGCGTATTATCCAAACTAACACGGTTCTTTTTTGATGCTCTTGTTATTAACGATGTGTATTCAGCTCTATATGTGTGTCATATGTTTTATCATGTGCCGTTTGGTGAAGCTGCACGTATAGTGCTCTTAGCTTTCTCAAATCATAAGCCTGTCACATGTTAGCGTAGTGAGCACGAGGTCCAGATAATCCAGCAATGGCATGAACGTCACAGGATTACTACAGCCGTGGGGTTTCTTTCTCTCTGCAGTCAGGGGTCATCTGCACAATCAAACGGTTTGTGCATTTCATTCATAATGCAAAGAGTGGCCCATAAAAGAATTTAGCTACTTTGAAATGTCAAAATGCAGTTGCAGTTGATGAGAAAATAACTAAATTGCCCCTCATTTTGAAGAAAAATAGCATGAATGCACATTTCGAACAAATGTGTAGTGAAAAGAACGTTCTATTAAAAATGACAAAAACAGACAACAAAATTACTAAAACTTTAACTATAAAAATAAAAAACTGGTTTAAAATATTAATACAAATAAACAGTATCTAAGTGATTCTAAAGTGAGACCGACTGGTAATATTTTATGCAAAATAGAAAAAGCTGCTTAATATTCTGATTTCAGATTCAGTGAAAAAAGCTGTGGGTTTAGCATGATAAATACAATTAGATGTATTAACGCAGTTATTAGTGCCAATTAGATATACCCCCCCCCCCCCCCCCCAAAAAAAAAAAAACTATATAGACATGCATACATAAAAACCACAAAAATTGCAATACTATAATACTAAAAATATAAAAATAAATGTCTAAATATTAATAAAAACTATAACTGTATATAAATTATACTAAAATAATTTTTAAGAAGTTGAAACTGCTCATTTTGCAAATGTCTAAAAAGTTATTTTTATCATGCTTAATAGGCCTGTTCATGAATACTGGTTTGAGATTCTGTGGGTAATGTTTTCATAAATACAACCATATGTATCTGAAAGAGCTGTAATCTAAATATAACATAGTTATTCATGTCAGTTAGATACAACACTGGCCCGCTGCCTGACTGCAAATACTCCAGAAGCACTGAATTTGACTTTAGTACCTCGAGTGGTCTACAGGCGGCAGTGTGAGTTGATCTTTTGGTAGTCAGCTGTGGATGAAAGCCAAGAAACTCAGTGAATGGAGTCAATGCTCTGCTCGCTTCAGTCATTTCTTCTCCTCTGCTCCTCTACAGGCTCGTCTCTCAGAGACCGGACACAGCAGAGCTTCCCTCTGCCATCTGTGGACGCTCCGGTGTTTGACCTCTGGATGGAGATTCAGTCTGGATGCATGAGATCAGTTCATTCGGTTAAATGCAGCACGGGTGGGTTAAATTCTACATGGTGGAAATCACAGGTTATGAAAGGCTTTAAATAAAGGGGCTAGTTGTCACAGTTGTTATACTGTTTATACACTACCATTTTTGAAAGAAATTAATACTTTTATTCAGTAAGGATGCATTAAATTGATCAAAAGTGTCAGTAAAGACATTTTTAATGTAACACAAGATTGGTTTCAAATAAACGGTATTCTTTAGAACTTTCGATTCATCAAAGAATCCTGAAAAAATCAAATGTATCAAGGTTTCCACAAGAATATTGGGCAGCACATCTGTTTTCAACATTAATAATCAGAAATGTTTCTTGAGCAGCAAATCAGCATATTAGAATGATTTCTGAAGGATCATGTGACACTGAAGACTGATGCTGAAAATTCAGCTTTGATCACAGAAATAAATTACATTTTACAATAAATCCACACAGAAAACAGCTACTTTAGATCAAATAATAATTTAATAATTTCAAATAATATTTCACAATATTTACAGTTTTGGCTGTACCTTTATATCAAATAAATACAAATGCAGCTCTGGTGAGCATGAGACTTTCAAAAACATTATCAATACATACAACTATATCAATAAGGAGTTTTGAGTTTTAGTTTTGAATTTGAATTTTTGTAGTTTAAATTTTATATATTACTAAACTACTAAAAAGAACAAAAACTTTTTGAAAAACTAAAATGAAATCAGAACAAAAAAAATATAACATATTATTCAAAATATTATTCTTATTATTTTTAAATTATTAAATAATAATAAATTATACTAATATAACACTGATTGGTAATATTTTAGCTTTTGTTAGAAGTTGAAATTGCTCATTTCTGTTGCAAGTGCCTAAAAAACTACACTGAAAACTATACAGTTTTTTCCCTGAAATCTGGAAATATACGATAACTCAAGCCTCTGAGTGTTTTGACAGAACTGCATGTGGCTGCAAATGGAGAAACGTTTTCTCTCATGTCTCTTTAACCGTCACTTATTGGTAGCAGCTTTTCAGACACAGGAATCTTTATATATCATCTGTGTTTCTATGGCAACAGAGATTGTCAATGTCATTTTGAGACACCATCAAATAATTGATTTACTGTCATTTTTATGGGTTTTGTCATATTTGTAGACTGATAATCTCTCTCAGCACACGCCGCCCACACAACATCACCGCTGGCCTTCAGTTCACAAGCACGCCGAGGTTCAGTCTGTTCCTACTTCTGTGATCTGACAGATTTACAAGCGACACGGATGGACAACAGTAACAGATGCAGGGAATTGATTTTATCCATCATTGATTGGATTGTGGAAATTTGCTGAGTTGGAGGGGAGGGATTACAAAGAAAGGGATTTGTGACGTCATCTAAAATATATTTCACATGTATTTGTTATATACTTTGTATTATATATATATATATATATATATATATATATATAATATTAGGTTTAGTAATTTTGTAGTTTGTTTATTTATATTGTTTAGCTGTGATTTTATTTTTACTTGCAATTTTAAGTTTTATTAATTTAGTACTGGTAGTACACATTACTAAAATTTTTGTGCTCATTTTTGCTTAAGTTGAAGTTTTTCATTAAATATTTGTTTATATATTTTTTTTGTATTTAAATAAATGTTTTTACACTTTCAGTTAACAATAGCAATACTGATTATATGTTTGTTTTAGTAAACTTATAAATACTTAATATATAATCAAGTATAAATATATGTGTGTGTGTGTGTGTGTGTGTGTGTGTGTGTGTGTGTGTGTGTGTGTGTGTGTGTGTGTGTGTGTGTGTGTGTGTGAGAGAGAGAGAGAGATAGAGTGAGTGTGTTTTTGTGTCATATGTAAATGTATAATGATGTGATTTAAAAAAAACAAAAACAAAAAAAAACAATACTTGTTTTGTCAGGGTACCATGAATATTCAGAGTAGTAGTTAAACTTTTTTCTCATTATTGATTCCTAACTTTTCTGTTTTGGCTCCTCCTTGTCCTTAATATTGGATTACATCCTTTTGGTGCAGCAACAGTTGCCATGGTTACTTCAGAACGCGACTATATTTAGCGGCAAGTTTGAGTTTTGTCATTACTGAAACTTTGCTGTTGAAAAGTAAAGAAGAATATTTGCTTTTAAATAAATAATATGTACTTTTTAGTGGGTGTCAAGCCTTAATTACAGGTTTCAGACCCTCCCTAAAGCCTCTGTAATTCACAGCCAGTGCGCGCCGCCAGAACAGCCTTTAATGTGACTCCATGAAGCGGCGCAGCAGACCGTGAGTCACTCTCACACCGGCTCTTCCCACGCACGCGTCCAACTTCTGAGTGTGTGTGAGTGTGTTAAAGAGTAATTCAGGAAGCTGACATGTCCTTCATGAATGATTTCTGTTTAAATTACAAGTGTGTGTTCAGGTCTGGTTTGAACTTTGAATTTTGTACTGTTTTGAAGTTTGCTTGACTTAATGTGTGTGTGTGTGTGTATTCTTGCATGTGCATGAGGACTCAATTACACACTTGAGCCTCTGATTACTCGTCATTACGCCTTTAATAGCGGTTGGGAGGGTTGCCATAGTAACCTGACCCCAAAAGCCATTGAACAATTACTCTTGTACTTTCTAAGAAGCGTTTAGGAAGCTTTCCAGCATCTGAGTGCAATTTATTACAAGCCTACACTCTGCGGTCTCAATCATGCTAATTCTATAATTAACAAGCATAATGCTATTAGCAGCATTCCAGCGCTGGTTGCTGCATCTCTGAGCGTTTGGATGAACAACCAGCGGTCAAGTAAACAGGGATCAGATAGGTCACATGATTTGTGACCCTGGACGACAAAACCAGTCTTAAGTGTCAATTTTTTTTCGAAATTGAGATTTATACATCATCTGAAAGCTGAATAAATAAGCTTTCCATTGGTGTATGGTTTGTTAGAATTTAACAATATTTGAAAATCTGGAATCTGAGGGTGCAAAAAAAAAATCAAAATATTGAGAAAATCTCCTTTACAGTTGTTCAAATGAAGTTCTTAGCAATGCATATTTCTAATCAAAAATTACATTTTGATACATTTACGGTAAGAAATTTACAAAATACCTTTGGGGAACATGATCTTTACTTAATATCCTAATGATTTTTGGCATAAAAGGAAAAATCGACAATTTTGACCCACACAATGTATTTTTGGCTATTGCTACAAATATACCCCAGCGACTTAAGACTGGTTTTGTGGTCCAGGGTCACATTTCAGTGCTTTGCTCTAGTATTTATAGTAATGGTTTTGGCCAGTTGTATTAATTGTTCTAAAATATTATTTATGTGCAATTCCAAAAGAATCTGTTTTAAGTTAATAATGTGTAACGCTTCACACCTTTATTGTTTTGGAAAAAAAGATAATTTAACATGTTCTGAGCTTTTATGACAAACTTGCTCCAATAGCGGGGTATGTTGCCATTAAAGAAACAGGAAATGCTTTCTCCAGTGAAAAGTGGTCTGGTCTGAATCAGGAGCGAAATCTGCACAGATCAAGCCGCATTTACAAACAAAAACAGTGCAAAACAGCTCTAAACAAATATGTGGGTGGATTTTGATGTGAGAGACAACAGGAGATGGACTTTTTTACAGGAGGAAGCATTATTATGTATTATGGATTAAATTATTTTAGCCAGAAGCAATGGTTTAAAGTTAAAATGCCTTAATGTTGGCTTTATTTCTCACAAATGCACAGCTTTTCACTGTTCAAGACATTAACTGATGGACTGGAGTGGTGTGGATTATTGTGATGTTTTTATCAGCTGTTTGGACTCTCATTCTGACGGCACCCATTCACTGCAGAGGATCCATTGCTGAGAAAGTGATGGGATGCTACATTTCTCCAAATCTATTCTGATGAAGAAACAACCTCATCTACATATTGGATGACCTTGAGGGCGAGTAAATATTCAGCAAATTGTCATTTTCGGGTAAACTATTCCTTTAAATAGCGTATTATAGCCTGTTTAATGGCATTTTTAGTGTAATGTAACAGTAATTATAACCTGAAATGATTCATTAAATGATAGCATATCAAACCATTGTTTGACTGACAGACAATGTAATTAATAATGCTATGTATTCTAAAAAGCATGCAACAACCTGCCCCAACCTGACAATTATGAAGAATACTCTTTTCCTGAGAGCACATTTTGACCTTTCTGCTAAAATCATTAGTAAACCTTTATATTCCAGAGTGGTCTTAATGTGTATGATAGATAGATAGATAGATAGATAGATAGATAGATAGATAGATAGATAGATAGATAGATAGATAGATAGATAGATAGATAGATAGATAGATAGATAGATGCTGTTAAAGTTTTGACCTTGTTACTGAGCTTTTGTGTTTCTGACAGCTCCACAGTACACATGTATAATAATATGAAAATATATATATATGTTATATCAGCCCTCACAGCATCACAGCGTTTGCTTTTGTTGGGGAAGATCTGAAAGCTGGTTGGGTTTAGCGTGGGCTTAATGTTCAGCATATTGTTTATTCTTTTTCAGATGTTTACACATGAATATGGAAGCAGATTTTCCGCTGTAATCCATCTTGTGGTGGGCTCACTAAACGCCACCTCAGACATTTAAGAGAAATGCTATGGGAAATTGTGAGATTAAGAAGATTACCTGGTTTGGCTGAATTTCGTGTCCTACTGAAAGGACCAGTAGTTGGCCACTTCCCAAGAAAAGCGATGCTAGATGACGCGCCTAAACCAGTCTCGACTAGTTACTCCTCAGTAAGGTAGGGGGCGAAAAGGAGAGGGTATAAATTACGACTTTAAGTGAGTAATGTTAAATTTAGAGAGATAGCCTATATAGAGAGATTTACGAGGAAGGCTATCCGTATTGTGGTAAACATCACATGAAGCTGCTGAAGTGGTTTTGCCCTTTTAACGGTCGTTAATCCCGCGCGCAGTTGGCGGGCACATTAATCCCGCGCGAAGCCCAAAGCCACTTTGGCTAAAAAGCCCCATCCTGTAAAGCAGCCGCCGCTTTATCCACTCATGCCTGCACATATGATGAAGCACGGTTTGGCTACGAGAGGTGTGTTATACACGAGATATTGATCGGCGAACCGCGCCGTTTTGTGTTTTAAACTGTGGCGTGAAAACGAGCGGGAAAATGAAGCCGCGGATGCGCGACTGAGATTCTGCCGTTGCCATGGTTAAAAAGTGGATTAATAGAAGTGATGCTCTCTTCCAGATCGAGTAGAAGCTTTAGCGATGCCATGCTAGCTTGAAATAGACCCCAGAAAATAAAGTTTGCTGATAAGGTGAGTAACTTAACAAACTTTTGCTGTATGGTCACTATATAGCATGTTCTCACATGATTAATTTGCTTTCAAAAAAATAACTTGCTTATAATTACCGTAATTAAATGAATAAATCGACTTTTTCCTTTTTATTCACTAAATATGGATAGCAAACGTTTCTTTAATTTAACATTTTAAATTAGTGTCTCAGTAGTTTACCCTAAAATTAAAATTGTTATGATTTACCCACTTTCATGTCGTTCGAAACTTTTTTCCCCCCTTTTTTCTTTTTTTTTAGACTAGCCACCATATTTTGCAACGCGCAAGTTAAGCTGTTTTCTGTGAATGTGCGAGACTTCAGATTCTTTAGCCGCTTCAGAAAATAACTAGAAATATACCCGTGCTGAACGGTAAAATTATTTGCGCAACAAACAAGTGTGTTTATGATTGTGATAACAAATTAAAATAATATAACAATAAATACCAGATTATGAGATCAAGCAGCATAGCAGACTTTTTTGATGTATCTGAATAGGTAAAATAACTGGAAGCAAATGACACCGGGAGCCTCGCACTTTCAAGTAACAAATGCCCCGCTCTTAGGTTAAAAATAAGGTCTTTTATGTTCCGCTTAAGAAAGCAAGTCACACCTTTGGAACAACATGAAGGTGATTAGATAATGACAGAGTGTTTATTTTTGAGTGAATTATACTATTAATTTTGCAGCAAGTTCAGTCATTTTCCATCACGTTACCTCCTTATACATTCACACTGGTGTTAATTAAGCCTGTATTTGATCTTTCCAGCTTTAAATCCACTGAATTAATTAAACATCATCCCTTAGACTTTGAAAGGAGGTAATTTGCATTTCAGTCCCGAATAGTGAAGTACCACAAGGTGGTGGTCTTCTGCTGGTTTGTGTCCGTTTGAGGTGGGGTACCGCAGGGATTGGTGTGGGGCCGCTCACATTTTAAAAACATATGCGATCTTGCACCTTGACGAGGCTTCAAAACAAAACAAAACTAAATCATTGTCACTCACAAGCAGGAACCCCATTATCTGCGTTAGAGCCTCATGCATTCATTCACAACAGCAGAAAAGCATGTTTCGCAAACGGCCCCATGGTCGTTTGTCTTACCTTTAAACATTCAGTGATAAAATAATCACTGTAACTCATCAGCACTAGACGTGAGGAGGAGAAGCGCAGGCTTGCAGGTGCCACGGCCGGTTGGATGCAGCCAGTCTCGGGGTTCACTGGTGGGAGGGGTTGAGTCGCGGACTGGGATGTGTGTGCCTGATCACGCTTCGGCAGTGTTAGTGCGTGACAAGAAGACGAGACGACACTACAGCTGTGGCTCTCCGGTGCTCCGCCGTTTACCGGGCTACCGACCCCAAATCTCCGACGATACACCTGTGGAAAGCACGCGCCATCCGTGACCTTAGTGGATTGTGGCGCGGGCAGGTAAGAAGGACCGTCACCAGAACATCACCACAGACGACCTGTGCGCCGACACACGCTCTGCGCGCGAGTTTGGATCTGTGCAAGCGATGATGTTCTGGAATGAGGAACGCGCGCTCTCTTTCTGTGTTTCGCTCTCTGCAGATTATCGACCGACCGCGAGCATATCGGTTGCATGGGTCCCAGTATGACTTAACTGGGAACGTATCATGTGCAATTTCATATGCATTGCATGTGTGACTTAGTACGAATGTTATATTTGCAATGTTAAATATGCAATGTCTTAACAAGACTGAGGAGATACGGGGGGTTGTTTATGAGATGCATTTGAGCACATGGAGTTCTGTGGCCACTGCAGTGTGATGCGTTTCAGCACCGCGGACAGCGCAAAGCTCCCGTTCTCTCGGTGATCAACGGCAAGGTCGTTCACTCTCATCCGTCCCGTTCGATCTTTGAGTGGAGCTCTCTGCCCTATCAGCCTGACATTTGCATTCATTTGAATGAAGTGTGCATGAAATGCCAGCACGATTTCAATGCGAATGCCTGATATTGGCGAGGTTTTTGTGGGATTGCAGTTTGTTTCCCCTCCTATTGTTTCTTTTATGCCGGAGGCAGAAGGATGGTTCGGTGTGATGCATTAGTTATTTTCTCTTCCATTCAGCTCTTGCCATAAGCGAGGCAGCTTTTTCATCGTCTCCCTAATGGACCCCTCATTTTAACAAGGACCCAGGGTCCAATCTGCGGTTTGGCAAATGAAACCGGCCCTTGAATGTAGCTGAATGACGGAATTCATTTATGCTGGTCTTTATTTATACAGATGCCATTGCTGTGAGACTAAAATGAGTTGCTTGTGAAAACCACGCAGTGCAAGTCCATTCATTCTGTAAATGCTCTCCTGTTGTTATTGTGAAAAATTGTCACCTCATTTTTGGTCTCTATGTGGTCTGCACTTGGAATGAATGGGTCTGACAGCCAATATGGCTATTCTTGAATGTCTGTTGACAGCCTTGTAGCAACGTTTTTTGTTGCACTTTCAGACCCAGCACACACATTATAATCAAACAAAACATCATGGCACACTGAAACATCTACATCAGAGATGAACTTGCAACCATATACACTAAGAAAAATTGATGTAGACACCGTTTCACTCAGAAATTGCTAGTATTTTTCATGAATAATTACGATTTTTTTTCCCCTTTCTGCTAAAATTAATTCATTAGTCAACCCTTGTATTCCAGAATGGCTTTGTTGTGTTCATTTGTTTACAGAGGTGTACTGGTACTTTAGTTTGGACAATGTATTCTGAAAGTTTCATTTTCCAAAGTAAAATTCCAACATATACTGTAAAAATATGATCAATAATTCATGGCAACATGTTTTTCCATTACAACAACTCATTAAAATAATAATTTAACTAATGTCAACTAAATTTTAAAGTTTATACAAGATTATACTTAATTTAAGTTGATGCGAGTTGGTGTAAAAATAATTTTCACTGTTAACAATTTCGAAATTTTTGATGACATTCTGCTGGAAAGCTGTTTAAAACATAACAGTGTGACAAAAATTGGTGTAAAATAAAATAATTACAAATATGTTTAAAGTTGTAAAGTCAGTTGTAAATAAAACAAAAATATTTGAGTATGTTTTAAGAAAATACGGTAACACTTTAGAATAGGGAACACTTATTCACTATTAACTATGACTTTTCCCTCAATAAATTCCTAATTTGCTGCTTATTAATAGTTAGTGCGGTAGTTGTTAAGTTTAGGTATTGGGTAGGATTAGGGATGTAGAATAAGGACATGTAGAATAAGGCATTAATATGTGCATCAATAATATTCTATTAATATGCATGCTAATTAGCAACTAGTTAAAAGATCTTAAAATAAAGTGTTACCGAAAATACTATTTTAGACTTTCTACTCCAAAACTAAGTAAATCCTACACCAATTTTATCACAGGTTTGTGTTTTAAAAACAACTTTCCAGTAGAACGATGTTATCAAATATTGAATGTAAAAGTTTATGATTGTGAAAAAATTTCGCTCAGAAATTGCTAGTAAATTTACAAATATTAAAGTTTAATTGTTCTAATTAATTAAAAAAATTTGCAAAGACATTGAATCAAGTGTGAAATTTTGAAGCAGAAAGACTGAAATAGTATTTTCTTGTAAAATGTGCAATTTATAATGTATGAATAATTTTTCCAGTGTACATTTCCCATGTTTTGTCTGTTTGTGTGGATGTAATAACATTGCTGTGTCCATCTCCTCTCATTCAAGGTTATGAGGCCCCTCATCTCATGCCGTCCCCAGCTCCAGGTTGCCACGGCAACGACCCAGCATCCTGCTCATGGTCGTCATAGAAGCTCTCGGACAAATGACAGCACGGTTCAAAGCCGCATGATTCCAGAATCCCCTTTTTGTGTAATCAGAAACAGAAAGTTCGGAGAAGGAACGAAGCAACTGGACTGACTTCCTCACTGTGATTGCGTCTTTGGCCCAAACCGGAACAAAGACACAGCCTCTAACTTACTCCAAAATGGTCAGCCTGTATCTCTTTGCGATGTTGCTACTGGCGTCACTGGCGACGGCAGGCCAGGCCAGCGAGCGGCGCGTTGTGGCCCACATTCCCGGTGACATCATCATCGGTGCCCTCTTCTCCGTCCACCACCAGCCGCCGGCCGACAAAGTGCACGAGCGCAAATGCGGGGCGGTTCGGGAGCAGTATGGCATCCAGCGCGTGGAGGCCATGATGCACACGCTGGACCGAATCAACGCTGACCCCAAACTCCTCCCCAACGTCACGCTGGGCTGCGAGATCCGAGACTCCTGCTGGCATTCCGCCGTCGCTCTGGAGCAAAGCATCGAGTTCATACGGGACTCGCTCGTCGCCGCCGATGAAAGCGAGGAGGCTGGGGGTGGGGCCAAGTGTGCCGATCCCGGAGCCACGCCCATGAAGGGCAAGAAGCCAATCGTGGGGCTGATTGGTCCGGGTTCGAGTTCCGTGGCCATTCAAGTGCAGAATTTGCTGCAGCTGTTTAATATCCCGCAGATCGCGTACTCTGCCACTAGTATGGACCTCAGTGACAAATCACTCTACAAATACTTCATGAGGGTTGTGCCATCGGACGCCCAGCAGGCCAGAGCCATGGTGGACATAGTGAAGAGATACAACTGGACCTACGTATCTGCCATCCACACCGAGGGTGAGTGTTTCATTTACATTAGCATACTGTATAAACATCCAGATATGAGTCAGTGAGTGGATTCAGACTCATTCAGCTGAAGTTTGTGAGTCATTTTGACTGATTCATTACAAGAATCACGTCATAAGATTCTTTTGCTTGTGGACTGGATTCAATGACTTATTCTTCAACTTGTCAGTCTTTTTGAAAATTCATCCCAAGAATTAGATCATAAGAGTCATTCGTTTCATTAACCAATTCATAACAGGAATCTGATCAAAGAGTCATTCAGCAAATCATTAGAGTGTTTTAATTTGTCTTTTTGGATGATTCATTGCAAGAATCAGAGTCTTTGTTTTATGAATTGAGTTCAGTGACTAATTCATGTCATTAATTACTCGCCCTCATGTTGTTCCAAACCCGTAAGACCTTCGTTCATCTTTGGAACACAAATTAAGATATTTTTGATGAAATTGGAGAGATATCTGAACCTCCATAGACAGCAACGCAACTAAAATGTTCCCAGTTCCATAAACGTAGTAAATACTGTACATCGGTAAAACAGTCCATGTGACATTAGTGGCTCAATTTCATTTTTGCGACGCTACGAGAATACTTTTTTTTGCGCAAAGAAAACAAAAATAACAATTTACTCAACCGTTCTTCTCCCCCGAGTTACGTCTTCTGCCATTTTATAAAGTTATCACAATGCATACGCACACTTTCCCCTAAGCGTAAACAACGCTTATAACACAGCTGTCGTTCATGCACGCGCTTTCCCCCCCGAACGTAAACAACGCTGATTACGTCAAATACGTTCTTGGGTACTCTCCAAAATCACATGGAAAAGTCACATGGACTGTTTTACCGATGCATTTACTACATTTCTGGGCCTGGGAACATTTCAGTTGTCTATGGAGGGTCAGATAGCTCTCCGATTTCATCAAAAATATCTAAATTTGTGTTCCGAAGATGAACGAAGGTCTTACGAGTTTGGAACGACATGAGGGCGAGTAATTAATGACAGAATTTTCATTTTTGGGTGAACTAACCCTTTAAGCAAGTAATTCATTATTAACTTGGGATTATTTTTAACCAATTTATTACAGGAATCCTTTTTTTTTTTCCATCAAGAAATTAATTCAACTTGTGAATGACTCAACTTGTGAGTCTTTTATGATCCGATTCTTTAAATGACCTTCTCAAAGAGTCATTCATTTATGAATCTGACTGCAATGGTCAAGCTGTTCGTTTTCCACGTATGGTGAAAAGGCATGCAATGGTGGGCTGTTGCTTGTGTTTTTTATCACAGTAATAACGTTAACATTCAATTCAAACTGCAAACTCATAGCTAAAATATGATTTGTTTTGCTATGCTACTTTAGATTCTGCATCAGTGCAGTGCTGTTCACACACACACACACACACACACACACACACACGACAGCATTGAGGCGTGATGTTCATGGTGTCTGTTACAGAAGTGTCACATGTATTCTGTCAGTGTGGCCTCTTTTAGTGTCAAATGGGAATTGTGCGTTAAGATGTTTGTGAAGTATGTGTGTGGACATCTGTAAAGAGCAAAAGCAAAAGAAAAACATCAGAGCGTGACTGAAATGATCTGTTGATGGGTTTGTGCATCATGTAAGCATATATATCTCCACTACAAGGTTATTAAAATTTTTATTTTCAATTGTGTCACGTTTATGAGGGCAAAAAGCATCATTCAGTTTTTTTTAAGGCTCTTGAAAATGTACAATGGACTAATATTGTACTGTAATGTACTGATTTTCATTTAAAACACGTGAGGAATATGAGCATATAAGGTAGCTGAAGTGTTTAAAACATACGAGCACAGTTCAACTGAATGATAATGTTTAACCTCTGTACTTCATGTTGTTAACTTTCTGTTGTACTGCTTTTTGTGTTCATCTGCTTCTCCCATTTGCTCTTTTTACATTGCTCAGATTTTATTTAGGTCGGAACTTTGCATAATGCGAATCATTTGATTCGGAACTTTGGAGCAGGTTCCTGAATCTTTGGCAGCAGGATCGTAATTTTTTTTGATTCAGTTCGGAAGTTCGAAATGGGTTCACGAATCATTTCACGAATTCACCTGAAATGATGGTTCGCGAATCATTATTTCAATCGGGACTATGGACCACGGATTCAAATTCGAAGCGCATATCATTAATCTTTTTTTTTTTTCCTTTCCTTTCCTTTTTTTTTTTTTTTTTTTTTTTTTACACCAAAATGAGATCAGATGAACATTAAAAAATCTGACCAGAATTTCTCTGTGTGGGTACAAAACAAGTGAATGAAACTTTCTCAAAAGAGTGACAAAAACAGCAACTCACTTCAATAATTTATGTCCATAAGCTTTTTGTGAAATTTGAATTAATCTGTAGTTTCATATTTAAGGAGAGAACTATAGTTTCAAAGTCAGCCATCGCTTGTTATGATTTCAAGGGTGTGGAATTTCGTAGAGACGCTATGACATGATCCTACCGATATCCAGCGACTAAATTGTCCCTAGCAATAATTTTGATCAAACAATGAAATGTCTGTCTGCTGTTATGTCCCCACCAATGACAAAATCAAACCTACGCCCTTATCACACATGACATTTACTGCTCAGGTGATTGACTTGAGTGAGCAAATAGTGCACAAGTCAAGCAACTACCATTGAGATGAATGGGATAGTTTCCCGATTTTACATTTGTACTTCAGTTCAATTTTTTTTGTTTACTTCACATTTTATAGTTTAGAATTTTTAAAGCAATAGTTTCCATATAAGTTTTGGTTGTAGTCATAGTTCTGCTCTTCTGATGCTCCAGGCTTACGACTCTGTTCTTATACCTTAACATGTTTCTTTTCCTCTGAGGTCTCACACACGCACACACATAGACACACACACACACACACACACACACACACACACACACATGCACGCATTCACGAGATGTACTTCCTTCCCCCCACTCCACTCGCTCTCCTTTCATCCCGCTGTACACCCCCACTCCACGTCTGATCTCTGAGACTCAAGAGACCGTGTGTGTGTGTGTGTGTGTGTGTGTGTGTGTGTGTGTTAGAGAGGTTCAGGGTTGTAAGCACTTTTACTGTCTGGTCCCCAAAGCTGAGGACCTGGAATGTGTCCCGGACTTAATTAAGATGGCACAGTGTAAAACTTACACACACACACACACACACACACACACACACACACACACACACATACACACAGAGACAGACACACATAAAGAGAAAGAAGAGAAAAGGACAAGAAGATGATCACCCTGACATACCTGTTAATGAGCAGACAAAATAAATACAATTTAACACAGACTCACACACTGATTCATGCTGTAATAGGTTGAGGGTGTTTTTTTCTGAGAATGTGAGTTATATATATGCACACTACTGGTGAAAGGTTCGGAATCACTAAGATTTTGTAACGATTTTGAAAGAAGTCTCTTATACTCACCAAGGCTGCATTTATTTGATCAAAAATACAGTAAAAACAATAATGGTATCAAATATTTTTTACCATTTTAAATAACTAATAACTCATTGTAAAAAGTAATTTATTTCTGTGATCAAAGCTGAAATTTCAGCATCATTACTCCAGTCTTCAGTGTCACATGATCTTCAGAAATCATTCTAATATGCTGATTTGCAGCTCAAGAAACATTTCTGATTATTATCAATGCTGATTATTTTTGTGGGAACCATTTTTTTCAAGAGTCTTTGATGAATAGATAATTTAAAACAACAGCATGTATTTGAAATTTGTAAAGTTATTTTTGATCAATTTAATGCATCCTTGCTGGATAAAAATATTAATTTCTTAATATTCTTACTACAAACCTTTGAAATAAAGAGTGTGTTTATATAAAATAGACTAAAAACGATATAATGAGCAGTATTTGTGCATGCTGCACGCAGAAAAAAAAGTGTTTTTATAACTGAAAGTGTTTTTAACTGGTTGTCAAACTCTTCCTTGCTTAAACTTTCTGTAGTGGTCATCATGCTCTTGTGCAAGAAAATATTCATTTTTAGGTTAATTATCCCTCATTTTTTCCAAAGCAGCTTAACTATTTTTGCAGTACAACACTATACAAGGCATTTTGAATGTTCACAGTTCAAATGAATGGTAACTAGTATGGTAACTACGACACCATAAAAGCATCAAAAATTAGTCCATATGACCCATGCACTATATTCCAAGTTGTCTGAAGTCGTTCAGTAGGTTAGTGTGAGAAACAGACTGAAATATAAGCCATTATTCACCTCTATAGCTCTCAAATCTCATTTGTGCAATTTTAAATATGCACATGTTCAAATCTGACACATTTTGATTTGTTATAAGATGCCATTGACGTTTGGCATCACTGACATCAGACACATATGTTATGGCTAAAGCATGCTGGGAAAGCGCACACAGTAGTCATGGTAAATGAAGGCATTGTGTTCCTAATCAGCATTCAGTACAGAATGTGTTTGTGTGCTTGTAATTGTGTGTGTGTGTGTGTGTGTGTGTGTGTGTGTGTGTGTCAGAATCTGGTGGAGTGTAACCTTCACTTAAGATCTCAAGGACTTCAGCTCTCTTCCCACGCTCGCATCCGTGTCTCTCTCTCTCTCTCTCTCTCTCTCTCTCTCTCTCTCTGTCTGCGCATCTTGTACCGTCTCTCTCGTCTCCTCTCAGCAGCTGTGGAGAGAGTGATTGAAGGATGGAAGAGAGATTAGTTTAACTAAATTGGGTGGAATTTAAAAGCAGAAAAAGTGGCATGAGACGAGCGCTGGAAGAGCGTAAGAGATGGAGAGGGGCGGGTGAGTGAGAGACGGCCGTAACGGAGAGAAAGCCAAATAGCACGATTAGGAGAAGAATATTAGAGATGAGCAGAAAGAGAAATAGAATAAATTCAGTTTGAGGAGATCTGAGGAGCTCATCACACATCCTAAGTCTTAGAATGATAGTGTATCTAGAAATGTTCTCAGTGGAATTTGGAAATGTTCTCCAATGATGTCATGGTTCTAAATGGAACTTTTGTTCTTAAAGGGATAGTTTACCCAAAAATCATTTAGTCACCCTCATGGATATAATGCGTGGTTGTAAGTAGCGATTAAGAATTAATGGCATTAATATTAAGATGCGCTCATGTGCATTAATAAATATTTATTAATATCTACCCTCTCTCTTTTACTCAAATATTAGGTACTGAGGAGAGTAGACAGCAGCATATTTTATCTTTCATGAACCATCTTAAAGGAATAGTTCACCCGAAACTTAGTATTTGCATGTTAATGTTAACAGAAGCATGTTTAGATTTGGAAAAATGTAGCATCACATCACTTGCTCAGCAATGGATGCTCTGCAGTGAATGGGTGCCGTCAGAATGAGAGTCCAAACAGCTGATAAAAACATCACAATAATCCACATGTAATCTGTTTGTAGAACAAGTCCATCATTTAGACATTTTTAACTTCAAACCATTGCTTCCAGCTGAAATATGTCCTCTGTCCATACTAACACTTTCTCCAGTAAAAAGTCGTCTTTTCTGAATCAGGAGAGAAATCTGCACAGATCAAACACCGTTTACAAGTGAAAACAGTTCAAAACAAATATGTCTGGATTTTGATGTGAGAGACAAAAGGAGATGGACTTCTTCACTGGAGGAAGTGTTGTTATAGTTTAAACACTTGTATTTTGGCCCGAAGCAATGGTTTAAAGTTAAAATGTCTTAATGATGGATTTGTTTCTTACAAACATGCAGCTTTTCACTTCACAAGATGTTAACTGATGGACTGGAGTGGTGTGGATTATTGTGATGTTTTTTGTCAGCTGTTTGAATTCCAATTCTGACGGCACCCATTCACTGCAGAGCAAGTCACATCTGAAGGTAAGCGAGGTGTTATGGAATCATCTGAAGCGAGGTTAGTAAAGCTGTCACGTTGAGATGTTTTGGTTCTGTTTTTGAAGAGCAAGCGCTACTGCGAGGGTTTTGTCGTGGCACTGGGCTGCTCTTCCGTCTTGTCTCGATCCGTTTCTTTTCTTTTGATCGCTTCACCTGCTTGCCTGCATTTGGGAGACTGCATTCACAGACAAACACAAACTCACACACTACGACACACCTGCAAGCACTTGCTTATGCGCTGGATATCGCAGGTCCTGTAGGAGAGACGCGTCTCTTTGTTTCTCAGACTTCAGGGTGAATGAGAATATTTTGAATGATTATTAATGACAAACCGGCATATTCTCCATGGCAACCTCTCTACCTTCTTTCACTCTCGGTCCTTTTCATTTGAATTGTAAACTCTGAGCTGCGTGGGTGGACGGAGAGAGAGAGAGAGAGACAGGCACGAATAAAAGCGGGGTTTTGATGTGAGCTGGGTTTGTGTCGTTTCTATCAGCCGGTAGCGCTGATGAGCGCGGGAACACAGCTGGCTTAACGAGGCACAGAATGCGCCCTTAACAAGCCACAGGAACCTTTACGAGGAACACAATCTCACAACCTTTTCTCAACGACACACGCAGTGCTGCATAACAGACTCCGGCAGAAGCACGAAAGGACGCGGTGCCACTCAAGAACATACAGTCCTATCTCATTTACGTGCACTGGCTAATTTTGTTTTTTTGTGTCTGTGATGCTTGTTGGATTGAATTCAGTCCGTCTCTTAGAGGGTGAATCTTGCAAAAACATGTCTGGGTCACATTTCACCCCAAAATCAAATTCTTGATGAGAAATGACATTTAAGAAAATGAAGCCTATTTTGAAAGATTATTCGTTTTTATTTTGTTTTTGTTTGTTTGTTTTGTATTTTGCTTTGCATTGCAAAATTTCTCCCTAATCATAGTGAAAGAAAATACAATAATGAAAATTCTAAAATATAATCAATGGATTTAAGCAATTATCTGTAAAATTAAATATATATTTATTAATAAGTAATAGTTGTTATTTTTATCATATTTTTATTATATTTTATTTTATCAGTTTATTTTTTATAATATTTTGTTATAATATTTTGTTATTGCTCAGTATTGTTTGTATATACATATGTATCTTACTAATTTATGCTGATTTTTTTTTTTAAATCATTGTCATTAAAATTGTTACAATGCTAAAATTTTAATAGCCTTTGTTTTATGCAAAATATAACTTATATTAACATATATCTTTTTTTTCTTTTGACTTTAGGGTAAAACATGACTTTTTTTTGTATATATAAAGGTTATGTGTCTCAGTTTAATATGCAGCGAAAATGATGACAAAGCCATTTGTAAGTTAATGCCCCAAAAGTGTAACTCTGTGGTGCAGTATGGTTTCAATACGTTTTTTATAAACATCTCAAACAGCCCAAAACAGCAAAGTTGACTCAACCAATGGATCAGTAGTGAGAGTTAGCGGCAGGGCTATCTGTTTATCTGCCCAGTGCCAGTATAGGAAACCTGTTTAAAAACAGTCATTATTTTAGCAAACTGTTTAGTAATGCATGTGGTGCTGAAATTACACTCTTCACCTTTCAGGTTTGTGAATCTGTAACTAGACTTTATATCAGAGGTTATATAGTTCCATTTCATATGAAGCAGTGGAGACATTGAAGTGAATCTCCAGAGGGCCATGGATATGTTACCATGTTATTTTCGCTGTTTCCGTTTCTGCCAACGGGGGTGGAATTTTTCAAGTATTACAGCCTTTCTGATGTAAATGCGTCTTTGTTTTCCATGCAGCAGACACTTCCTGTTTTATAAACAGACAGGTGACAGCTGGAGTCCTCAGTCTGTGGCGTTTTGCACATGATGTTGTGGGTTTCATCTGGCTATAGTCTGAACATATCCAATGCATAAGATACAGAATAGAGTTTCTTGCATTTCATCTTGGTAGAAAATATATATGTAATAGAGACTTAGTCCAGAAAGCAAAGAATTAGCAATGCCCTGGCAACCACACAAAACACCTTAGCAACTGCATAGCAATGCCCAGGCGACCAGTGTCATTGCTGCAATTTTTGCACTGTAAAATCTAGTTGACTTTATATTATTTTACCCACCTATGCGGCCATGATTACATCAGCAAAACCGAAAATTAGTTTCAGAGGCGGCAAAAGTGATTACATTTTCATAAAAGCAATTTTTTGAATTGGAATAATGTGCACTGATGAATCCCTCACAATATGGGCAGGGACATTTATTAAGAATGAAAATTGGGTCAGTTTTGGTTTCATGTTGTTATGCTCGTTACACAAACGGCACAAACCTTTTTAGTCGCAGTTTATTCTTTTGAAATGCCAAAAAGGAATCGCTGATCATCTCAAAGCCTCATGGGATTGAGAAAATGTGTTTGTGAATATGGCGTCTCACACCCTGTTCCGCTGCGGGCCGTTTACTGTCATCCCAACGCTGCTGATGCACTCTGACATTTACACAAACATCTATTCTGATCTCTCCGGCCGGCCGGTGACTTCATGATCCCGCCGCCGTCGGGGCCACACTCATCCGTTCTCAAGCCAACTCTAATTTCAGCCATGAGTAATTTCTCTCATTTGATCTTCTAAGGCTGGTGTTAAATGGTGGCGGGTGGATACACATGCTTTTTGACATTTGGATCAGAAAAGTGCAAAGACTTTTTATAAAAAGATGGATTTAAATGCTGAAAACTTGCTCAAAGAAAAGATTAATCGTGCAGCATGATGACTTGGCAAAACTGTCTCTGTCAAGCCAACATAAAACAACATTTGGGAATAATTTAATGTATTATGAATTGAAAATTGATATTCAGTAAAAACATTCAGCATATTAGAATGATTTCTGAAGGATCATGTGACACTGAAGACTGGAGTAATGATGCTGAAAATTCAGCTTTACATTACATTACATTTTACAAGAAAATACAAGAGAATTTTTGTCTTTCTATTTCAGAATTTTACATTAAATTCAGTCTGTTGCTTGTAGTTTCTTTAATTGTGAATCACTTTGAATTAATTTTTACTCAGAAATTGATACATTTCCCAAAGAAACGGCAAGTAACACTTAATTAAATGTGAAAAATTTAAAGACTGAACGTTTAAAGACATTAAAGACTGAAACAGTATTTTCTTGTAAAACGTTTTCTTTTAATCTTTGTAACTCTGAAAAAATCGTTTTTACAGTGTAGTTATTCATATTTTGATGATAAATAACAGAAGTATTTTACATAGTAGTGTTAATAATGTACACTGAAAACCAGAAACTTGTTTTAAGAAGGCAAACAGGATAATTTTTTTTTTTATGTTGGTCTTCATGTGTGTGTTTTCTTGATTATATTTTCCCGCATGTAATTTTTTGTAATAGCATGGTCATCAGAATTTCTCTGTCCATAACAGAAATGAAAGCGTTTGGGACTTTTCACGAGTTGCTGTGAAGCTCCGTCTGAGGTTATTTAAATTAGATTGAAATGTCATGTCGATTGAGTACAATCTTGGGTATTAGACAGGATGGAGTCTTTGCACTCGGCTCTTGTCGTCAGCACTTTTACGGGGTGTGGCTAGTTATTCAAGAATGTAAGAGGACAGAAAATCATTTAAAAC